>JAJJWW010000820.1:0-35625 GCA_023531295.1 Papaver armeniacum | reverse complement strand
ATGCCTGTTTATGTTATGAAAGTGTTTGAGGGTGAAAACGGTTTCTACTGATTTTGGTAATTTCGGGTGTGTGGGTGAGAAACGAGTCTAAACCCTAACCCATGTACTGCAAGGGAGTACTTTAGATTCGAGAGATCAATATGTACAAATCCGGCCTAAACCAAGAAATGGCCGTTCCAGACTTGCGTCGGTCACAAAGTGAAGGAGAAGGGTTGGTTTCGGGGAGGGAAGCGAAGAGAGTGTTGAGACCAGAATAGTTGGTTATGGAAGAGTAGTTGTTTTACGACTTGTATCAGAAAGTGGGAAGCTAACAGAGATGGAAATCTAGCAAATATTTTCTGAGTGTTGTATGCTCCTGACCTGAACTTGTTGTTCGGTGGAAATAGGTAAGACCCATTTATACAAGTCGGAATGAAACGTACTCTGGTCTCATTAAGAAATGGAAAACGGGTGAGTAAATGGGAGGAGGTAGTCACAGGTAACGCTTGGAATTGATGTTCCATGAGAGAAGGCGTTTCACCATTACTCCCTATATTTACTAACCGCTTCATCCTTATGACACTCTCTTATAACGGGCTTAGTGTACGCCGCACGCTGTAAACCGCCAAACCAATACCCAATGAGCATCCCCAGTTTGTGACATGCGTTGATGTCTCGAATGTTTTTGTAGAAAACATGTAGCACGTTTGTTGTTGTCCGGCAAGTTGAGCTTGGGAGACTTGCGTGGTGACCTTGACCAATTCGAGATTTTGCATCTTAAGAGGACAAGTAGCCGTTGATTATTGCATGATCGGTATGGCTTTAATATGGCCTAGTTTAGGAGCGGCCAAAAGTTAGGGTTTTGGCTTTGTTTAGGCACGCCAAAATAGGGCAAAAGGTTGCCATGCATTAGCTGGTAACCTTGGACGGCTAAGATCTGTACCTTAGATGAAAAGTGGCCGTTGATTGTTGCAGGCATCCATTTTGGAAACTATAAAGGGAAGGCCGACATGGTATGGGTTAGGCGCGGCAAGGTGACTGGCACGGCATGCCATTGGCACATGTGGCATGGTCGGCATGCCTTGGCGCGGTTTAGGCGTGGCCAAAACTAGGGTTTTGGCATTGGGCCAAAGGTTACCATGCGTTGGTTGGTGACCTTAGACGGCTAAGATTTGCATCTTAGATGGAAAGATGGCCGTTGATTGTTGCAGGCCTTTGTTTGGTATCCAGTGGCATGAAAGCATGTCCGAAATGGCTTTGACATGGAGTGGATCCACTGGCAGTGTGCGGCATGGAAGGGAAACGCTTGCGGCTTTGTCTAAATTAGGGTTTAGTATGCTGAAACCTAATTAGCACCCTTACTAGAATCGATGTAGAATTCTCATACAAACTCGGATTTTGATGGTCCGCCCCTCCATTGTGCACGAAAAAGAATTTCCTATCTCTTTACGCGGGAATATTTAGGTTTTGAGCTCGTTCGGGAGGTGTAAACAGCCCGAAAGTAAAACTCAAGAAGAATTCAAGAGGGACGGTGGCATGTTTGGTGCGTTTTTGGGAAGCTAGCATGTTTGGGAAGCTAGTAAGTTTTGGGAAGCTAGCGTGTTTTGGGCCAAATGTTACCATGTGTTGTTTGGCAACCTTGGACGGCTAGGATTTGCACCTAGGATGGAAGGGTGGTTGTTAATCGTCGCACGCCTTCGTTTTGGTATCCGCATAGGAAGGCCAACACGGTATGGCGCGGCAAGGTGGGATGGCACGGCATGCCATTGACACATGTGGCATGGTCGGCATGCCTTGGCGCGGTTTGGGCGTGGCCAAAACTAGGGTTTTGGCGTTGGGCCAAAGGTTACCATGCGTTGGTTGGTGACCTTGGACGGCTAAGATTTGTATCTTAGATGGGAAGATGGCCGTGATTGTTGCAAGCCTTTGTTTTGGTAGCCGCATGGGGAAGGCCAACACGGTATGGCACGGCAAGGTGGATGGCATGCCATTGGCACATGTGGGGCCAAGGGTTTGGCATTGATGGTTTGGCATGATGGGGCCAAGGTGTGGTTGGCTTTGCATGGTGGGGCCAAGGGTTTGGCATGCCGTAGGCGCATGGCATGCCTTGGCATGGTAGATGTGGGTGGAATGGTTTGCCACTGGCACAGTGGTGCGGCTAGCATGGTTGGCATGCCTTGGCACGGTAGACGTGGCTGGCATGGTTTGCCATTGGCACAGTGGTGCGGTAACATGGTTGGAATGCCTTGGCGCGGTAGATGTGGGCAGGATGGTTTTCCATTGGCACGGTGGCGCGGCTAGCATGGTTGGCATGCCTTGGCGCGGTAGATGTGGCTGACATGGTTTTCCATTGGCACAATGGTGCGGGAATTAGGGTTTGTTCTGTCGAAACCCTAATTAGTATTAAAAAAAGGTACCCTGGTAATTTTCTCGCAGACATATTAAAGGGTTCAATAAATGCACTCAATGGAGACATTATTACTCAAATTCTGTGACGCCACTGTCCGACTAGGGTTTTACGATTTTAACCCTAAGCTAAAAACCACCATCAACAGAAAAAGATTAAGAAAATTATGCGGAACTTATTTGGGGTTCTTCTGCTACAACAAAGAAGAGAAGATGGGTTTCTCGGTCAAGGCTACTCTATCTAAGAAAAGAGGAGGAATTGGTGTTAAGAATTTAAAGCTGGTCAATAAAGCCTTGCATTGTAAGTGGATATGGAGGTATGGAGCTGAGAAGAACTCTCTCTGGAGGAAGATTGTTTATCAGAAATTTGGAGGTAACTATAACTCTTTTCTTCCCAATAATACTTCTAAATCAGTGGGTCATAGTCTTTAGGCAGAAATTTTAAAATCCAGGAGCCATATTGTGCAAAACACTAAGTTTCAAGTGAATAATGGTAGTAATGTTTTGTTTTGGAAGGCTATATGGATAGGTCAAGACACGTTGCAAGTCTCTTTTCCTTTTATATATATATATAAACTTTCTAGGAATAAATATGCTTCTATTAAGGATTGTGTATCTGTAGACTATGCTTGGAATTTTGATTTCTGTAAAAATCTGAATGTGACGGAACTAGGTGAAATTATTTCTTTACTTAAGCAACCCTGATTTAGAGGATGATATAATTTGGGATGTTGGAGGTGATTTTAGTGTATCCAATTGTTATACCTCTTTAGACATAAAGGGTTACTTATCGTTTCCACATAAGCAATTATGGAATCCTAAAATTCCTTTGAAAGTCTGTTTTTTGGTTTGGACCCTTTGTTATAAAGGTGCCCCTACTTTGGATTATTTAGTTAAGGCTGGAAAGGTAGATTCAGATATATGCTTGTTCTTTAATGTGGCAACAGAGACAAATATGCATCTTTTTCTTCATTGTTCGGAAACTACAAGGGTCTAGAATTATTTCTTATCTTCTTTTGGTCATGATAGGGTTTTTGAGGAAAGTGTTAAAGCTTCTCTTTGGGAATGGCCTAATAAAAAAGGTAGAAATATGAAGAACAAACTATGGGGTTTTATTCCATTTGCAGTATGGTGGACAATTTGGCAAGAATAAATGCTAGATTGTATGGCCGAAGGAGAGGAAATTTGATCAACTTATTATTGCGATAAAGTGTACCCTCTTTAACTGGGCCATGCCTTTTAAGATTTTTGATGGCTACTCTTTAAGTTAGGGTTGCATAAGACCCGCCCATCATACCCAAACCCGCCCGTACCCGCTAAATCCGTGGGTTTTTAATCCGAACTCGCCCGTTGTGGGTGCGGGGTTGGTTATGAAAATAAAAACCCGTTGTCTATGGGTGCGAGGTTGGTTTTAGCTAATACCCGCCCAAACCCGCCGAAAAAACCCGCTAAATATACACCATTGATAAAACTAATCGGAAGTCCTTGATCCTTGAGGATGCTAGGAGGAGAGACTTGAAGATGATAGAAGAGACATGAATCACTTACTGTTGTTATTCTGGAAACTTTTATTGTTTAAGTTTTAAAATGAACTTTAAAGTAGTCGTACTGTTTCAACTTTAAACTTGTTTTTATTGGAAGTACTAGTGTACTATGTACATTAATACTTGTTTAAGCTTAACAATTAAGACTTATGTAGTTATGTTTATGGTTTGTTTTTTTAAGTTATCAAGAACTTAAGTAAGTAGTTCATTTAAACTTTAAAACATGTGTGTGAATGATTATTGAATATGAAGCGGGTTTAAACACAAACCCGCCCAACCCGTAGCGGGCGGGTTGATGTAGTTTTACAAGTGGTAAGTATAGGGATTCGATTCTCGGACTTTGGAAGTTGTTGATTTTAGGACTTACTTAAATAAAATACTAAAACTAGTGAATAAAATAAACGAAGGTAATAATATTGAGAGATTACTGGGAATCAGGATTTCACCTAACTCTTTTTCTATGGTTCAATTATTAATTCTTTGACAATTATAGCTCCAAAAAATAATAGTTATTGACTCTAAATCTTTGCCAACGTAGATTTTATAAAACATTAATTGTAAATGGTAAGTATGGATTATCAAAACACCTAAGCTAAGCATAACCCATTAAACTAAATCACAACTAATTAATTTAAAATCATAATTCAAATTATATTAATGCAAAAGTCGTAAAAATAATTTAATAAAATTACCATAGTGTTGAGAATTGGCTTCCTCAAATCATCTCGGTGATGGGGTTTAGCTCATCATGGTAGAAACACGCTCAAAAGAATTTTTCATATCTCTAAAAGGTGTTTTTATTGAAGAAATTGTTTAAGATAGAGATTTGCAACGCCAGTAAATATGTTACAGACGTTACTGTTACAAGAACGATAAATCTTTTGTGTAGCAAGATAAACGGTTGTCTCTGTGATCTGTTCTTCGTGTTCTTGATAACGACACTTCTTTTCGTAGTCTACAACTCTTCCTTCTTCTTCTCTGCTGCTGCTGCGATTCTTCTCTGCAGCCTTGTTCTTAGCTCTGCAGCTACCCCAAACTCCCGCCTACTTTCTGCAACTCTCGTAAACCCTTTATATAGCCAACAGGTCGATTAAAACTCGCGGAAATCTTTCTTTTCTTCTCTTCCAAGTTCCGTAACTTCCTGCTGTTTTCTTTCTCTTCTTGTACGCGGCTTCTGAATTATATAAACTCTTCATGCGTCGAGAGAAACAATCCTCAGCTATATGGAAAGCTTACCTCTTTTTATAACAACAATATCTCCTTACGTATCTTCCCAGACAACTCCTTCCCTGTTTAGTCGAGATGAGAAGATATCTTTCCTTTTTCATCTTCTTTACGCGTGATTGGCATCCCGATATCCTAAACTCTCTAACGAAGATATTCTCTCATTTCTTCCAAGTTTAAACACTAATACTAGGAATAGTCTCACTTGCCATTTTAATAGGAATGTAAAGAATTCTTCCCCTGTTTACGTGAACATACACGTTACCAACCCTGATTTGGTGTAGCAAGTCAACACAATCCAACCCAAAGAGAAACTTCGAAGAAAACTAGCCCAAATCCAATTCAGAAGAGTACATAGATATGCAATTTTCGGACTTGACTTTTCCCGCCAAAATGGATTTTTCAAACGTAGAAGATGACCTGTCCCCTTAACCAAGCTGTTGGTACCAATAGCACTTTGGGTGCAAATAGTAGATTGGGGTGCACATAGCAGTGGGTTACCCCTTATCAACTGTGTGCCCCTTATCCATTTGAGGGGTGTCTTCGGTAATTTTCTCAGGAGGGCCAAATACCACTTTTAGAGCCAAATTCGCATTGACTTATTTCTCCGAAAACACCTACAAAGACATAAAATAACTAAATAAGTACAAAATAGAGCACTAACATTGTACATAATTGAGATCAATATAGACACATAAATGTGTCTATCAAATACCCCCAAACTTATTATTTGCTAGTACCGAGCAAATCAAATCTAGAAAATAAAATCCTAACTCAGTGTCGCAGGCATCGTCGATTGCATTTAGCGTATGCAATAAGCCTTTAAACCCCTAGGTGGCCCTAGTGGCCGAGTTATACTCTCGGGAGGGCTTACAAGAGGTGTACCCACAAAACCTTTACTCTCGGACCACAACTATCTACGAGAACCTTGGAAGGCACTAAAAGTCTCCTTGGTTGGCATACTTATTGACTACGGGGAGGAAGTACCACGATGCGAAATTCCATTGTTGTACACGAGTTTGCACTCAAGCATACTAAAATTCATATATAAGTGACAGAGCTCTACTCAGATAGTCTCACTATGGACATCAATATCCGGAGTCAACAAATCACATGGATAGATTAAGAGATGGATATAGAAAACCATAGATAGTTTTGATGTTGTCTAAGGTGAACAGTGTTTCTCATATCACAATAAAGGCCCTTGCCAAAACGAACCTATCCTAATGGAATGAGATAGTGATGCGGACTAATATCAACACACTTGGCATATACAAAGGGAACCCGGTGGTCGATAATCCTAATTCTAGATCAACTCAAATCGGCATATACAAGGGAACCCGGCGGTCGATTTATTCACTGAACATTAACTTTTTTTTTTTTTTATTAACAACATGATTAGATCTTGCGGATCCAAGCGCATGCTTCTTATCAGCAAATTACATGGTAATTCCCATGGATCCTGCGTTCCACGCTTGTTTAGGCGACGGAGACAGGGAGAACACACACATATTGCTATCCAAGTGTTAATTTTTATTTATTTTTGAGAATTATTCCATTTGGTCTGATTGGTCTGGTCTTCTTTTTTTTTTTTTTTCTTTTTCTTAGTATCTCAATCACTCTATTTCATCCTAGCAGTGGTAACAACTTGAATCTTGAGCCCCACCTAATCACTTAGAGAAACATATTTTAAAAAGAAAACAAAATAAAAACAGAAGTGAAAAGGACTCAACGAGATATGGCGAAACTACCATGTTATTTCTAACACCTGAGCTTTTTGCTTTTATGAATAGACTCTTTAGATGTTTCCATCTAATCAGATTGGTTCCTCAACTACTACAACCAAGATGCTTCCATCCACTTAGATTGGTTAGTGCCATCCTTAATAAGCATAAAATTCTAGGATCTGGACTTTAACAATGCAACTAAAAAGTTTCTCCCATACCCCCAAACTTAAATCTAACATTGTCCTCAATGTTCTAAAGATGAAATTAAAAGCATGTACAAGGAGTAAGCTCATTACCATTTGAAGCAAAAGAGTTAAGGAAAGATATTACCGTGTTGCATGAGCATGGGTTACCTCCCAAGAAGTGCTAAGTTTAACGTCTTGACCAGACATAAGAAAGAATTAATCACTTCATATCATAAAGCAATAACCGAAACAAGCGTGGATCATCTCGCATCAAAAAGTGTTAACACAGATAAAAGGAAACGCAACAAACCAAGAATAAACATAGCACACCCTTGCCTAGTTTCTGTTTAAGACAACTACATCTAGTTGTGGTTCGAGTTCGGAGTTCTATAAAGGGTCTAAATAAAATATTTTCATGGGTTGCACCTCCTCATAAGTAAGATCCGAAATATAAGGTTCTGAGGTCTGGAAAAATTTAGAAGCACACAATAATAAACAGAATAATTGAGGATCCTCTAAGTCGATCGGATTTGACTTACACAGGTTGACCATAATGAGAGTAGTGGTCATTCTTAAGCAAATGTGTCAATTCTATTTTCCTAAAATAATTAGGTTTAGTCTCATAACTTAATAATTGACACATTTCAAATTCAAACGTTCCCACATTTGGAAGAAAAATATTTGGTGGGAAAACAAAGTCAATCCAGGGTATCATAGCACAGGTAAACCACATCAACCGGAGGGATGGGTTTCTAATAACTGAACTTCTTCTTGGACATCATTAGGTTCGGAAAACGTGTGTGAAGATGATTTTTAAAATGGTAGAGGTACATATGTCAAGTCCCAAGTGAGGGATATCATGGAAGAGCTAAAGGTAAGGCACATGGAGAATGATAATCACCCCCAAACTTAGAGTTTTGGGTGTCTCTAGATAGACTAGCTACAATTTCCCTAATTTCTAGATCATCATAATCCTGAAAATGGTCAATTGCTTCTTGTAGGCCATATTCAGGTAACGCATCCTCAAACCTTTTTAAAAGCTCTACGAGTTCATCTTCTTCGTCTAAGACTGTTGTTTCTAAATCTGTAGACTCTAAAATATTATTCTTAGAATAAAATCGTTCCTCTAAGCCAATATCGGCCGTAATCAAAAGGAAATACTACATCGTATAAAAACGGGAGTATCTCTAGTCAAATCCTCGTCCTTTTGAATAGGTGAATAATTATTAAAATTATTTGGATTTGAAATAGAAATAACATTATCATTATAAAGCTCATCGGAGTAACTAATTCAGATTACTATGCCTACATGTTTCATATTTTTCATCAACACTATCCTCATCAATTCTAACCTCGTCATCTTGATTATGCGAATAACTATTCTCATTTTAAGGCTAAATTGGAAGTCAAGATTATTCCCGAGCAATTCTTTTGTCAGTCTCTAAAAAACAAACCTATTTGTATTCTCGGCTATCGGCTTGAGAGACTCTTCTAGGGAAGAATAGGACCCGGAAGGATCGGCTATTTGTTTGAGAGATTCTTCTAGAGGAAGAATATGAACGGAAGGATCATAATAAGGACTAGTTTTCAACTCTTTAATTAAGTCGTCCAAAGATGAGGTACTAGTACTATAATATTCCTTATTTTCTTGCTCATATGACCTGTGCGCGTGCGAATAGTAATTGGGCTCACTACGATATGAACCATAACCTTGAAAAGGTTGGTGTTCCCAACCACTATGCACACTGTGGTCAAAGTAATAGTGTCCATTTTGAAAATCAGTCGGATATTCGTTGTATTGGCTATTGTAAAATACCAGTTCGACATTCTTTTGTGCACATGCAAATGCAAGGTCGACTAAAATGGGTAGGCTCAGGTTACCAAAGCAAAATATACCCAAAGGTACGAGGCTGAGGTTTGTGGACTTTCAGCTGGTAACTCCCATAAGGCCCAGGGCACGGGTTCAGCTTACTAATCCACGAGTTTTTCTAAAATCGGTAGTCTGACGAAGCAATTGGTGTGTGTACGTGTTATTTTTTTATTAATAAAATATTAAAAATAAAATAAAAATAAACAAACAATATATACAATAAAGAAAATAAAAACTAACAAAAATAAAAGCTTCGGCTTTCTCCTTTTATGGCAAGTCCAACTTTTCACCTTCGTTTTAAGCAAAACCTGCACAACAAAAACAAAAATACCAAAGAAGTAAAATAGAACAAAAAAATAGTCTAAAAAATAAAAAATAAAAAAATAATAATAATAATAAATAAAATATATACAAAACCTAAAACCTAAACCTAAATACAAGTCTGCGTCAGCGGCACCAAAAACTGATGTAGTTTTACAAGTGGTAAGTATAGGGATTCGATTCTCGGACTTGAGAAGTTGTTGATTTTAGGACTTACTTAAATAAAATACTAAAACTAGTGAATAAAATAAACGAAGGTAATAATATTGAGAGATTACTGGGAATCAGGATTTCACCGAACTCTTTTTCTATGGTTCAATTATTAATACTTTGACAATTATAGCTCCAAAAATAATAGTTATTGACTCTAAATCTTTGCCAAGGTAGATTTTATAAAACATTAATTGTAAATGGTAAGTATGGATTATCAAAACACCTAAGCTAAGCATAACCCATCAAACTAAATCACAACTAATTAATTTAAAATCATAATTCAAATTATATTAATGCAAAAGTCGTAAAAAGAATTTAATAAAATTACCATAGTGTTGAGAATTGGCTTCCTCCGTCATCCCAGTGATGGGGTTTAGCTCATCATGGTAGAAACATGCTCAAAAGAATTTTTCATATCTCTAAAAGGTGTTTTTATTGAAGAAATTGTTTAAGACAGAGATTTGCAACACCAAATATGTTACGTACGTCATTCATTGTTACAAGAATGATAAATCTTTTGTGTAGCAAGTTAGACGATCGCCTCTGCGAGTCTGTTCTTCGTGTTCTTGATAACGACACTTCTTTCTGTCGTCCGCAACTCTTCCTTCTTCTTCTCTCACACACATTCTTCTCTCGCAGCCTTATTCTTAGCTCTCATGCCTACCCCAAAAACTCCCTACTAACTCTACAACTCTCGTACACCCTTTATATAGCCAACAGTCCAACTTTCTCGATCAAATCTTCCAAGAATAGATTATTTATTTGCTTCAAGTCTCAGGTGATTTTTTTCCTCCCAATCTTCTTATACACGTCTATGCCGTTGTGAGTTGTTCAAAACTGTCCCAAGATACAGAGGAATCGAATCAGAGAAGAGATATCCTCCCTTTCTTTCACCGGAATTTCCATATTAAGATTCCAAACCTTCCCGAGATACTCTTACACCTCTATTTTACGTGAAGCTTCTTTTTAACGATTTCAAAGAACTTACCAACCCTGTTTTATCAAAACATATCCATTCAAAAACCATATCCACCAAAGTCTCGCCCGAAATACCCGTGAATGTCTTCTCCCCTCGTTTCGCCTTCAAACGGCTTATGTAGCCCAACTGGTTGAAGAAATTGCCCATAGCATCTATGTTAAGTCCAAACAAAGTCCATTGAACCCAAATCGCGATCAATCTCGTCCAAAACCTCCACAAATCCAAACACCTAATCAGCTTCTGTGAAGAACACATTTTCCCGCCAATTATGAAAATTCAAACGTGGAAGATGACCTCCCACTATCCTCGCGGGTCCGCCAATAGTACTTGCCTTGGAAATGGATGCCCCTTAGTAATTTGGGTACCCCTTATCCACTTTCAACTCTTTTAGAAATTCTTTCCGAGGTGTAATTATGACTTTTCTCGGGGAGTCTCCAAGATACTTCCGGGTGCCCGTAGTGCGTCTTCTCGGGTGCCTTTAGTAATTTTCTTCCAGACCACTTTCCGAGCTAATTTCTTCGCAAGAAATTATTTCTCCAAAATTCCTACAAAGACATAAAATACTTAATAAGTACAAAAATGGGTACTAACAATATAGAAAATCGAGATCAAAATAGACACATAAATGCGTCTATCAAATACCCCCAAACTTATTATTTGCTAGTCCTAAAATCAAAATAAAATCCTAACTCACTCTGTCAGAGTGATCGTCGATTGCATTTAGCGTATGCAATAAGCCTTTTAAACCCCTAGGTGGCCCTAAAGGCCGAGTTATAGTCTCGGAGGGTTTACCGTAGGTGTACCCACAAAACCTTTACTCCGACTCTAGCTATTTACGCAGTAACCTTGAAGGCACCAAAAGTCTCCTTGGTTGGCATACTTATTGACTACAGGAGGAAGTACCTGATGCGAAATTCCACTGATTTGTCACGAGTTTGCACTCAAGCATACTAAAATTCATATATAAGTCACGAGAGTTCTACTCGTGATAGTTTCGGACATCATAACCGGAGTCAACCAATCACATGGATAGATTAAGAAGATGGATATAGAGAAAAACGTAGATGGTTTTGATGTTGACTAAGGTGAATGTGTTTCTCATATCCGTCCAAGGCCACCGCCAAAATGAACCTATCCTAATGGACCGAGATACTGGTCGAACTAATATCAACACACCGGCATATACAAGGGAACCAGTGGTCGATAATCCTAACTCTAGGTCAACACAACCCGCCATATACAAGGGTTCCGGTGGTCGACTTTATTGAATTTATTCCGTTGGTCGTGAATTCGGTCTCAAAATTTTTTTTTGGTATCTCAATCACTCTATTTCACCCTAGCAAAGGTAACAACTTGAATCGTGAGCCCCACCTAATCACTTAGAGAAACATATTTTAAAGAAAACAAAATAAAAATAAAAGAAAAGGATTCAACGAGATATGGCGAAACTACCATGTTTTTTTTTATTTAATTCTAACACCCGAGCTCGTGCTTTATGAATAGACTCTTTAGATGTTTCCATCTAATCAGATTGGTTCCTCAACTCCTACAACCAAAATGCTTCCATCCACTTAGATTGGTTAGTGACATCCTTAATAAGCATAAATTTCTAGGCTTCTGGAGTTAAACAATGCGACTAAAAAGTTTCTCCCATACCCCCAAACTTAAATCTAACATTGTCCTCAATGTTCTAAAGATAAAATTAAAAGCATGAACAAGGAGAAACTGTTACCATTTGAAGCAAAAGAGATAAGGAAAGATATTACCGTGTCGCATGAATATTGGGTTACCTCCCAAGAAGTGCTAAGTTTAAAGTCTTCAGCCAGACATAAGAAAGAATTAATTACTTCATATAATAAAGCAATAACCGAAACAACTGTGGATCATCTGCATCAAAAAGTGTTAACACAGATAAAAGGAAAATGCAACAAACCAAGAATAAACATAGCACACCCTTGCCTTGTAGGATCATAATATCGCAATGTGCAGGGCTCGCGGGGTTAATAAACAGCGACGTCGCGAGGCAGTCGCAGACAGCTAAAATGAATGACGCGATGAATAACGACACACAAAACAGCAGAAAGACATGGAACCGGGCGAGGGTTAAGAAGTGTCGCGAGAATAAATGTTTGTACATCTGCGACACTTCATGAACATTTCCGAAATAAAAGGATAGATTAGCTCATCATCCACTATGTATCGCCTATATAAAGGGTTGAGTGAGTCTCGTTGTAAAGAGAGATCTTTTTGGAATTGTTGGGCAAGTCATTAGGAGAGAAAGTTTAAGAGTGTTTTACTTGCTAAGTGTAATCCTACTTTTCCCTGTAAACAATTCATGAGATTAATCAATAAACATTCTCAATTATACAACTTTCAATGAACTAATTAACCAAAATATAAACAGGGGTGTAATGTGGGAAAACTCCGCTACTACATATGCGTTAGAAACAAAGGACGGCAAGTGGATTGATGAAGAAATGGGAAAGAATTTAGATTAACAAAGAAGAGATTTGGAAAAGATACTCAAGAATTCATTGAAAAAAAAGATGGCTAGAAGAAGAAATGTACAAGAGCAACCAACGATTGTAAGAAGAAGTGGGAGACTTGCTGGGAAAGGAGGAATGAAACAGAGAATCATCAAGGATGAATATGAGAAATGATGGAGAAGGTCAAAACCAGCCACCAATCTCCCCAGTAGCAAACGCGGGCTGTGGGATTATGATAGAGTAAGTGTGCATACTTGGAGATCTGATTCTCAAGACGAGAGAGAAGAGGAGCAAGAATGGTGAACAATGGACAAGGAGAGCAAGGGATGAATGGAGAAATGAATCCAGAAACGAAGAAATGGCAACAAGTAGGAAGATTGAGACAAACAATACACGAAGAGAGACGATTAGAAGCAGAGGAGCGAGCAAACTTGACAAGACAAAATCATGAACTGAGGATGGAAAATATGAGATTACAAAGAAGGAGATCTAGAAGTAGCGTGAGATCAAGTTCTAGATCGAATGAAGAGAAGAAAGAAGGAGAGTTTTACCAATGAAAGTGCCGGGAAGAAACACAAAATCCGAATACAGAGCATGGCGAGAGAACTGGGAAATAGAAGATCGTCATATTCTCACCCGAAAATCTTCAAAATGAGCGAAATAGGGAAAATCAAGAAAACATGCAACTCCAAGGGCCGAATGATCCAAATTCTTTGAAGGAAGAATAATTCTACACGGAGAGAAGAATTGAGAAGAAACCGAGAGATCGAGGATGACATTGAGAGACACTACATTGAACAAGCGACTAACTCGCGAGAGAGAAAGAATAAGAGCTAAATAGAAAATCAAGAGATGGAAGAAGCAATCCCAAGCAGTAATAACCATGACAACCGCGAAAGAAGGAGGGAACAAAATCGTAACAATAGAAATATCAACGAAGAGTATGAGAGGGTGCAGATGATGAGAGCGGAGAGGCAACCAAGAAGAGAATAACCGATACAATGGCGTGCGAATTGATGAAAGAAACGAAGAAGATCGTCGCGAGGAAAGAAGAGGAGAAAATAATGAACGTGAAGGTCAAAATAGGCACGAGCGAAGAAGGAGAGAAGCGAGCTAAAAAGACCAGAGAGAAACAAATTCTCGAGGCAAATGAACAAATCTTAAGAGAACTAGGCGAAATGAGAGGATTACCAACAATAGAAGGGAAGGAGGAAGGAGACAACTGGACGAAGCCATCGCAGGCCGCGAAGAATCCCTTCACGCTAGAAGTACAGATGGGAGGAATACCTCCTAAGTGCAATCTACCTGCATTAACCAATATCTTTGATGGAACAACCTGTGCGATACAACATATTAAGGCTTACATGAGATGTATGTTACAATGGGAGAATCATGATGCCATATTGTGCAAATATTTCGCGTCAAGCTTAATAGGAGAAGCACTAAAATGGTTTGAAGGTCCGCAAGGAACACAATCACATCATTCAATCATTTACAAGCCACATTCCCGAGCATACATAAGTAACAACTCTTCGCGACTGTGTATTGAAGATGTATTCGGATTGAAACAAAGGATTGGCGAGAGCTTAAGGCAAGATTGACAGTAAGATGGAGGACCATGTGTGAATGAAATGGCGGGGACGGGTTGAGGAGAGATATCTCATACTCTCATTTGTGAATGCTCTCTTCGCGACTAACTTGTTATACATTCAAATTTTTAGAATCAAAATACAATCACAATGGCAGAATCATGAATTACAGAAGAATATATTGCTTTAGAAGAAAGACAAAATGAAATGAATTCTTATCCAAATGAACACAAGCTCTAACGCCGCGAACGCAAGTTTGTTACCTCAATTCATAAATACAAAAGTGGCGAGCACTTCGCAAGGACAAGCAGGCAAGGAGAGCTGATGAGGGACAAAGCAGAAGATAGTAGCCATGGGAAGCCACGATCAAGAAGAGTTTGAACGTGAAAGGAACTACCACAACCGTAATGTTAATAATAAGATTCAGAGGCTAGATCATGTGCAAGAAACTTATGGTGGACGAAGGCAAAATAACCGTGGAGGGCGGAGAAGTCATAGAACGGTATGGGAACAGATTAAGATGCCTCCACCGAATGCTAGCGTTGAAAAGATTTGGGAAGCTATACTTGTGATGGAAAATGTACCAAAGACCTTGGAATGTTGGAATGGAACCACCACCGAGCGATAGAAGTCATGAGTTTTGTTCTTACCATCGCTTCCATGGGCATCAAACAAACGATTGTAGAAACATAAAGAGAATTATTCTCGGATGATTGATCGGGAAGTCAATCACTTTCTAAAGGAGAAGAAACAGTCGACATTACCACCACCACTGTGAGATGCACGAGAAAAGGTGTCGGCGAAAGGAAAGGAAACATTTGTGATAGAAGTAGGAACAAAAGCCAAGAATTTAAACTGCAACTCTATTGTCCACCCCTATCGCACCATCGAAGATTTCCATGACAACGTACTCGGTAGAGTCTTTACGAGAGACGCTAATGATAAAGAAATAATGAGTCCGCGAAAACGACGCAGCTTAGAAAAGTGGCATTGAAGACTATTTCTTTCTCCGCGATGAAGTACCAAAAGGAAGAGAAACACACGATAGCCCGTTGGTTGTGAAACTAGAGATTAACCCGAAACCAATCGATGGAGAAGATGATGAGGCGAGAAGCTTGTTGGGCGATCAACCGACTTCTAATCGACACCGAACTTCCGGTGAATATTCTCTTCTACCATACTTACAAGACGATGGGCGGAAAAGATGAGGATTTGATTCCCTCGACTTACAAGATATATGGCTTTAATGGCACCGCAAACAAACCAAAGGGAGAAGTTCACATGAGCATACCTCTACAAGGATTATCAACTGATGTCTTATTCTGTGTGGTTGATGTGGAATCCCCGTATAATGCACTAATTGGGAGGCCATGGCTTCATGAAATCTTGGGGGTCGCCTCAACATACCATCAATGCATAAAATTTCCACACCCAAGTGGCATTGGTATCATACAGGGAGATTGGAAGGAGTCGCAACATTGCCATGAGGTCTATATAGAAAAATCACAAGAAAGAAGTGCCAAAAGAAAGGGTTGGAAGCAACATGTGAAAATGAACAGAGAAAGGAAAACTAATGGTAGATGCTATAGAAGTGAGGGCTGAACATACCCATGCGAGGTGAATGCTTAGAGACAGACCAATATTATAACAATGAAGAAGCAAAAGATATGAGGAACAAAAGGCATAAGAAGTGAATAATCAATAACAGCAGGATGCAAAGTAACAGCTGAAGTAATGATGTGCGAGAATCTCACAGCCAAGAGTAAAATGAGAATGCGGCTAAGAAAGAAAAGTGAAATACAACAAGTGAAACAGAACTGTGCGAATACTTCGCAAACAAATGTTAGCAAATAATGAAACATGAATGATTGAATGATTTAATAAATATACATGCGCAAATGAATGGGACGAACCTTTATGGCGTACACCCTAGTTCGCGAATAACATTTCGTAAGAGGCAAATGTAAGACCTAAAGTGCGTCATATAAGGGGGTATCTCTCGCCGTGGTTCAGGGGGAAGGTTACACCGCTCCCGAAGCCCGAACCATGAAAATTTGGGGCCCATGAAAGCCTATCCTAAGAGGTACCTTGGATTCCCAACTACATATGTAGGTTATACCCTGGTTGGGCGACCGAGGGTCTCTTCCTAGGAGTCGTGTATGCTCAAGGCGCCGAGGTACACGGTTGAGCCAGAGTGCCCGGGATGGATGAACCTACCCTGGCCATTCTTGGCAAGTCTTGGCATGCGTTGCACTCGCCCGAAGAAAACTCCACTTAGGGTGCGCCTCGTAACCATAAACCCTATAGGTATAAGGGATAAGAGACTCGCGAAAACAACTCGGTTGTTGTTAAGACCGATGGGAGGAGCTAGTCTTGTATGGCCGATGTTTCGCCTCCTTGAAGGGGCAACCTGGGAGATGATAAGGGCGGTGCTCTCCATTAGGGGAGTGCCAAAACGACGCAAATGTCATGAGGCTTTGTTTTCGCAAGGAGACTTAGGCTTGTCATATTTGTGCAATGATCCCGCAGAGGCAATAATACTAACGCGAGGGTAAGGCGAGATCAATGGGTCTTGCACGAAAGTGTACGGACGTCCTGCGATTTCGTCGCAAGACGGCAATGTCATAGGGCTTTATATTCGCAAGGATATCTAGGCCTCATATATTGTTGCAACAAAAACATCCTCGCAGAGGCAAAAATACTTGAAAAATGATAAGGCAAGATCAATGGGTCTTTACATACAAGTGTAAAGACGTCCCGCGATTTTGTCGCAATGAATCGGTGGCAACGGGAGGACCTCTAATTAGGGAGGTCTAACTTGGAAGACCACACAAAATGATAAGGCAAGGTCAATGGGCCTTTGCATGAAAGTGTAGAGGCGGCCTGCGACCTTGTCGCAGCAAAAAGAGATAGAATTCTCAATTCATGAAGATACCCGCGATTCCGTCGCGATGATCCATTTCAATTCACAACAAGATTATTATCAAATACAAGAAGACAACTAAAATCTTCCATCTGAAGATAAATAACAGAGGCAAGTATGGGAATGGAAAAGATGGAACATTGTTATTCATCTTCTGACGAAAGAGTTATACATCAATAATGTTAGCCAATTATATTACAAGGAAGAACTAACAAAAAAGGGGAATGAAGATTGAATTCATAAAAAAAGAGTTCACTATAACAAAGATACAAAGAATGTACGTATATTACACGCAAAGAAAAGAAAACAAAAAGAATTATATCTTTGGTGATTCTTCTTCTTCATTTGATTCATTAGTTTTATTATTCTCATCGCTTTAATTTTCTTGTTCGCCAGCCTTCACTATCGAAACTTCGAGACAGTAGATTCTCAGAACCTTTTCAAGAAGCCGTGGATATGTATGCGGAGGGATGTTCTGTGCTTACAAACATACTCCATGGCTCCATTGCGAAAACGAACAAAGATCATTATTAAAGTTCTCCACCGTTGTTTCAAATTGTTCCTTCAACTTGGAATACTTGTTATTACGGAGGAGAGACTCTTCGCAGCCGTTGTTTTTCGATTCAAGTTCTTCAATTCTCGCTGGAAAATTCCCTAGTTGTTCTTTCTCGCATTCAAGCTCTCTAATTCTAACCTCGAAGCCTCTTCTCGGATTCTCGCAAATAAGTAACAACAAGTTAATAATTTACAAGCAATACTACTGTATAAGAAGTAGTAAGGTATAATAAATAACCTTCTCTATCGATATCATATCTTTAATCAAGGAAGTATGCTCGGCGTGAAGACTAACATCAACACCTAAGTTATTCGTGGCATTATCTAAAACTTTCGCAGCCCAAGCGAATTCATCGTCACTATTTATAACAAGGAGGGAACGAATTTGATCTTCTCGCTCACTAAGCAAGAAATTCTCGCGAAGCAATTCATCCTGTTCAATTTGTAGTTCAAGGAGAGATTTTTGAAATGTTGCTAATGCCCGTGCACCATTATTAGCAATGCGATCTTTATCATCTATATGGTCACTAATTTTCTTCCTCAAAATTTTGATTTCTTTATTGGACTCGAGAAACATTCGTTTAAATTGGTTGGCGACACTTAAACCAGATCTATGTTCAATTTCTAAAAGACGATATTTGTCCGAAGTTCATTTAATGAAAGGGAGTTAATTTTGTTTGATGAACTACTTAAAGAGTTGTTGAGGTGAGCGAGAAGAAGGTTATTATCCATAGGATCGAGAAATGTATGGAGAAGAATAGCCTCATCGGAGAGATTATATACATCTCAAGAAAGTAATAAGTTAGATAGCAATAGGCGACCGATTAAATAATTGAGAATAAAAGGAGGTAAAATTTTATACCATAAAGTTGCTGATTAGCGTTTTGAAGAGTGGACACCTTATCCCTTTGGGAGTCAAGTTCGGTATTTAACTTTTGAATCGTCTCGTCTTTACCGCGAGATAACGCAGCCTCGCCTCCAATTCTCGAATCTTCTTGCTCAATTGCGAATTCTTCTTCTCAAGATTATTAAGTCTTCTCTCAAGGTCCGAGGCAACTACAAAAGAAGATCTTCCAACCTATGAAAGAAGATAGAAAAAGTCATTAATACATATACAACAATATAAAGCCAATGGGGAGATATGATTGTATACATACCAAGGATCCAAGCGCATTCAAGAAGTCAGAGACATAGTTCTAGAGACTCCATTGAAAGAATTATTACCCTCCAGGTAGAGTGGCATTGCACACGTTTGCGAGAGTCCCAGAGAGAGGCTAGGGGAGCATCTCCCATTCCTTGGAAAGAGTCGTAGAAGATACTAGACAACCGACCCATAGAAGAACCAAGCTAACGGTCCCCGTAGCGAGAGAGCGATTTGAATCATGGTCATCCTCGTCGAAGACTCGAGTTTGAGTTAAGGCGAGAAGAAGATTGAATCTTTCGCTTTTTAGTTAGTGGAGCAGAAGATTTATTTTTGCGAGCGGCGCTTTGCCCTTACTTTTACCCTTCGCGGCTCACAAACTTCTTCAACTCCAACCTTCGCATACGGTTAAAGATAAGAAACAGAGGCAACAATATTGTTTTAAATAAGAAGAAAGGAAGTGATTCTTACTTCACTCGTAGCGATCGGAGCAATGTCGTAGTATCCTCCGACGGATCCTTTTTGTACCTTCTTTTCAACCCGGCTATCCGAGAGGTTTCACAAATTCAAGAATTATAAAAAGAAAGTTACAAAGCCAAATTTGAAGCTCGGAAACATACCTCTTTCTTCTTCTCGTGCCATTTGAATTCCCAAGGATGATACCTGCGAGATTCGCAGGAAGAACGTGCGGGCCCGCGATATAAGGACCATTTAAAATCAAGGGTACAACCCACCATTTCTCATCTTTGGAGTGGCGAGGAGTAGTATTATTACCCGGGTGCCAATCAATATCCTGCATGAGCAAGCTTTATCCTCGTAGACATTATCCTTTTCTTCAAAGCGAACGCCCCAAATGAGATTTCGCATTCACCATAGTTATCACCGAGTAATTTTCAAAAAGTTTTCCACAAGTGTATTTCTCAACAAATTATTTCCAAGTCCTGCGAATTTGGGATTTCTGGACGAGTTAGAGTATAAAGATCCTTTGCTCGCACCGCGGCCGCGAACTCAAGCATTAGGCGAATGCAATCGCCACTCAATTGATAAATAGCCCTCGAGAATCTTTCATGGGCTAAGATTTCATAAAATAGAGGCAACTCTGGATCGTATAAGGGAATGGGAAGACCCGCGAGAAGCTGACCTAGCGAGACTATAATCCTTTGATCATCACATTGGTGATCAGAAAATAACTTTGCAGAAAGAATGGATGAAGGTTCTTGATCAGGAATGGTCGATAGAGTGAAACCCTTCTCGAGCAATTTCTGTTGAACTTCATCAAAAGAAGCTTTGTATGCACGACTAATGGCAGCCATTATCAGTATGGGAATGGATGAGAAGTTAAAGGTTAAGATCGATGCTAGAAAAAGACGGAGAGAAGATTTGCAGTAGCAGGGAGAAGATTTGTAGTAGCAGGAGCGCAAATTGCGGAAGGAGAAAATCAAAGAAGTTGCAGAGAGAAACTAAAGAATGAAAAGGAGGGGAAAAGAAAACTATATATAGGAAAAAAGATCCTCGAGAAAAACGAGGTCAATTAATGCGAGAAGAGACATGAACGGTCAAGAATAAACGGTTGGAAGAGACGTGTCAAAAAACGGCTTTAATGGTTAAAATCAGTATATGAATTGAAAACAGATAAAGATAAGCAATCGCAAATAATAAAAAGACTCGCTCTCATGATATTCTTCCCTTCGCAAGAAAAGTATGAGGAGAGACACAGAGACGCAAAACTTCGAACATCGCAAAAGAATAGAGGCAAGTACGTACTTTTCAAGTACAGTATTCTTCTCGCTCGTTCCTTCATCAAGACCAAAGATTATTACAACAATGTATTTTTCCTTAAAAATCGCTCTTCAAGCAATATTCAAGGAAAAAGAGGCAAGATGTAGGATCATAATATCGCAATGTGCGTGGCTCATGGGGTTAATAAACAATGACGTCGCGAGGCAGATCGCAGAGATGCCTAAAATGAATGACGCGATGAATAACGACACACAAAACAAATAAAAGACATGGAACCTAAGCGAGGTTAAGAAGTGTCGCGAGAATAAATGTTTGTACATCTCATGACACTTCATGAACATTTCGAAATAAAAGGATAGATTAGCTGTCATCCACTATGTATCGCCCTATATAAAGGGTTGAGTGAGTCTGTTGTAAAGAGAGATCTTTTTGGAATTGTTGGGCAAGTCATTAGGAGAGAGAAAGTTTAAGAGTGTTTTACTTGCTAAGTGTAATCCTACTTTTCCTGTGTAAACAATTCATGAGATTAATCAATAAACATTCTCAATTATACAACTTTCAATGAACTAATTAACCAAAATATAGTGAGGGGTGTAGTGTGGGAAAACCTGCTACTACATGCCTAGCTAGTTTCCTGTTTAAGACAACTACATCTAGTTGTGGTTCAGGTTCAGGTTCTATAAAGGGGTCTAAATAAAATATTTTCATGGGCTGCACCTCCTCATAAGTAAGATCCGAAATATCAGGTTCTAAGGTCTGGAAAAATTTAGAATCACACAACAATAACCTGAATAATTGAGGATCCTCTAAGTCGATCGATTTGACTTACACAATGACCATAATGAGAGTAGTGGTCATTCTTAAGCAAATGTGTCAATTCTATTTTCCTAAAATAATTAGGTTTAGTCTCGTAACTTAATAATTGACACATCTGAAACATATAAGTTCCCACAATTGGTTGAAAAATATTTGGTGGGAAAACAAAATCAATCTTGGTATCATAGCCTGGTAAACCACATCAACCGGAGGATGGGTTTCTAACAACCTGAACTTTTCCTGGACATTATTAGGTTCCGGAGAACTAGTATGAAGGCAATCTGGCACAATGGTTGAGGCACATATATCAAGTCCCAAGTGAGGGATCTCTACAAGAGCTAAAGGTAAAGCACGGGAGAATGATAATCACCCCCAAACTTAGAGTTTTGGGTGTCTCTAGATAGACTAGCTACAATTTCCTAATTTCTAGATCATCGAATCCCGAAAATGGTCAATTGCTTCTTGTAGGTAATATTCGGGTGACGCATCCTCATACATGTTTAAAAGCTCTACAAGTTCATCTTCTTCGTCTAAGACTGTTGTTTCTAAATCAGAGACTCTAAAATATTATTCTTAGAATAAACTCGTTCCTCTAAGCCAATATCGGCTTCGTAATCAAAAGGAAATACTACATCGTCTAAAACGGAGTATCTCTATTCAAATCCTCGTCCTTTTGAATAGGTGAATAATTATTAAAATTATTTGGATTTGAAATAGAAATAACATTATCATTATAAAGCTCAATTGGAGTAACAAATTCTGATTACTATGCCTACATGTTTCATATTTTTCATCAACACTATCCTCATCAATTCTAACCTCGTCATCTTGATTATGCGAATAACTATTCTCATTGTAAGGCTAAATTGGAAGTCAAGATTATTCCGAGCAATTCGTTTGTCCGTCTCTAAAACAAACCTATTTGTATTCTCAGCTATCAGCTTGAGAGACTCTTCTAGGGGAAGAATAGGACCAGAAGGATCAGCTATTTGTTTGAGAGATTCTTCTAGAGGAAGAATAGGAACTAAGGATCATAATAAGGACTAGTTTTCAACTCTTTAATTAAGTCGTCCAAAGATGAGGTACTAGTACTATAATATTCCTTATTTTCTTGCTCGTATGACCTGTGCGCGTGCGAATAGTAATTGGGCTCACTATGATATGAACCATAACCTTGAAAAGGTTGGTGTTCCCAACCACTATGCACACCGCGGTCAAAGTAGTACTTGTCCATTTTG
This sequence comes from Papaver armeniacum, assembly GCA_023531295.1. Classification (NCBI taxonomy): domain Eukaryota; kingdom Viridiplantae; phylum Streptophyta; class Magnoliopsida; order Ranunculales; family Papaveraceae; genus Papaver; species Papaver armeniacum. The sequence continues at coordinate 12,689 of JAJJWW010000820.1, read as the reverse complement.
AAAATCAGTCGGATATTCGTTGTATTGGCTATTGTAATACTAGTTCGACATTCTTTTGTGCACATGCAAATGAAAGGTCGACTAAAATTGGTAGGCTTAGGTTACCACAACAAAATATTGTGGACTTTCAAATGGTAACTCCCATAAGGCCCAGGGCACGGTTCAACTTTTAATAATCCACGAGTTTTCCTAAAATCGGTAGTCCTGACGATGCAATTGGTGTGTGTATTTGTTATTATTTTTTTTTATTAATAAAATACTAAAAAAAAACAAACAATATATACAATAAAGAAAATAAAAACTAACAAAAATAAAAGCTTCGGCTTTCTCCTTTTATGGCAAGTCCAACTTTTTCACCTTCGTTTTAAGCAAACCCGCACAACAAAAACAAAAATACCAAAGAAGTAAAATAGAACAAAAAATAGTCTAAATAAATAAATAAATAATAAAAATAATAATAAAATACATACAAAACCTAAAACCTAAACCTAAATACAAGTCCGCGTCGGCGGCGCCAAAAACTGATGTAGTTTTACAAGTGGTAAGTATAGGGATTCGATTCTCGGACTTGGGAAGTTGTTGATTTTAGGACTTAAATAAAATACTAAAACTAGCGAATAAAACAAAGGATGATAACAATATTGAGAGATTATTGGGAATTAGGATTTCACCGAACTCTTTTTCTATGATTCAATTATTAATTCTTTGACAATTATAGCCCCAAAAATAATAGTTATTGACTCTAAATCTTTGCCAAGGTAGATTTTATAAAACATTAATTGTAAATGGTAAGCATGGATTATCAAAACACCTAAGCTAAGCATAACCCATCAAACTAAATCACAACTAATTAATTTAAAATCATAATTCAAATTATATTAATGCAAAAGTAGTAAAAAGAATTTAATAAAATTACCATAGTGTTGAGAATTGGCTTCCTCCGTCATCCCAAATGATGGGGTTTAGCTCATCATGGTAGAAACACGCTCTAAAGAATTTTTCATATCTCTAAAAGGTGCTTTTATTGAAGAAATTGTTTAAGACAAGATTTGCAACACCGTAAATATGTTACAGACGTCATCGTTACAAGAACGATAAATCTTTTGTGTAGCAAGATAAACGACATCGCCCTCGCGAAGTCCTGTTTCTTCGTGTTCTTGATAACGACACTTCTTTTCTCGTCGTCCGCAACTCTTCCTTCTTCTTCTTCTCGCCGCTGCATTCTTCTCTCGCAGCCTTGTTCTTAGCTCTGCAGACTACCCCAAAACTCCCGACTAACCTCTACAACTCTCGTACACCCTTTATATAGCCAACATGTCCAACTTTCTCGATCAAATCTTCCCAAGAATAGATTATTTATTTGCTTCCAAGTCTCGGGTGATTTTTTTCCTCCCCGAATCTTTTTATACACGTCTATGGTCACCGTGAGTTGTTCAAAATCGTCCCAAGATACAGAGAATCGAATCGCAGAAGAGATATCCTCCCTTTCTTTCACCGGAATTTCCATATTAAGCTTCCAAACCTTCCCGAGATACTCTTACACCTCTCGTTTTTACGTGAAGCTTCTTTTTTTAACGATTTCAAAGAACTTACCAACCCCGTTTTATCAAACCAAGTCCATTCAAACCATATCCAAAGAAGAAAATCCAACAAAAACTCCACCAAAGTCTCGTCTCGAAATACCCGTGAATGTCTTCTCCCTGTTTCGCTTCAAACGGCTTATGTAGCCCAACCGGGATTGAAGAAATTGCCCATAGCATCTCTCGTTAAGTCCAAACAGTCCATTGAACCCAAATCTGGCGATTGAATCTCGTCCAAAACCTCCACAAATCCAAACCCTAATCTGCCCTGTGAAGAACACATTTTCCCGCCAATTTTGAAAATTCAAACCGTAGAAGATGACCTCCCCCTATCCTGTGCGGGTCTGCCAATAGTACTTGCCTTGGAAATGGATGCCCCTTAGTAATTTGGGTACCCCTTATCCACTTTCGGGTTCTCTTTAGCAATTCTTCCGAGGTGTAATTATGACTTTTCCGAGGAGTCTCCAAAGATACTTCCGGTGCCCGTAGTGCGTCTTCTGGGTGCCTTTAGTAATTTTCTTCCACGACCACTTTCCGAGCCAATTTCTTCGCAAGAAATTATTTCTCCAAAAATTCCTACAAAGACATAAAATACCAGAATAAGTACAAAAATGGGTACTAACAATATAGAAAATCGAGATCAAAATAGACACATAAATGCGTCTATCATTGTGCAAATCGATGGGGAATTGCAGTCCGAATCCAGAAATGATGCCGAGTTAGATGAAACTATGTATGGCAGAATGGGTGGATGAACCGAGTCGAATATGCAGCTGTGAAGAAGGCACAACCATCATGGCTGGACTGAACTGGTAAAGTGCAATGACTGTGCAATGCACAGCTCTGGACTGTGCAAGACTATGGCCTGGCAACTCAGCCCAACTGATTCTGACTCGGATCTGACTCACATCAGTCCCTGACCTACTTTTGGAAACAAAGAAAAAGTTATAAAAGAGAAAGTTTTCTAGAACTTTGGAGAGGACGTATTTTTTTTACTTGGAGCTTTCGAGAGCGGCGACTAGGGTTTGCTTTCATTTTTGTTTTTCATCTTCTTCATTTTATTATGGAATATGATGAACTCAAAAGCTATGAGTAGCTAAACACATATTATTGGTTATGGGATAAAGTTAATTTCTCAACATGATATTTGATTCAATGCAATAGTTTTGTCTCAATAATTTATTGTTTATGATTCATGGTTTATATTGTCATATAATTTGATTGTTTGTTTGGTTGAGCCCGGAATCAATCCGATTTGCATTCATTTCTAGAGCTATATTAGGGATTTCAATACGAAAAAGTTGTTTATCCCTGATTATAAGTAGCATAATTGTGGTTAGTGCTTGTAGTGATATATCCTACTAGTCACAAGTGAATCACAACCTTTGTTAAAACGGATTAGTGCTTTTACACGTTCGTTTGCATTGATTAGTCTTATTCCATAGAACTTAGTGCTTTTATGGAGTTAAAGTTAATTGTGCTTTTACACTTTAGGTTTCTTTCTAGGAAGAATTCACATATACATGTTTTAATGTGGTTGTGATGAAATCATGGAATTAGCGGGATATACTTGCGATCAAGGTATCCTAGGACTTTTAGTAAAGGAGAGATTAAAATATCAATTCTAGTCATTGGTGAAAATACATGTTGGTGAATGATACTATCCCGTGACCAATATCTTCTCCTTATTGATTATTCCATTTATTTTATTGCTTTCAATTATTCTTATTGATTTGCTTAAACAAAAATCCCCCTTGGTTACTAAGAAACCGAAATTTTATAACAACAAAAGCCTCTCGTGGGAACGAACTCTTTCTTACCACATACTTCATTTATTTTAGTAGAGTGAGAAAGCAAAATTATTTTTGACGCATACGACAAATGATCACATGGCAATCATCATACAAGCCAAGAACTACTCAAGGAACCGGTGGAACTTCATCGACTAAAAGGTATGTGGAGACTTGAACTTATCTATCACTCAAAAGTCTATCTACTCTATCTCCTATTTTGAGACAAAAGTCGTTTTGCTATATAGACTTTGATTATACACATTTGCTATTTCGAGCCGAGTTTATCTCGCCTACCTATTTCTCGAAATATGTGTTGGTAAGCTTTCGCTTTGGCCAAGTTCATCTTTACCTAGTGATGAAAGTCATGTTATGTTTCAATCACTTTGAAAATTGCTTACTTTGACGAAAAATAGTTTACTTTGAAAATTGCTTACTTTGACGAAAAATTGCTTACTTTGAATAACAACTATATAATAACGTCCTCTAAGAATGTTTCAATGATTGAAATTGAGAGTTTACATTACATAACCATTGTTGTATATAAGCATTGTGTGGCAACACATATATGTATAAGTCCTTTTTCCTTGAACCGAAGTATGCATTTTTTGTTGATCGTGAAAACCTAACAAGAGCCGTGAACTCGGTCCGCGAACTGGAGGAAGTTCTCATCCCGAGAATATCTACCGGAGTTTGAGAACTCATTCCGGGAACTTTAGTCCGCGAACTAACTCTGCGAACTTAAGTTGGTTATATCTAAAGACGATTTTTTGTGAACTTATATTTATATTAACTAAGGAATGCAAAATGCAAACCGTGGCTATAAAGTTCATGAACCGATTCGAGTGAATCAAATCGTTTTTGCTTCGATTGTGTCTTGTGTATTTACATAAGATTTATACAATTAAACAACTCTCTAACTAGTTCATTTGAGTCATTTGAACTAGTTATGGTGAAGAAGAATATGGTTGATATGAAAGTGCTCATATGGCTAACCATTTGGTTAACTATTGTTGAACCAACAAATGTACATGTTTGGGTACGGTTACACAAACCTAAAATCGTGCATTTCATTTGTGTGTAACAAGCTAAGTTTTCGATCCAACGGTTGAAAGATATTATCTTGAATCTAATCGTGTTTTCATCTAACGATGAATATTGAATGCTTTGTTACTAAGCTAATATTGATTGTAAACCCTGATTTGAAAGACTATATAAGGGAGAACTTTAGCAACTGGGAAACCTGATCCCCACACCTCCTGTGTGATACTAGTTGTATTAGCTAGAGTCGATTCTCCTTTAACCTTAGGTTTCTTGTTGAAACCAGGTTAACGATTTAAAGACTTCATTGGGATTATGAAGCTTGACCGATACTACTTTCTGTAGTTGTGTGATCTGATCTTGCCGATTCTATCCTATTGAGTACAATCGTAACGATTGGCTTGAGATTAATATCTCCTATAGGCGAGATATAAAAGTAGTCACAAACATCTTCGTCTCATCGTTTGTGATTCCACAATATCTTCTTTCGCCGCGCCAATTAAGTTTATTGTATGGTGATTGTTAATACTAGGCTGTTCTTCGGGAATATAAGTCCGGGTTATCAATTGGTTCCTGTTCACGTTGATTTATCAAAAGACGGAACAAAACTCGTAGGTATTTCTATGGGAGACAGATTTGTTTATTAAAGTCTTCGACTTTGGGTCATAGCAACTCTTAGTTGTGGGTGGGATCAGCTAAGGGAATCAAGTACGTAGTATCCTGCTGGGATCAGAGATGTAAGGAGCGCAACTGTACCTTGGATCAGTGTGAGATTGATTGGGGTTCAACTACACCAGCATCACAGTTAGTTTATAGTAGGCTAGTGTCCGCGCGGCTTAATACAAAGTGTGTATTCAATCGGAGTAGGTCCCGAGGTTTTTCTGCATTTGCGGTTTCCTCGTTAACAAAATTATGGTGTCTGTGTTATTTCTATTCCGCATTATATTTTGTTATATAATTGAAATATCACAGGTTGTGCGTTGTATCGATCAATTATGAAATCCAACATTTGGTTGTTGATTGGAAATTCATTGATCCTTGGATATTGGTCTTTGGTACCATCCAAGTTTATATCTATTGTATTTGATAAAGTCTCATGATTTCTATTTGTTTGAGCATAGATCAAATTGAGAGATAGAGATATTAACTCTTTCATATACTTTATTAAGATTGAGTCTTGTTGATTCTCTTGAAAGTATATTGAGTTTGTCCATACAGATTGCTAATCGAAATATTGGGTGAGGTTGTTGTACCCCGCTTTTTCAATCGGTATCGTAGCAAGAAACACGTTCAAGACCTTAGAAGTCTATGTTTGTAGCGATCGACTCTATGGACAGAGGTGCTATCTCTATTAACGTACCACCCATTCTTCGATGGCTCGAATTACTTATGGTGGAAAATTGCTATGCGATCTTTTCTTCAAGCACGTGATTTTCAATCATGGGTATATGTTGTTAATGGCTATAATGCTCCTGCCAGGCGTAGGAAATGTAAAAGTTCCCAAGAACATTGGTAAATACAGCCTCGCAGAGAAACTTGCTGCAAAGCAAAATTCGACGGTTTGAATGCCGACATACATGCCATTACCCCAAATCTTCAAAGACTATGTGTCAAATTGCACTAAGTCTAAAGATGCATGGGATATCTTAGAAACCATATTCGAAGGAAATACTAAAAAAGGAAGCTAGGCTTCAAAACCTTAATTCGATTGGGAAAACCTTCGTATGTCGATGAAGATACATTTGATGAGTTTAATCACAAAGTGTCTCAAATTGTTAATGCATCTTTGCATTGGGTAAGACTATTCCCGAAGAGGACATTGTGATAAAAATTCTCGCATCACTTGCCATCTAGATACGACTCTAAGAAGCATGCCATCGTAGAGGGAAATAACCCGGATACACTTTCCGAAAACACTGATAGGAAAGTTAAAAATTCTTGATCTTGACACAAAGCGAACATTCGCTCAATGTTGTGACCAAAACAGTGCATCCCCTCACTTGTCTTGGGCTGATGAATGCTTGCTCCAATCATGTTGATTTTGATAAATCACCGATAATCGAAAGGTCAAGGATTTGATAAAGAGGAGGAATAGATGTGATGAATATCCGTCTTCGCTTAATGCTTCGTATGATTCAATAGAAGACAAATCTACTCTGGATGTCTCATATGAGTGTACTACAAATTCTCTCTCCACTTCAACTTCTGATTCAGAACTTGAGTATGACACAAAGTTTCTTGATTTCTTGAACAAAGAGATTCTTCAAGAGAACCTTCACTTAAATGCCTCCTTGAAAAAAATTGAATCATCATTCCAGAGTAAAAAATATTGAGATAGAGCGTCTTAATGATAAGTTCGTGTAACCATGTCTCTAAAGGAAGAAGAGATTAACACTCTCAAGTATGACCTACAAAGGTTATCCGAAGCTCGACAAAATTGTAGCAATGTTATTTGGTCGATATCCTTTGGAAACATTAATGGTTTGGGGTTCAAAAGCAAAACTCAAAGCTCAAAGTTGTCCACTCCTACTAATCAAGGAATAACGATCGTTGATTGTTGTGTTAAACATGAAGTGTCACATAAACACGAAAAATCCTCATTAACTTGTTCTTTTCGTGGGACATTCGAAGCATGATCGTAATACTTGTTGGAGATTCGAAGGATCAATAAGAGAATCACCAAACTTCAAGAGAACATGCGAGAAAATGAATCGGTCCGGATAACCAAGCTCCTTTAACAAAACCCGGATCTAGACGAGGTAAGAAATCATTTACACAACAACCAAAGTGATAAGCCACAAAAATAAGAGGTGTGAGCATATGGCTCACCGTGTCACCAACTAATGCCGGGTGACGTCCGCATCCTCATTTTTAGCTTGGGAAAAATGAGGTTTACACTAAAATGGCTCAAGTTATTGTTTTTGTAAATCCTTTTCTTATATTTGTTAAAAAATATTCTCCTAAAAGGAAAAAAGGCGGATGACAAATCTCAAAGACTTATTCAATGTCTTCTAGGGTTTTGGGTTCATAAATCCGTTTTTGTTATTGTGTCCTCTCTTTCTCATTTCTGTTCAAAAGATACAGTCTCATCTCCTGTGACTAGAGGGATCACAAAAAGAGATGCAGTTGAAGCAGTTAATGTGTATCTGTGTGAAGGAATCTCTTCCTCAAGAGTTAAGAAAGCGAAGTCGACAATCAATGGAGAAGGTTCTTCCTCTAACTCGTCTCTTGTCTGTTTGTCATCACCGCACACAATCAACTTGAATCTCTTGTGATCAATCACACACGTAATGGAGTCTCAACAATGGATTATCACAAGATGTCTTTAGATCTACAAACAGCCTAAAGATCCCCTTCGATACTTCGATCTAGTTTGAGTGAATCTTATATCGAAGAGAAGATTCTCAAGCATAAACATACTAGGTGCAATCAAAGTTCAACAACCGTTAGTCAATCCGATCAATCGAAAACTAATAATAAACTCAAGATTATCTAGTTTCCCTGTAACGGTACTCGTAGAGCCTCCCAATCCCAAAGAAGTCTTTAAAACGAGCGGTCGTAAGAGATTTCGTATAATTAGGTACTTTCCTCTCCGAATAGCGGCTCCACCAAGAACAACACAACTAGGTAGTTTTGTCTGGCTATGAGGATTAGTTTGCTCAAATGCAAACTTCAATATTTATAGACCAAGGAAGTTTGGACACCAAGGAATTTCCAAAACCGAAAATATTCTCAAGATATGCAATATATTTCCAAATTCGGTTTCCATAATTCCTGGAAATGCTTTGTCCAAATATTGACCAAAATCTCAGTAGAAAATCTCCAATTAGTAAATGCACATTACCAATTTTTATTTTCTAAAGATATGCATTTTAATTGCTGGAAATTAAAAGCATATAAAACTAAAAATCTTAATTAAAAGATTCTCAATTTATTTCGATCCTGGGATTCTCCTTTAGTTATTAAGGAATATCTTTGAACAATAAAAGATAAGAGTTACCGCACATGTTCAAAGTATGTCCACCTCTTTACTTTGTAAATCATTTTTCATATTTACAAACTTGGAACCGATTTTCCACACTTCCAAACAAGTTTAGAATTGGTTCATCTGACTTCCAAGAACTGTGTGATTGATTATCCTATCAAATCACCATTAATGGGTTTCATGGTTCTACCAAAACAAGTTTTGGTTCTACCTCCATGTGGGTACTAGGATCAGCCACACTAGCTTTCCAAAAATTGGTTAACTAGGTACTAGGATCGGTTACCACATATTTATGGTATTTAACTTGTATTTGGTTGCACAAGTCATAGGATCGGTTACCAATAACTCTTGTTGTACCTCTTACAAGGATCGATTCCCCATGCTTGTGATCGGTTGCACCTCTTACTAGGATCGGTTCCCCAATGTCTAGAGTTGGTCATACCAATTACAACATATCGATCATACCATCTCAGGTGATTACTTAAGATCGGTTTCACTAATAAAAGTCATACCAATACAAAAGTTAGGCCTTGTGAATAGTTTTACCAAGATACATAAACAAGTTATGAACGGTTATACTAAACACACATATTGGTAATACAAAGATTTGCAATGAATAACAATACCAATAAGCCTAGCGATTTCCTTCGATTCATAAAACAAGTTTATGAATTGTACTTCCTTTAAACGAATGTAAAACATTGTTTCCTAGGACGAAATCTTCACCCATACCCATACATAATCTTAATAGCATTCATACAATTATGTCGATGTCTTATATACGAAGTTCAAAGATAGACGTTATACTTCGTATTGTAATTCCTTAATACTATGTCTAACTAGAGTATAATCATTCACAGCTTTCGAGCTTATGTTTCAACATGCACGACTTGAAAGATACGTTAGTGTTGATGGTGGTTTTTAGCTTAGGGTTAAAATTGTAAAACATTGCATCCGATGTGACGTCACTCTGAAGGAAACAGAGCCACGTGTGCTAACCTCTCCACCGGTAAATTTATTGAGCGCTCAATATACTTACATGAAATTTATCCAGACCGGCGAACCCCGCATGTTCTCAGAAATTTCGGCGCCTCGCGCATATTCACTTAATATAAGTTCCTCTCCGAATGCCTTCTATGCTATGTTCTCCAGCCGAACTCTTAATGTTGATATGGCATGACTCAGTAGTTGAAGTAAATCCTACAACACACCCCTTATAATATTTTCTAGATCTAAATCTATTTCATAATCAAAATAAAGATTAAAGTGCTAAAATTATAAAATGGACACAAGGATTTTTTACATGGTTCGATCAATGTGATCTACATCCATGGTTTTTCACTATGATTATTGAGGTTACATTAATATTACATTTACAATCTCCATTAATGAGTATTTTGTATAACTCTAGATCTAGTTTTTGGGGAAGAAGATGATAAAGAAAATAAAGTCTCTCTCTCTCCTAATTGTGTATCTTCTCTCTCTTACAAAATTGTGTCCATCCTCCTAGTTTACAAAAATGTCTATCCTCCTTTCTCTCTCCTGCTCTCCTCTTTATATAGGTGTTTACATAGTGGATGACAACTCACATACAAATCATATTCTCTAAGCTCTTTGATAATTTCTGTGCTCTTGCTAACTTCTCGCGAGCTATGGAAAAGAATGAATCTCGCACACTAAACGAATGTTGTGCGATATTTGGATCCTACATCTTGCCTCTTTTCCTTGAATATTGCTTGAAGAGCGATCTTTAAGGAAAATCCGTTGTTTTAGTAGTCTTTGATCTTTGTTGATGAAGGAACGAGCGAAAGAATACTGGACTTGAAAAGTACGTACTTGCCTCTATTCTTTTTGTGAAGTTCCGAAATACTAAAAGTAATTAGAAGTATAACTGAGTATCTGAAATGAAGTATCCTTTGAAGAAGTATAAGAAGTACTCAATCTCGAAATATAAGAAGTATCTCTCCTTGAATGAGAATAAGAAATATTGCCTCTGCTCATGCTTATTATTCCATTTTTGGTGAGAATTCTTGTTATTCACTAGTGAACATCCACTTTAGAAATGATTCTTGTCGAGAAGATGAAGAACATAAAATGTTTTCTTGGTAACCCGTAGTTGCCTATGTTCTTTATCTGTGAGGGTAGAATCCTTGAGAAAGTGTTGAATGAGCGAGTTGTCTCTTCATTCTTATCTTGCCTTTGTTTCATGTTTTGTGCTCATGCGATAGTATAATCTCTTCAAGTTACTTGTTATTTTTCTTATAATCGAGCGAAATAATTACATCATGCGAAATAATCACATTCTACGAAATTCCACACATTTTGCGAAATCTCGAATAATCTGCGCAAATTCGAATACTTGTGCTAATATAATGCTTATGTGATTGATTATGTTATGAAATGTGGATGCGATGTGTATGCCAAGAAATGATTATGTGATGCTTTCATGATGCAAGTGTGATGCTTATATGATGAGAATGATTATCTATTGCAATGTATAGCTATTTTTTGTGTTACTTATCTCATTTCTGTCAGAATTTCTTGATTTTTTGAATACAATTTCTACCTTTCTTGTTTCTCCCCGCACATAAAAGACAATTCTCTCATTATTTGTATTCAAATGGAAGATCAAGCATAATCTAAGTAGATGTTTTCCGCTGAATTTTGTCATTGCGACAAGATCGCAGGGCGTCCTTACATTTTCATGTAATAACCCATTGATCTTGCCTTATCATTTCTCTTGTGTGGTCTTATTTTTGCCTTCCTAGTTAAAGGTCTTATTTTCCACCTCTCATTATTGCGACAAAATCGCAGACGTCTTTACACTTTCGTGTAATGACCCGTGATCTTGTCTTATCATTTCTTTAGTATTATTGCCTCTGCGGCAGATATTTTCTTCACGACAATATGACGAGGCCTAAATATTCTTGCGAACATAAAGCCCCCATGACATTGTAAGTCTTTGCGACGAAATCGCAGACGTCTTTACACTTGCATGCAATGACCCATTGGATCTCGTCTTATCTACTCTTTTGTATTTTTGCTCTCTTCAGGATTGTTGCACAAATATGACAAGCCTAAATATCCTTCCGAATATAAAGCTTCATGAAATTTGCGTCTTTTTTGACACTACGGCTCCTTAATGGAGGTGTCGCCCTTATCTTCCCCTTGGTTGCCCTTCAAGGAGCGTACTTACGCTCATACAAGGCTAGCTCACTCCCCATCCTGATGCCCAAACAACAACCGATTATTTTCGCAACCTCTTATCCCTTTGCCTATATGGCTTATGGTTACTAGACTTGCACCTAAGTGGAGTTTTCTTGGTAGAGTGCGGATAAGTCAGACTTGCCAAGAATGGCCGAGACACTTCAAATGTCCCGGGCACCCTTGGCTCAACCAGAGTACCACTCGGCGCCTTGGTCAAATGCCGACTCCTTAGAAGAGACCCTCGGTCGTTCAACCTAAGTCATAAGCTTAGATTGAAAACCAAGGTACCTCTCACGGATGGGTTTTATTACCCCCAATCCCCATGACTCGAGATTCCGGGGCGGTGTAACCTTTCCCCGAGCCACGCCAGCGATGGCCTCTACATGACGTACTTTAGGTACTTTGCCTCTTACGAAATTTTTATCGCGAACTAGGTGTACGCCATGAAGGTTCGTCCGATTCGATTATTTTGTCAATTCTTTTTTATATGTAATAGGTACCCCTACTTTGACGCACCTGGTACATTTGCCTCTTGCGAAATTTTGATTTCGTCATAGTAGGTTCGCCTTTTATTATTGTGCTGGTTCTTCGCATATAACTCTTTTGTAATTTCACATCCTTGATAATCTCTTGTCATTTTATGTGCGAAATTTTCGCATGTCTTCATTCTTCCATTCTTTTCTTCATTTCGGTCATTTGTTTTATTCATTCTTTCATTCTCATATCTTCATGTTAAATATCATATCATTTGAAGCAAAGTAAATATTCAAGAGAAATATATAATTAATACAAGAGATTTTCTCAATCTTTGAAATCTTTTAAGATCTTTGTAATTTAGAAATCTTTGTACTTAACATAATTTTGAAATCTTTGAGATCATTGAAATCTTGAAATCTTTGAAATCTTTGTAATTTTTGAAATATATATATATTTTTATTATTATTTTTTAAATCTTTGTAATCGTGCGAATGTACGTTTCTTTTAATCAAATCAAAAATCTTTTTTATTTTTGTAAGTAAAATGTTCTTGGAAAGTGGTACTTAGCTTTGAAGAATGTAGAGAGCTTACGGAAATCCCACACTACAC
>JAJJWW010000819.1:0-12368 GCA_023531295.1 Papaver armeniacum | reverse complement strand
TGTTTATGGGTGAAAACTATTCTCCGGATTTGGTAATTTGGGGTGTGTGGATGAGGAATGAATCTAAACCCTAAACAAATGCACTGCGCGGTGAGTGCTTGTAGATTCGAAATCAATCTATGCAAGTCCGGCCTAAACCAAGAAATGGTCGTTCCAGACTTGTTTCGGTCACAAAGTGAAGGAGATGGGGTTGATCTTAGGGAGGGAAGCGAAGAAGGTGTTGAGATTGTGAAGGTGTTGGCAAGATTTGACTTGTAACAGAAAGGTGAGAAGGCTTACGATTGATGCAAGAAGGCTCTGGGTGTTTGAATACGTTTTGTATTAACACTTGGTTTCTGTCTCGTCTGGACTTGTGTTGTTTTTCTCCTTCCTTGTGTAGAAAATAGGGAGGAGAACCTATTTATACAAGTCATTTGAGCCTTATTCACGTCTCTCGTGGGAAGTGGAAAAAAGTGGAGTGATGGAGTAATGGAGTAATGTGTTACTGTCACATGACCAGGCTTGCCCACTTCTCCTGTCATCTCTAACCGTCCATGACTTCCTGACACGTTCTTGTGATGGCGCGTTGCACGCTGTAAATCGCCAGACCAATACCCCAGTATGTATCCCCAGTTTGTGACATAATTGATGTCTGGAATGTGTGGATCGTGGGACCCACAAAAGGTAGCATGTGATGCTAAATTGAATAACTGCGTTATTCAGGAAACTGATACTTGTGAAGTATCGTGTGTATTTTTATGCATGTACTGCATCATGGTGTGGTAAAGCGACGGGTGGTGATCACCATGACGCCTCATTGACCAATTAACTCCTGACCAGGGTTGTATAACCAAGCCGGTGAAGCTGGACGGACGAGATGATCTTTGAGACACTCATCTGCGATAGGGTTTTGAAGAGGTGCGCAGGCATCACTCTTCAGCTTGGTCGAAACCAAGCATGGGAAGGGTTTTGGAAAGGACCGACCGGGCATGAGTGTAAACAGCATGCCGGTGTACACGTCCGTACCTCTCTATCCCATAAAGGCGCGATCTAGGCCACTCGATTTGACCGGAAAAGAGGGGTGGTTGAGATCGATTTTGCAATGTAACCGTGCCGCAAAAGCCGCACATCGTGCCAACCGGGCGCGCTCTTGAAGACGACCAAGCTTGGTCGGTCTTGCCCAATCTGTCCGGCGTGTAGGTGGTAGATGGTATTCACGCCCATACCGATCATCCCATGAAAACGTGATCTAAGCCACTCAAATCGTCCTATGAAGTTGAGTGGTCGAAATCGCCAGCAATTTGGGAAGTGTGACCACGCAAGTTTGGACGCGCGTTTTGGGATAGCCGGGCATGATATGCCTTGGCCGATCAGTGAGGGGATAGACGGGCCCACGGTGGTCATCTTTGGTATGACCGGACCTGCTTAATCTAATCTGGGACCCTCCATTCGTGCCGGAGAAGATGAACGCTCGTGATGCTCAAAAACCTAATTTTGGGTTTCACGGCCGTGCGACCATGCTTTATTCGGCGTACGAATTGGGATAACCAACCATGGTTGGTCCTGACCGATTGGTCGGGTATGTAGGCGTCCCACGGTGATTGTGTTGACATGCTCTGGGCCTTTTGAATCTACATCTACACCCTCCATCTATACCTGCGAAGATGGATGGTTGAGACTGTTTTGTGACACATGTAATATGCCGCAAACCCTAATTTAGGGTTTTCCGTCCACACGCTATGGTTTGGACGTTTTGGCAAGCTATGCCAATATTTTGGGAGGCCGACCATGCGGGGTCCACGTTGGTTCGGCAGTTGAATATTCCATACCCGCTTGGGGTTATGGAATTGATCCGCCATCCAATCACGCTGGTGAGGTTGGTTGAACGAGATCATATCCAAACCGATACGGACAGTCGGATGCTCAATCGGGCTAGTATAACACACCGAGAGTTCTCAATCGGGCTAGTATAACACACCGAGAGTTGCAACTTTGTGCGGGTATTTCGTACATGCTTTCATTATAATGCTTGGAGGTTCGTGTTGCTCTCTCGAGAGCAACACTCGGTCGTCATGCCGCACCGATAATGAGTACGGAAATACAAGGCGCTCACGCATTAATTAATAATGCTATAAATTCACGGGGTATATGGGATTGTTGCTACATGCTCCAACTTGGATGAATTTCATGTATTCACAGAATGGGATTGTTGCCACATGCTCCATTCTAGGTGAATTAGTAAAGTGAAGGAGTGTCCAACACTTATTAATGGCTTTATCTTTTACAAGATGTCAGCGCATGATTTTATGGTTTTTATAATTTTAACCTTAAATGAAAATCCACCATCAACATTAAGTCCCCTGCCTAGCACGTAATGGTTACACCATTGTGGGGTAGGCATGAGATGGTGACAGTTAAAGACAAAGCTTATGAGACAAAGTTAGATGTTACCAAGAGAGACGGGTCATCCTGTCCTTGGAGCATGTCACATTCAAGAGGAGTCCAAGCGAGTGTTCCCCTAGCATGATGTCGGTCTTGCCTGCTTCAATGGACTGTTACGCCTGTTTCGTTCGTGGGGCTACTGCACCTGCTTGATCGAACGTGGGCTTGATGTGCCTATTTTGGTTAATCGTGGGTCCGCTGCGTATGCTTGATCGAACGTGGGACCCGATGTAAGCATGCTTGATTTGAACATGGGCAGATGTGCATGCTTCGATCAAACGCGGGACCACCGTGTACATGTTTCAAACGTCGGCCATGTCCTGCGCCTACTTTGAACGTACGGTTGATGTAATTGCTCGAGTGTCATCTTGCTACTTCGACCAAACACCGACCCAGCTAGCTTGACTAAATACCGGACTTGATGCTTTGACCAAACATCGGCCTTGCTGTTTGCTTTGCTCGAACGTGGGACCCGATGTGAGCAAGATTGCTTTTTAAAAAATGAACCTTGTGTGCTCAAATGTAAATGTGGGTCCTGTAGAAAGCGTTGAAGCAGCTTATGGAGCAGGCCCGGGAGAGCGTTCAAGTGTTGGAGCTGAAACGCCTTCTTCTGGAGAGAGAGCTTTGATTGGGGACAGGCGTGTGCCGCTGACCAATATGGGGATGGGATCAAGTGGGACCCGCCGCGTGCCTGACTAAACGTCGACCCTGTGTTTCGACTGAAAACCGGCCCTGCTGTGTGCGCCTATTTTATTCGAATACCATCCTTGTGACTTTGATCAATACCAGACTTGAAACTTGAGCAATACCGGACTTGTGACTTGATCAATACTGTACTTGTGACTTGATCAACACCGGACTTGAAACTTGAGCAATACCGGACTTGTGACTTGATCAATACCGGACTTGTGACTTGATCAACACCGGACTTGATACTTGAGCAATACCTGACTTGTGACTTGATCAACACCGGTGTTTGGACCCAATACCAGCCTTGTGTAATCCAACGTGAATGTGTGTTCTGTCGTGCGTGACTACATATCTCACGCGTTTTTATACAAGTACTGACTCATGTTTTTTATTGTAGAATGAAGAAAAGAACTCCTATTGAGATGTCTTAAGGGGATAATGTCAAAAGCCAAGTCGGGAGGTGTTGATGAAGCAAAGATATGCCGAACATTGATGATGAGTTTTTCACCGCGCCCTTTCAACTATATGAAAATATCCGTTCCACAAGATAACCCTTCTCCTATCGACTTAAAGGTTTTTCATGCTCACGGGCCCTCATGAAGGATGGATGAGACGTATGTTGAGCAATGAGTACATCAAAGATAACTTGACCAGGCGCAGATTATTGATGCGGCTTGAGTGTTGAAAACGGCTCGAGAGGATGTTAAAGTGGTTTCGGTGCGAACGTTGAGGTGGATCACGGAGAGAGTGTTGAAGAAGGATTCAGGCGAACGTGGGTCCCGGAGAGAGTGTTGAGGCGGCTCTTGAATAGACCATTGAAGCATCTTCCGCTAGAGGGTGCGTTGAAGTGTTTCCTTCTTCAGTTCGATTTACCCTTGCGAATTCCATGCTTCTTGACTAACCATCTCTCTCATGTTGAAGAATTCCTTGACTGACGGCGAAGGAACTTCATCTTTGAGCCTCGATCCCCAAGCGTGGTTTTACATGGTTTGTTCGTAGTGGTTGTTGTCGATCCAGATATGGAATATCTTGGACATTGTTTCATCATTGTGGGAGTCGTGCATGTGGTACTGGAGTTGGAGTTGACGGACGCGGGATGTTGTATCTCGGTGGTTTTCCTCTTGTTGCTTTAGGGAACTGCTTACAGAAGGCTGAAGGTTGTATCGCCTGTTGGTGAGACATATGCCCCTATAAATATTATGAGGCACTTCATTACCGGCAGGCCTGGTTCTTTCTATTAGGGCATATGTTGTTGTAGATGAGCGTTCAACAGCTCCAGAGGATGACCAAAAGCGCGGATTCTCCAACATAGCATGATAGACATGTACCACTGTCTGATAAAGTGACTCGCCCGGATCTTGCTCAATATGACGCGTGGACATCGTTATCTTCTTGAGGCTTCTCCCTTGAGGTATCGGATCCAGTGGAAGATTGCCGTCATAGAGCATTCATACGTTTCACCGGCATTCTTTAAACCAAATGGCAGTATGGTATAATAAAAATTTCCGAGAGGAGTTCGAAAATCTATCTTACTTGTATCATGCTCGTACATCCTTATCTGGTTGTAGCCGCTACATCCATCCATGGAGGAGAACATGCCGTGTCCGCTGGCCGCATCTATTAACATGTCGATGTTAGGTAGAGGAGGATCGTTTTTGGAGCAGCACCTGTTCAAGTCTCTGAAGTCTATGCAGCACCTGATCTATCCATTTTCCTCGTGTCTGAAATACAACTGTTTAACCGACTTGGATCCAGGTATGACATGTAGATGATGGGTGACCAATTTTCATCTAAATCCGACATTTCTTCATATCTCCAAGTGAATATGTCCTGGTACTCTTTGAGAAGTTCCACGAGCTTCGTGCGTTTATACGTACACAAGGTTGAGCTGATAGAGATAGGCCTAGAAGATTCCTCAACGGTTTCAATCTCATCAGTTGTGGAGTTGGTGCCATCTTGCAGCTGTTGTGGAGCATCTAGCACTTGTTCTTGTGGTTCGTTGCTGTTGTAGCATTCCATTGGGTGGAGAGACTGGGTATGCAGTCTCCCCCGCTAATTGATAATGGCGATGTCGGTATACCGTTTTCCCTTCTGGTCATGACTCGCCACAAAAGTTCGTTCCCTTTTCGTGTGAACGTGGGTCGTGGCTTCACAGGATGAAGAAGAATGCTTCGTCAGCAAAGATACATCGTGGGTTTTAGCCCTCAATGATGCAAGCCGGTATTTTTCCTGAATTGACGCCCACGTAGGGAGTGGGACGCAATGAACTTGTCTGATTCTTTCCGCGGAGCTTCTCCCGTATGTGCTGGTTTGGTTTCCCTCGAAGTCCGTCATTGTGGTAGGCTTCCGTACGACCTTGCCTAGGAGAAACTTGGATGTCCTGAGAGTCTTGAGAGTAATCACATTCGAAGACGCTCATGTGTAGATAAGGGTCGTCTTGAACTCTGAATCCTTGATGCGTGCGGTGACATGTAGGGCACGGCCGTGACCTTCCTCTCGGTTGATTGCAGCAAAAACGTCTCCGCGCGCCGATTCTTCGAGAGGTGTGAAAGTTCGCATAAACTTTCCACTAGAGAAACCGCTTCCGATCCACCGGTCTCTCGGTTCATAGTGAAACTATTGACTTGAGGAGGATCGTTGTGGATCAGTCCCAGTGTAGGAGTCTCCATGACAGACCGCTCATATCCGATGTCGCTTCTTTGATCGGGTCCATGGAGGTCCGTGCCGCCAAGTACCTTCTCCGGTGCATTGAATGCGTTCCTTTTTTCTCCGGGGATGTCGCGGCTCTTGTGGAAATCGATCGATTAATGTCTTAAGAAAAGTGAGTACCTCTTTATGAGTTGCGGCCATATCCGTTTGAGTCTTAGCGGGAACTTCCTGTTTCTCCATCAAGTCTCGCAATGGTAATGGGGGATGGTCCTCCTCTCGTCCCTCCGGCTCCCTCGTCCCGATGAAGGAGTGGAAGTTGTTGCTCGGTGACTACCGGAGGTGTTACACTTGATGAGATCTTGGGATTTGCGGCGGCTCCGGCTCGTGATGGGAGGTGTTACACTTACTGGAACATCTCCTGCTACGCCCGGCACCGGTGGTAGAAGTGACGGCTCCATAAGATGTATTGACCACGGTAGCTCCACCGATGGTACATCGACACCGGGAGTGTTATTCACACTAGCTCCATCGATTGATTGCTTTGATCCGGACACGAGTTCTACCATCTTGAAATGGATTGATGATTGAATTGGTCCTAAGATCTACCTTTTTGAAATTGATAAAATTGAATCGGATTTTGAAGAAATTGACTTTACAACCGAGAGATTAACCTCCCACCGTGGTCGCCAATTGTTTATGGGTGAAAACTATTCTCGCCGGATTTGGTAATTTGGGGTGTGTGGATGAGGAATGAATCTAAACCCTAAACAAATGCACTCGCACGGTTAGTGCTTGTAGATTCGGAAATCAATGCATGTGCAAGTCCGGCCTAAACCAAGAAATGGCCATTCCGGACTTGTTTCGGTCACAAAGTGAAGGAGATGGGGTTGATCTTAGGGAGGGAAGCGAAGAAGGTGTTGAGATTGTGAAGGTGTTGGCTAGCTTTGACTTGTAACGTAAAGGTGAGCAGAGCTTACGATTGATGCAAGCGAGGCTCGGGTGTTTGAATACGTTTTGTATTAACACTTGGTTTCGTCTCGTCTGGACTTGTGTTGTTTTTCTCCTTCCTTGTGTAGAAAATAGGAAGGAGAACCTATTTATACAAGTCATTTGAGCCTTATTCACGTCTCTCGTGGGAAGTGGAAAAAAATGGAGTGATGGAGTAGTGGAGTAATGTGTTAGTGTCACACGACTGTGCTTGCCCACTTCTCCCGTCATCTCTAACCGTCCATGACTTCCCGACACGTTCTTGTGATGGCGCGTTGCACGCCGCACGCCGTAAAACGCCATACCAATACCCCCCATATGTATCCCCGGTTTGTGACATGATTGATGTCTGGAATGTGTGGATTGTGGGACCCACAAAAGGTAGCATGTGATGCTAAATTGAATAATTGCGTTATTCAGGAAACTGATACTTGTGAAGTATCGTGTGTATTTTTATGCAGGTAATGCATCATGGTGTGGTAAAGCGACGGGTGGTGATCACCATGACGCCTCATTGACCAATTAACTCCTGACCAGGGTTGTATAACCAAGCCGGTGAAGCTGTACGGACGAGATGATCTTTGAGACACTCATCTGCGAACGTTGATGGAATCAGGGTTTTGAAGAGGTGCGCAGGCATCACTCTTCAGCTTGGTCGAAACCAAGCATGGGGAGGGTTTTGGAAAGGACCGACCGGGCATGCGTGTAAATAGCATGCCGGTGTACACGTCTGTACCTCTCTGTCCCATAAAGGCGCGATCTAGGCCACTCGATTTGATCGGCAAAGAGGGGTGGTTGAGATCGATTTTGCAACAGAAATATGGTGTCGCAAAAGCCGCACATCGTGCCAACTTAGGGCGCGCGCTTCAAGACGACCAAGCTTGGTCGGTCTTGCCCAATCCGTCCGGCGTGTAGGTGGTAGGCTGGTATTCACGCCTATACCTGACTGTCCCATGAAAACTTGATCTAAGCCACTCAAATCGTCCGGTGAAGTTGAGTGGTCGAGATCAGTTTGCAATTTGGGAAGTGTGACCACGCAAGTTTGGACGTGCGTTTTGGGATAGCCAGGCATGATATGCCTTGGCCGATCAGGAGAGGATAGACGGGCCCACGGTGGTCATGCTTTGGTATGACCGGACCTGTAATCTGTCTGGGACCCTCCATTCGTGCCGGAGAAGATGGACGCTCGTGATGCTCAAAACCCTAATTTTGGGTTTCACGGCCGTGCGACCATGCTTTATTCGACGTATGAATTGGGATAACCAACCATGGTTGGTCCCGGCCGATTGGTCGAGGTATATAGGCGAGCCCACGGTGATTGTGTTGACATGCTCTGGGCCCTTTGAATCTACATCTACACCCTCCATCTATACCTGCGAAGATGGATGGTTGAGATTGTTTTGCGACACATGTAATATGCCGCAAACCCTAATTTAGGGTTTTCCGTCCATACGCTCTGGTTTGGACGTTTTGGAAAGCTATGTCAATATTTTGGGGAGGCCGACCATGCGGGGTCCGCGTTGGTTCGGCAGTGAATATTCCATACCTGCTTGGGGGTTATGGAATTGATCTGGGCCATCCAATCACGCTGGTGAGGTTGGATGAACGAGATCATTTCCAGACCCGATACGGACGATCTGGATGCTCAATCGGGCTAGAATAACACACCGAGAGTTCTCAATCGGGCTAGTATAACACACCGAGAGTTGCAACCTGTACGGGTATTTT
Source organism: Papaver armeniacum (assembly GCA_023531295.1). NCBI lineage: Eukaryota > Viridiplantae > Streptophyta > Magnoliopsida > Ranunculales > Papaveraceae > Papaver > Papaver armeniacum. The sequence continues at coordinate 3,893 of JAJJWW010000819.1, read as the reverse complement.
GTACATGCTTTCATTATAATGCTTGGAGGTTCGTGTTGCTCATGTGAGCAACACTCAGTCGTCATGCCGCACTGATAATGAGTACAGGAAATACAAGGCTGCTCACGCATTAATTAATAATGCTATAAATTCACAGGGTGTAATTGCAGGAAATCCCACAATACACCCCTTACAAGAATTTACTTTACTAATCCATTTGAAGATGAGTAATAATAGATTTATTGATTATTTTCTTGAAATGTTTACAAAGAAAGATAGAACAGAGCTAAAGAAATTACAATCACTCTTAACTTTCTCTCTCCTAATGACTTGCTTAACAATTCCCCAAAAGAATCCTCCTCACCACATACTAACTCAACCCTTTATATAGGGTAATACACAGTGGATGACAGCTAAGCTGTCCTTTATTTTCGGGAATAACTCGCGAAGTGTCGCGAATGTTATAAACATTTTTCCTTGCGACACTCCTAAATCTCGCCAAGTCTTCACACTTTTCTCACGTTCTGGCTTTCGTCATCTATTGCGTCATTTATATTTCTTACCTGCGACGCCTTCGCAATGTAGTCGTTTATTAATCTCGCGAAGTATTGATGTCGCGATATTCTGCTCCTACATCTTGCCTCTTTTTTCTTGAATATTGCTTGAAGAGTGATCTTTAAGAAAAAAATCCATTGTTGTAGTAGTCTTTGATTTTTGTTGATGAAGGAACGAGCGAAAGAATATTGGACTTGAAAAGTACGTACTTGCCTCTATTCTTTTGCGAAATTCCGAAGCTTTGAAAAGTAATTTTAAAAGTATCATCCCGAAGTATACGAAGTATGAAGTATTCTTGAAGAAATATAAGAAGTATTTAATCCTCTAAATGTAAGAAGTATTGCAAATCCATCATGCGAAACTTTCGTTCCATGTTCTTTGCCTCATGCTATGAGCTCATATTCTCGCAGGTTCATTCTATAATTTCGCAGGTTGCTCATACTTTCCTCATGAATTATGCTGATATCATCTGCTACGTCATTCTTTTTGTGCTCTGCGAAGTCGTATTTGAGTTTGCGATATTACATTTTGAAATATCACGATCGTCTATTTTTCACCAAAATTTTTTGTCGGCAAGGTTCCGTGCATTTAGGAATGACCGCTTACATGTGTCTAAAATTCCCCTTTTTACCGATAGTTTTTAATCCAGTTACTCTTTTCCTGTCTATTTAAGGGAGAATTTCCCATGAAAATCCTTCTTTCCTTTTATTTCATCTTCTTTACTCGTCTCGCAATTTTCCTCTCATTGTTTTTTTTCACCGTCTTCTTCATCGTCTTTCTCTTTGTAATTCTTCTGCTCAAGTTTCCATGGCATCAAGGTTTGCGAACTTTGCTAAATTTAATCATTTCGTGATTGATCTTTCCTAATGAAATAGTTTTGTTCGATACTTCCCCCTTTTTTTTTTAGCAAGGACAAGTCTAGCACCAAATCCACCGTTACAAACCTAATATTCCCAAGAGTTTGCAGCCGAAATCCTTTGCTTCTAAGAGAAAGACTGCGAATGACAAGGTATTTAAGAAACATTTACCCTTTTAATAACAATATTGTTGCCTCTGTTTCTTATTTAACTTGTAATTCGCAGGATGACAAAGATATTAATTTATCTCCCAAGAAACCTCGCCACTTTAAACCTGTCGCACCTGCCATTACTTTTCCTGGGTTCAAACTTACTACTTCTCCTGCGGCATCTTCGCAAGATAACCCAATTCTTTCTTCTCTAGCGACATCTTCGCAAGATAACCCAATTTCTTCTCCTCATGACAAATCACCTTCTCCTGCGATGATCTCGCCTGATAAATTAGTCCCTAAATTTTCCGTTAATGAGATTCTTCAGAATGTTCCCCTCTCCACTTTTACTCTTAATACCTCTATCTCATCTTCCCTTGTTGATCAAGCTCCTCCAACTGGCATTCTTATGACTAAGGATGACTCAGCTTTTGCCTCTTCTTCCATCATTTCCTCTTCCTCTGAATCTATCTCTCTTACTAAAGAAAATTTAGAAGGGATGGATATAGCTTTTAAAGTTTTATCAACTACCATGAATGATGTTAAGAAAATCTCCACCGATCCCGTCGATCTAGTGTTTATGAATCTTTGAGTAAGTATTTTGGTTCTGCAACAAACAAGGTTCATAATGCTTCTCGGATCGCGATTAAAAATGAAGAACTAAAAGGTACCACTTCCTTCCCCCTTTTTTTTTTTTTTTTTTGAAGACTTTGTTCGCCTTTAAAGTTTTGAATCGAAACAGGAGATATATCTAAAATAAGAAACTTCGTGTAGGATCATATCGCAATGAATAACGAGGAAGTCGCGAGGGCAAAACATGAATAACGACCAACAAAACGTGAGACATAAAACTGGCGAAGGCTAAGAAGTGTCGCGAGAATAAATATTTGTGCATTTGCGACACTTCGCGAGACATTCCCGAAAATAAAGGATAGCTTAGCTGTCAACCACTATGTATTACCCTATATAAAGGGCTAAATGAGTCTGTTGAAGAGAGAGATCTCTTTGGAATTGTTGGGCAAGTCATTAGGAGAGAGAAAGTTTAAGAGTGTTTTAATTTCTAAGTGTAATTCTATTTTCCTATGTAAACATTTCATGAATTCAATCAATAAATATTCTTGATCTTACATCTTTCAATGGATTAATTAAGCAAAATCGAGTAAGGGGTGTAGTGTGGGAAATCCTGCTACTACATATGCGCTAGAAACAGGGAAAGAGCAGAGATTGACGTAGAAATTGGAAAGAATTTGGATTGACAGAGAAAAGATTTGGAGAAGATACTCAAGAATTCATTGGAAAAGAAAAATGGCTAGAAGAAGAAATGTACAAGGGCAACCAACGATTGTAAGAAGAAGTGGGAGACTTGCTGGAGAAAGGAGGAATGAAACAGGAGAATCGTCAAGGATGAATATGAGAAACGATGGAGAAGATCAAAACCAACCCACCGATCTCCCGGTAGTAAACGCGGCTGTGGATTATGATAGAGTAAGTGTACATACTTAGAGGTCGATTCTAAGACGAGAGGGAAGAGGAGCAGCAGCTGGTGAACAATGGACAAGGAGAGTAAGGAATTAATGGAGAAATGAATCCAGGAAACGAAGAAACCGCAGCATTAGAAAGATTAAGACAAACAATACACGAAGAGAGACGGCTAGAGGCGGAGGAACGAGCAAACTTGACAAGACAGAATCATGAATTAAGGATGGAAAATATGAGGTTGCAAAATAGGAGATCTAGAAGTAGCGTGAGATCAAGTTCAAGATCGAATAGGGAAGAAAGAAGGAGAGTTTTACCAACATAAAGTACCGAGGAAGAAACACAAAATCCGAGTATAGAGCATGGCGAGAGAAGAGGGGAAATAGAAGATCGTTATATTCCTCAACCCGAAAATCTTCAAAATGAGCGGAATAGGGAAGATCAAGGAAACATGCAACTCAAGAACCAAATGACCCAGTTGGGCCGAAGGGAGAATAATCTTGCACGGGAGAGAAGAATTGAGAAGAAACCGAGAGATCGAGGATGACATTGAGAGACACTACATTGAGCAAGCGCGGCTAGCTCGCGAGAGAGAAAGGATAAGAGAGCAGAAATGGAAAATCAAGAGATGGAAGAGGCAATCCGCAGAATAACCATGACAACCGCGAAAGAAGAAGGAAACAAAATCGTACCAATAGAAATATTAATGAAGAATATGAGAGGGTGCAGATGAGAGCCGAGAGACAAACCAAGAAGAGAGAACAACCGATATAATGGTGTGCGAATTGAGGAAAGAAACGAAGAAGAGCGTCGCGAGGGGAAAGAAGAGGAGAAAATAACGAGCAAGAAGGTCAAAATAGACACGAGCGAAGAAGGA
>JAJJWW010000818.1:600000-1039580 GCA_023531295.1 Papaver armeniacum | reverse complement strand
TTGTAACTTCCATAGCAAGATTCAGGGCACATATAACTTTGGTGGAGGAAATTGTTTTCTATAAATACTTGTGCTTAAACACTTGAGAAAACATACAACTATTGGCTCATTCAACAGTCTCCAGCTTACCTTATCCAACATTGCATAGTAAAAGAGCTTTAAGTTGAGAAAACCTAAACCCCTTAAGCTCTTTGGTATGCACATATCAGTCCAACCTTTAAGATAAACACCTTTGCTTCCCTCCTTATCTTTTCCCCCAAAAAAATTTCTTTGGAGCTTGTTAATCTTGTCAATGATGGTTCTTTTGGATTTTAAAGCTATTTCATTTGGTGATCGAAACGGTGGAAGTAGAGCTTGAATTGTACCACTTTACAGGCGGTTGAAAGAGAGGTACTATTGTAACTCTGGAGCTTGTTTTTGACTCTCTCGGCAGGACCAATGAAAGACTCAGTTTTAGAAACATGGGTGAAAAGTGGGGATCCTAAGTATTTGTCGGTGATAGATATTTCCTTAAAACCTAGAATGTTAGTGACACTATTAATGACCGACTGATGGGTATTCTTGCTAAAAAAAATGCCGGATTTTTCGAAATTAATCAGTTGACCTAATTCTTTACTGAACTCAGCGAAATGTTTAAAAATATTGGACCCTTCCTCACTAGATGCTGATGTGAAGACAAGCAGGTCATCAGCGAAGAGTAAATGGGGCATTAGGTCTAACCCGAATGCCATGAATAATACCATTTGTCTCAGCATTTGAAAGGGGCCTAGATAACACTTCCATACAAATTATAAATAGATAGGTTGACAGTGGGTCACCTGTCTAACACCTCTCAGAAGGTGTGAATCTTTCACCGGAACGCCATTAATCAAAACAGAAGAAGTGACAGTGGAAATGCACTGTTCAACAAACCCACACCACTTCTTAGTGAAACCTACTTTTTTCATGACAGCAAGGAGAAAACTATACTTAATCCTATCAAAGGCCTTTGACATATCTATTTTGATTCCCATAAAAAAAAATCTTTTTTTTTTTTTTTATGCATAAAAAAAAAAAAAAAAAAAAAAAAAATCTTTTCCTCTCCTAGTTCTCATGGTATGAATAATTTCATGAGCAATCATGATGTTATCATTTATCTGCCTTCCAAGAATGAAGGTAGATTGGTAAGGGGAAATGATTTTGGGGAGAAGACTCTTGAGTCTATTCGTCAAAGTTTTAGAAATGACCTTAAAGACTATATTTCACAAACTGATTGGCCTATAGTCTGCAGGTGTCTGGGGAAATTCGGCCTTAGAAATAAGGGAGATGAAAGTATTATTGTTCTCTTTAAGAATGTGGTCAGTTTGAAAAAAAAACTTAAAACCATTTTAAAAACATCCTCCCCCACTACATCCCAATTGGTTTGGAAGAAGTAGGGAGTGTAGCCATCAGGCCCTGGGGACTTGTCAGGTGCCATGGAGAAAATAACAGATTTTACCTCTTGAAGCGTAGGCAGGTGGTTTAAAAGGAGTTATCTTCACCATCTATGATTTGCTTGACCCTGTTGAGATAATCCTTGTCCACCGAAGGTTTGGAGGAAGTTGAGACTGTCTTGAAATGATTGGTAACCAACTCAGCTACATTGTCTTTTCCTTCAATCCACACTCCATTTGTATCCTTGAGAGTTTGAATTTTGTTTCTTCTATATCGTTTTTCAGCTTTCTGGTGAAAATAACTCGTTTTTCTGTCTCCTAGCACAATATATTTATCCCCACTTTTGTCTCCTAGCACAATATCTTTATCCCCACTTTTGTCTTTCCAGAATTTCTCTTTAGTTTTATACCAATAAGCCAGTTCCTCTTCTTTATTTCTTCTCACTTCACTCTTATTTGGTATTGTATTATCCTTGATAATCTCTTCACTAGTGTTTAGCTCACTTATATTGTGATTGATGTACCCAAATGAGTATTTGTTCCATAATCTTATTTCATGTTTTGTATTTTTTACTCTCTTTATAAGAATGAAACCTTGCTTCCCTGCACTGGTTTATTCCAAGAATCTTGAATTAACTACTTGCAAGCTGGATGTTGTAGCCATATTCCCAAGGCTTTGAAAGGTTTGTGGCCTGGTTGGGTTTGAAGTTCAGTATCGAGCATGATTGGGAAATGATCTGATCCAACTGCCAGTAAGTGGGTAATGGTTGTTGTAGGATTTTCTCTGCACCACCCTGAATTTGCCAGCCCTCTGTCCAACCTTGCTTCAGTTAGGCGTCCATCTTTTCTTTTTTTGGTCCACATGAAGATGTAGCCTACATGTCCCAGGTCTTGCAAATCAGCAGTCGCTAGCATGGCTTTGTACTTGTCATCTTCTCCCTTATTAAACGAGCCCAATCCCTTCTTTTCATAGTGGTGAAGGGTGAGGTTTAAGTCCCCTATCACCATCCGGTTGTTGTTGAAAGGTACTAGCGGCTCAGTTAAGTACTTCCAAAAAATTTCTTTTTTCTTTGGATGTTAGCCGGACCATAAACACAAGTTGATAGTTTCCTTATCATTAACATGGTTAGTAATATGACAATTTATTAAATTCCCAAAGGATCATCCTACTCTGATTTTACGACCTTGTTTCCAAGCAATAACCAATCCCCCAGCAAGACCTATAGGATCTACAATGAACCGATGTTTGTAACCCAAACTCAAAGTACAGTTTGCTAAATATTCACCCTTATTTTTTGTTTCAGACAAGAATAAGACATCAGGATCATGTTGATTAACAATGTCTTTCAGGTAAGGTTTTGATCCCTTGGCAGTTCCACGAAATGATTCTAAGATTTCCTAAGTGGTGTCTGTAGTGATTATTGTAAAGGTGAAATTTAAAGCAAACTAGCCTAGTATCGTTGGGACCATTATTAGCATTTTTTAAAAGAAAAGTGTAGAACGCATGATTTAGAGTATGAGACAACTGGAATTTGAATTACTCAAAAGGGCTAGCAAGAGAAGCAATAATCATATAATTCAAATTGAGATGCACATCTTTTACTATTGCATTTATATGAGTATATCTCCAACTTTCAATATTACTATCTATATGTTTCCAAAACGGGGACATACCCTCGACCATCCTTCTAAGATGAACAAGCCAAAAATGTTGCGCATTCACATTTCTAAGAATTCTATGCATATTGTCATTTTGATGCTTTGTTTCAATCAAACACAAAACGTCAGGGGGGTCTTTCAGGTATTGTTGAGTATGTTTCTGACCCAGACCATGGCCATAGGAAAATATATGATATACCTTCCTACTGTTACTATGGTTTATCCACCAGAGTCTTAGCATTAGACTCTTGTCAGTTTGAATGTGAATATGTTCACTGATGGTCTCTTTGATAGGATTAAACAAGAAGGGAAAGAAAATTGTCACCACAAAAGCTTTATTTGTCTTTCTATTTAGTTCTCCTCTATTATACTTAATTGTGTCGTTTCCAGCTGCTTTATTTTCTTGAATCTGACCAATACTCCTAACCATTTGTGTAATTGTTGGCCTGCAGTTTGATCGAGATCCAGATTTGTCTCTAGTAATGTACATTTTGTTGTTGAGCTTGGTTTTAATGATGGAGATTAAGATATTTTTCCAGAAAACAACACCACTCGGTCTCAATTTTCTTCTACTTCTCCATCTGTTGCTATCATATCTTGTGCAAATCCCTACTCTATTCCGTCCTTAGCAAAAAGCGAGTCTCTTTTACCTTTGCAGTACCAGTTTCTAAAAGTTTTAGCCGTCAACACTGATTTTGAATGTTTCGTCATTTTGACAAACAGGTAGCCTTCAAAATCCACCAGGAGAAACAAAGAAGGAAAGCTACAGAAGAAGGAAATCCAAAGGAATAGAAAGAAAACAGTAAAGAGATACCGCAACAAAGAAGGTACCCTGGATAAGAAATCAAACGATGAAACAAGTGCTAAGGTCTAAGAGGATCGAAGAAAAAAAAACGAATCACCGGAACAGAACCTCCAAATAAGAATCACCGAACGAGAATCACAAAATAAGAATCACCGAAACAAGAATCACGGTAACGAGAATCCAAAGAGTAACTAGAATCCAACACAAAGTAACTGAAAACCAGATGCTATATAAACTTCCGGTCAAATTTTGATCTGAAGTTGACGAAAAAGTAGATTACCAGTCATATAGTTAAGCATAACTGATAGAATTTTGCTTGCTTTTCAGTCACATACCGAGAGGGAGAGGGGATGGAGGAGAGGTAGGTCTCTCTTTTTTTATATGGTGGCAGTTCATATACCATTAACCTAGAGATGGTTACTAACTCTTTTGAGTAGTTCATATCATCTGAGGAGGATTTTGTGTTGAGCTTGACATAGTCTTTTGGGAGTTTGTCAATAAATCCGTCAGAGAAGGTGGCTTGCATCCAACTGCACTGGCATTAGAGTTTGGTCCTCACGGACATTGTACTGTGAGTTTGCCAGGAAATCCATCAGGGACGGTGGCTTGCATCCAACTGCACTGGCATTAGAGTTTGGTTCTCACAGACATAGTATTGTGAGTTTGCCAGGAAACCCGTCAGGGATAGTGGCTTGCATCCAACTGCACAAGATTAGAGTTTGGTCCTCAAAGAGCTTGCCAGGCGGGGTGTAACCCGACCCATTGGAAGCGAAAATTTTCTGGTCCGTTACAGCTAAAGATTGATCTTATATGTAGTATTTCATGAGGTTTATGCCTAATTGATGTGTGGTTTGGCTAAAAATGGGTATTGACTGAATTATAAGGATTTCGTTTCGGAAAATATTAAGTGAATAAATTATGGAGATTTCGTTCCGTGAAATGTTAGCTGAATAGAAATGAAAATTTGGACGTTTGAGAACATGGTGTAGGGAAGTTAGGTTACGTGATCGGGAGATAGATAAGACAATGTGATGTAGAAATTATTGTTATGTAAATATTAATAAAGTTAAGAGTATAATGGTAAATTTGTTTAATTATTAACTTTTATTTAATGTTTTTTATAATTACTAAACATAAATAAATATTTAACAAAGTCATCTCGGGTCAACGCCATTTCCAGGTACCAAATGCAAAGCTGGACAAATGTTAGACCAAGCACAAAATCAATCAAAACCTAAGTACCAAATAACAACTAACCCATATTATAAAGATTGTTGTTTAATGAAAACATCTAATAAGTTTCCTATGATATATAAGGGCAGTGTTTTCATTATTAAAATATGTAATATAAAATTATAAGTTAAATATGAGAGAAACAAATATATTAGGCCTGGTAATAACATTTTTTCTAAGGTATGGAGTAGATCATGGAAGATCATTTTGTGGGGTTTCCTAATGTATATTACCCATAATAAGGGGTTGGCATTAGCTTTTAATTTTTTACTAGTTGTTGATGGTGGTTTTTAAACAAGGAATAAAATCGTAAAACCCCATGACCTAGTGTTACCCGCAACACATTAACTAAGAGCATTTAACTCAGGTGTAAATAATTAATATGGGCATTTTTTTTAAAATACCAGATTAGGGTTTTCGACACAGAACCCTAATTCCAAAACCAAGTCGCACTAATTTGCACCATGGCAACAATGCCAAACCAAGCCGCCTGTGCGCACCATGGCAACAATGCCAAACCAAGCCGCTGCTGCGCACCATGGTAACGACGCTAAACCAAGGCGCACACTGCGCACCATGGAAACGACGCCAAAACCAAGCCGCACACTGCGCACCATGGCAACAATGCCAAACCAAGCCGCACACTGCGCACCATGGAAACGACGCCAAACCAAGCCGCACACTGCGCACCATGGGAACAATGCCAAACCAAGCCGCACACTGCGCACCATGGCAACAATGCCAAACCAAGCCGCACATGCGCGCACCATGGCAACGACGCCAAAACCAAGCCGCACACTGCGCACCATGGCAACGACGCCAATACCAAACTACATATCGCACTCATTGGCAACCATGCCAAACTAAGCCGCTACGCCATTGGCACATGCCAAATATAGCGCCCTAGGCTTGCAAAACGTGCAACTAGGTCAACATGGCCGTACGTGCCATTGGCGGATGCCAACACGTACCACAAGCCATATTTCCAAGCCGCTATGCCATTGGCACATGCCAAATATAGCGCCCTAGGCTTTCAAAAAACGTGCAACTAGGTCAACATGGCGTACGTGCCATTGGCACATGCCAACACGTACCACAAGCCATATTTCCAAGCGCTATGCCATTGGCACATGCCAAATATAGCGCCTAGGCTTCCAAACCATGCAACCTAGGCCAAGTCGGCCACGCATGCCATTAGCACATGCCAACATGCTCGCTGGTAGCTTTTCCTACCAAAGCCACGGCCCTAATGGCCACGCATGCCATTGGCACATGCCAACATGCTCGCTGGTGGCTTTTCCTACAAAAACCACGGCCCTAATGGCCACGCATGCCATTGGCACATGCCAACATGCTCGCTGGTGGCTTTTCCTACCAAAACCACGGCCCTAATGGCCACGCATGCCATTGGCACATGCCAACATGCTCGGGTAGCTTTTCCTACCAAAACCACGGCCACGATGGCCACGCATGCCATTGGCACATGCCAAACACACACGTTGGTAGCCTAACTTGCAAACCGTGCAACCTACCACCAAGGCATTCCGCACATGCCATTGGCACATGCCAAACACACACGCGGTAGCCTAACTTGCAAACCGTGCAACCTACCACCAAGGCATTCGCACATGCCATTGGCACATGCCAAACACACACGCTGGTAGCCTAACTTGCAAACCGTGCAACCTACCACCAAGGCATTCCGCACATGCCATTGGCACATGCCAAACACACACGCTTGGTAGCCTAACTTGCAAACCGTGCAACCTACCACCAAGGCATTCCGCACATGCCATTGGCACATGCCACACGCGCCACTAGCATGGCACCACTTGCACTCAAGGTGCAACCAACACTCGAGATATCAACACAAGCGGGGATGCTTTCCGGGGTTTTGGTTTGGCGGTCCACGGCTTGCGTACACTACGCTCACATTAAGAAAGCGTGAAAAGGAATAAGCGGTCAAATAAATGAGGAAATAATGGTGAAAACGTTTTCACCCATAAACACCTTGCGGTTACCACCTCCTCTCATTATTTCACCCTTTACTCTCTTCCTTCATGAGGCCAGGGTACGTTTCAATCTCGACTTGTATAAATAGGTCTTACCTATTTCCACCAGACAACAAGTCTCAGTCAGGAGAAAAATACTACACTCTCAGAAAAGGCAACTTTGCAAGCTCTCCAAAAAGCTTTCATCTCTTGCAAGCTTCCTAAGCTTTCACTTTCTGATACAAGTTGAGATACTACTCTCCCAGAACTATTCTAATCTCAACACCTTTCTTTGCTTCCCTCCCCAAATCAACCCTTCTCCTCCACTTTGTGGCCAAAGCAAGTCTGGAACGGCCATTTCTTGGTTTAGGCCGGACTTGTACAGATTGATCTCTCGAATCTATAAAGTGCTCACGTGCGGCACATTTGTTTAGGGTTTAAACCAGTTTCTCACTCACCTCCCGAATTCTCTGAAATCGGCAGAAACGATTTTCACCCATAAACACTAGTAAAACCTATACTATTATTGAAAATAATTTAGTAACCTAAAGCTCTAACATTTGCCACATGTAAACCTTCCTAAATAGAGGCCTAAATAGGAATTTCGTGTACAATTTTTTATGCCCACTATTGGAGAAATTGTAATTGACCTCATTTGAATAATTCTGTAAAAGTTCCCGACTTATAGTTAAATTTTCTGTTATGCGTCTGTGTTTGTCGTATTCCACGCTTTCAGGACACTTATGCAATGAGGTCAGTCTAGATTAAATCAGAAAATCGCGCAAGCACCTTCGATTGGTGAATATTGTACATGCCGTAAAAAAGTACTTAAATTATCGTTAGCTACTTTGAGGTAAAAGCATTTTATATTATATAACTTACAAGTTCTGGAAGCCCGTGCAAATGCCCGGGCTAGTTCCTAACGGACCCAAAACAAATAGCTTATACAATTCATAAGAGTTAACCATTTACCCACAAAACTGCATTTACTTAAAGCTTATACAATTCATATGACTTTACCATTCACCCACAATACTGCATTTACATAAAAGTTTCGGACCATCAACATAAACTACCGTGTCAGCGAAAACTTAACAAATACACATAATTTCATACAATCAATTCAACACAAAACTCTTATGAATTTTTGATACTTTTAAATTCTTGATAGCAACGAACTTTGTGGATTTCATGCATCGCAATCTCGAAGATGCTCAAAGATAACAAAGTTTCTGCAGATGATCTAGATAGAACAGAGTTAAAAAGCCAACCTTGCCCAGAAACAACTTAAGTTCTTCTATTTATGACTTGAACTGGAGGAATTAACTCTTGGCTGATTCACCAAATCTTTTTCCTTACAAACAGAACCATCACAAAAACTCCACAAATGATTATGCGATTCTCTCCACTTTCATATTACGGTATCCATCTGTCTTACTAATTATACTTTCTTCACCAGGGACACTATTTGAAGTGTTGATTCTCATTCCTTTATGCAGCACATCTTTTCCTTTCATGAACTGGGACTTCGATCCGGCAGTAACTTGTCTTCTTTTGGTTATTCGGTAACACAACTAATTTTCTCTTCCCTCTATGTTCTTGACAACCTAAATTTCCTTCCTCGAACAAGTTTCACATTTTTTAGTTTTTTTAAGACCCTTTGTAGCAGAACGGGGTGAAATGTAAAGTACCATTGTTATTCACCAACCGTCTAAGAAGATATTTCTTCGATTACAACTAACTCACTTAAACAATATGTATTGATAGCGATGCTTCTTTTCGGAACCAACAAATGTATCTTTTATTTGCTAAGCCATACCTTTTGTCAAATCGCTCTTTCCATAATGCCCATCAACATTGCTGCAAAATCTCCTGCACCTCAAACAAAATCTCATCCTAGTCTCCTCCACTTTCCATGCCAAGCGGGTGGTAAAGCCAAAAATATCAGGATCCAAAAAGATTACCTAGCCAAAAATTTAATGCGCGGCATTCAACTCCCATTAACCCATATGGTGAGAATGGATGAAAGAAAACCTATATGTACCTTTACTTTCAAGTCTTTAAGAGATTGTGTTTTTCCATCCCATAAAATGTTGATATCCTCCCGATTAGGCAGTACAAAACTTGATCCAGCAAATGACATGTTAAAAATAATCCTGAACAGAGGTGAGATCCGATGAAACAAAACCCATTATGTACATACCTCTACTTTGAAAGATATTCAAATTTTTTTACCATCCCACAAAAACTTGATATTCTGTCGATTAAGCAGTACAAAATTTGATCGAGCAAACTACACGTTAAACATAAGTCTGAACAAAATTTCTATTAGAAAATAGTCTATATTTAAGTGATGTGTATTCTAGGGAAGTTTGAATACGTGCAGTTCACGTATTATGTCTTGATGACCAAGACAATGAATGTATAAATATCCAAACAATTAATAAGAATACTAAGACTTGTCGAGAACTTGACATGGTCTCGAGAGCCTGGTTCAAACCCTAAACCTAATTTTTTTTCAAATTCTCTTTATATAGTGGGAGAAGATAAAACAAAGTCATCAAAAGGAACAAAAGGAAAAGACATAATCTATGATTTGACGAAGAAGAATCCGGTATACCATCTTGGATCAAGTGATGGTCTGGTATTCTTATTACTCTAATTACTTTTAAAGGAACAAACTATGATGAATGGTCTAGAGACATTAGAAGATCTTTGATAGCTAAGCGGAAGTTTGGGTTTGTTGATGGTACCATTACGAACCTGCAGACCTGACCAGTTGGAAGAATGGATTGTTGTCCATTCAATGGTGGTTTCCTGGATCAATAACACACTGGATTCTTCAATCCGATCCACGTTGGGAGATTACGATGATGCGAGTCTTCTATGGACTCACTTAAAGAAGAGATTTTGTGTGGTTAGCGTCACAAGAATCATCAACTGAAATCGTCTTTAAGAGAATGTAAACAAGGGAAGTCGAATCATTCTTGTCTATTATATGGTACACAAAATATGGGATGATATGGTGACGTATATGAAAATACCACAATGTAAGTGTGGTCTTTGTACCTGTAATATTGCAACTCAGGTGACTAATCTGCGAGAAGAATATTATCTTCACTATTTTTTGATTGGTCTGGATGGTATGTATGGCTCACTATGCGAACAACTGTTAGCACGAGATCCCTTACCAACTATCGATGCTGCGTACCAAACTGTAGTGAACTCTGAAATATTAAGAATGAGAGAAGTGCTTCTATCTAAAGTTGCGGGAGAACGTGATGGCCTTTAAAGTGCAACCTGATCGAGAGCAACCACAAACACTTATGATGCTACAAAATTTTGTAAACAACGTAACAAAACTTGACACTCTGAAGATGGGTGTTTTCAAATAATTGGTTACCCCTGAGTGGTGGGGTGATGGATCTTGTGGTAGAGGATTTGGCAGTGGTGGCGGGCTGGTCGAGGTAGTTATACGTATGGAAGAGGTGGCGGAGGATATGGTAGCACCAATCCGGTGCAAGCAAATAATCTCAATGTACCAGCTGTTCAACAATACTGTGGTGCTACATCTGTAGATGAAGCTGTCTTGATTGGAGTAACCGCAACTCGAACTGACAAATACTTGATTATTTGAGTTCAAAAAAATCAAAACTTCAATTGCAAGGTAAAAAGAATCGTCCCTCCTGGATTTTAGATATAGGGGATACGAATCATGTCAATGTAACATTGATGACATGATAGAAGTAAAAGAAATTAAGGCATGCTCAGTGGGCTTGCCAGATGGAAAGTATACGAACTCTGCTAAAATAGGAACTGATTCTTCCCGGGGTTTGAAGCTTAAAAATGTTCTTTATGTACCTCGAGATAACATGTAACTTGATCTCGGTCACACAAATGATCGATGAGTTAGCTTGTGTTGTGCAATGTACTAAAAGTTTATGTCTTATACGGGACCTGGTCGACGAGGAAGGTGATTGGAGAGGGTGAGAGACAAGGTAGACTATATTTGTTTCATGGTGTACCTTATTCCAAAGTGCTTGTTGTTCGTGGATATTCAGACATGAGTTGGGCATCAAAGAATGGGACATCCTATAGAGAAAGTATTACAAAAGATACTAGTCTGTGAGTAGGTTGTTTAGGAAGAATAATAATGCTTGTGATATTTTTCCACGAGCAAACATCGTCGAAGTAGTTTTCCTAATAGTCAGAGTAAAGCTAGCTGCATATTTGAGTTAGTTCATGTGGATTTATGGGGGCCTTACAAGACACCTTCGTCTTGTGGAGCTTATTATTTTTTAACAATAGTTGATGATTTTTAAAGAGGTGTGTGGATTTATTTTATCAAGAATAAAACTGAAGTTGAATTGGTTTCTTAACTTTGTTGCTTTTATTAAACGTCAGTTTGACAAGGAAATCAAAAATGTTAGAAGTGACAATGGAACAAACTTTAATGTTTTGCGTGGCTATTTTAAGACTAATGGAATAATATTTGAGACGTCTTGTGTTGGTACACCCCAAACAAATGGAAGAGTTGAAAGAAAACATCAGCATATAATGAATGTTGCAAGAGCTTTGAGATTTCAAGCTAATTTACCAATACAATTCTGGGGGGAGTGTGCATTAACTGCAGCATACTTGATTAATCAAACACCAACAACTATACTCAATAACAAGAATCCATATGAAGTTATGTTTGGAAAGTTACCTCCATACAATCGGTTGAAGGTGTTTGGATGTTTGTGTTATGTGCACAATCAGAGTAGTAAGGAGATAAGTTTTCAAGTAAGTAAGAAGGTGTGTATTTCTTGGTTATCCATTTGGTAAAAAGGTGTGGCAAGTTTATGACTTAGACGCAAAATAATTTTGGTGTCAAGAGATGTAGACTTTTATGAACACCGGTTCCATATATGACAACTAGCGTTGAAAGTCAAATAGTAATGCTCCATCAAGTATGAAACATGTTGGAGTGATGATGAAGATAGAGAAGAAGTACAATTGCCCAAAGAAGGTATTGAAACTCAGCAGCCTGAGATGCAGCAACAACAAAGAAGGGATGAAACACAACTTGGTATTGAAGGCGCAACAGAAGAATTGCAAATAGGTGTTCAAGAACACCATGAGGAGACTGAACTAGAACATCATAAGGAAACTGAGCAGGATGCTTCATCCAGTGACACTTCGAGTGAAGTTATTGTAGAGAATAACAGAACAGTAGTGAGATAGTTAAAGGAAAACGTCAGAGAAAATTCCTTCTAGCAGACTCAAGGGCTTTGTGACGCATACAATATGTGAAAATAGTCCACCTTCCACTCAACCTACATAATCATCGGCCTCGGGTACACCACATCCTTTGACATAATATGTTAGTTGTGATCGTTTTTCTGTTGTTCATAGAAAATATCTTGCAGTTATAACGAATGGAAATGTGCCAAAGAGCTTCAAAGAAGCTATGAAGCATCTAGGATGGCAAAAATCCATGGCTGAAGAAATAAGAGCTCTTGAGGAACAAGGAACATGGGAATTGGAGGAATTACCACCTGGTAAGAAAGCATTAGGAAGCAAATGGATATATACGAAAAGCGTGATGAAAATGGGAATTTGATATGTCTAAAATCAAGATTGGTGATATTTGGGAATCATCAAGTTGAAGGATTGGATTATAATGAAACATTTGCACTAGTGGCAAAGATGACAATAGTTCGTACTTTTATAGCTGTTGCAGCAGTTAAAAATTGGGAAGTGCATCAAATGGATGTCCATAATGCATTTCTTCATGGAGATTTGGAGGAACAAGTGTATATGAAGATACCTCCAGGTTTTGCCAAAGGAAATTCCAATATGGTTTGTAGAATGAAAAAATCATTATATGATCTAAAACAGCCTTGAAGAATTATGGTTTTAAACAATCCTATTCAGATTACTCTCTTTTTACTATGACGAAGGGAAAAAATGCAGATTAATGTCTTAGTTTACGTTGATGATCTGATTGTGGAAGGAAATGATTTTATTGGACTTCATAATTTTAAAACTTACTTTGTACAATGTTTCAAGATGAAGGATCAGGGAAAGCTGAAATATTTCTTAGGATTGGAGGTTGCTCGTAGTAAACAAGGTTTCTACATATGCCAGAGGAAATATGCATTGGATATTATAATGGAGATAGGATTGTTGGGTGCAAAACCTGCAGAATTTCCAATGGAGACGAATCATCAACTGGCATTGGCAAAAGGAAAAATACTTGAGGATGTAGAGAAGTATATAAGATTGGTCGGTCGTTTGATTTATCTCATCCAGAACAAGACCGAGATCGGCTTACTCAGTGCACATTTTATCACAGTTTATGCAACAACCAAGAATGGAGCATTGGGAAGCAGCACTTCGTGTGGTTAGATACTTGAAAAAGAATCAAGGACAAGGAATTTTGCTGCGCTCTAATAGTGGTCTTAGTCTAAAAGGATGGTGTGATTCAGATTGGGCGAGTTGCCCATTGACTAGACGTTCATTAACGGGATGTTTGTTCTTCTTGGCACTACGGGAAAAATCATCATTTACAACACTGTATTAGGGTTGTAGTACCCCTATTACAACGCTTTTCTGTGTATTGTGTAGGTGGGGTATTGTAGAAAGTCCAAGCTTTTCTACAATACTTGACTAAGTGTTGTAAAGGGTGATGTGATTCATGGTTCGACAATATTTTTCCAAAGTTGTGATTCTCTTTCGATTTTTAGAAAGCCTAACACAACTCTTGCTTGTGTTGTAGGAATATCTTGGACAACACAAGTAGTGTATCGTGGAAATATGTAACACAACACTTGTATAAGTTGAAGGACTATCTTAGACAACGTAGGATGTGTATTGTAGAAATATGTAACAACTCTTATTACTATTATGAATAAGATTTGCACGACACTTGTTAGAGTTGTAGAACTATGTTGGACAACACCTAGTTATGTCATAAAGACATTCTTTCATAACCTTTGGTTTGTGTAGTTGAAAATATGAAACACAACTCTTATTAGAAGTTGTGTGCATATATCTATTTTGAAAAAAAAAATCATAGTTGAAACCGAATTGCCGAAAGTATTTCACATTCATAATTTCATATTAACCTGCCAGTGTAACCTATTTACATTCATTCACATTCATAGTTTCATATTAACCTGCCAGTGTAACACATTTACATTCATTCAAGTTAACCTGCCAGTGTTAAACACGCACATTAAAAAAATGGCAGTGATACAAATGTTTGTTACCAAAAGTTAAGTTTCTTAAATGCACTCCAAAGAGATTATGAAGATTAAGATGTCTATTGGTTATGCCAGAATTCTGGCATATCCAACTGTTAAGTTTCCTGCCACTGCATTGCACTACCACCATTCCATACATTCTCCACAAAGCATTAATTGCATCAACATCTACAACTTGACAACCTAGCCATGGCAGCAGCATCACAGTCACAGCACCAATATCCTAAGACATTCTCCTCAAATGTTCAGTTAATTCCATCTGAGCTTTCACTGCATTCCATTCATGTGCTAGTGCAACAGCTCAACACCACCAGTGTCATGAGACATACATCCCCTTCTTCACAGCCATCATACCAACGTTCCTCATTGCCATTTCACATCACTCTATTCATCTTGCTTCTCAAATGTCCTAACATACAACTAGGTTCGCAGGCCATTCATTGTAATGCGGCATCTCCATCACCAACTGCAATCCCATTCTTATCTCAAGACTCAGTTTCATCCATTCATTCCATCATCTCATAACACTTAAGCCACCAATTCAGTCCCACGGCACAATGCAGCAACTCCAGGCTTGTTGTGCCGAATCAAAGCTGGAAGCCATGCACAACAAACACATAAGAGGTCGGAAGTCTTTAAAGTGACACCAGTTAACATCAACCAGCCTCAATATAGATAACAAAGCTATATATCCAAACCCGATGATATGAATACAGAATAGACAGTGTATGTTACTTACACGATATTGCACCAAGAGCATTGTTTCGAGCAGTAATATCTGGATCTGAGGTGATATTAGCCAGCAGAGGTTCAAGACCATTCGCTTCCATTACAAGTTGCTGACTCTTAGGATTATTTTGAACTATGGTGGTTATAACCTCAGCAGCCTATGCTCGGATGCCTGCACTTGAGTTTTTCAAGTGTTCAAGAAGGGGGACTAAACCACCAATTGTATGCAAATCTGTCAGGCATATACCAAAGCATTAGTTTACAAAATACAAAATCACATATGACTAAGTCATACAAAGGCGTCAACTTACCGTTCCCAATGTTAAGATTGTCGAAAGTGAATAAAAATTAGGAAGCAGAAAAGAAGGGAAGGTGTTCCAAAATCACCTTCCTCAAGGGGAGTTCAAGCAGCAACTCTTGCCTCAATATTCATCAACTACAGCTTCATTCTTCGAAGACCAAAAAACAAATAATAAAAGAAAAGTAAGTAAGATGTCATTACAACCAGCAACCACCACTCAGCTATATTTTAAGTGATATAGTATCAGTTAGCTGTACATCTGGCTTTCCGTTACTGCACCAGCTGAGCCGCCGCCGCAGCATTATACGAATATGAGAGAGCAATTCTCCTTTCTGAAATCAGCAAGTAGGATTTTGGTTAGACAAACCAGATTTCAGTATTTCTTCATGGAACTGGTGGCATTGTTGTTTAGAGAACAGAAGTTTAGAAAGGAAAGAAATTGTACCTCCAGCTGTAACAAGCTTTTCAACACGAGCAACTATATGCTTCCCATAAGTGTACTTCTTCAGCGCGTTCAAGTGGACCTTTATACGTGACAGAATCAGTTCACGTTGTTGATCATCACAAGTCTCTAGTACTTTTTGTACAACGTAGTTAGCAAATTGATCCTTCATCATAGCCTGCAATACACAACAGAATGTACCAAACCACAATATAAGAAACACACAGCCACTATGTCCTGCTTTGAATTTAAGATTAACTTCTTGAGAACAGTATGCTTGTAGATAGAAAACCACAAGGGAGAAGAAACAAACCTGTAGAGGTTCATTTTCATCAGTCATACCAGGCATCTCACTGACCAAAAACTGGCGTTCAACGGGACCACAAAAAGTTAAGCATTTCTCAACAACGTTTGAAGCAAATTTCCGCTGGCTCATTTGAACAATCTGACCAGCTAATTTCTTGATTATGGAAGTGCGTTCGTGCGGCGGCTCAGCAAATTTACCCCTCACTGTCCCAGGCTAAATTCTAATTCTGTGGGGAAAAACAAAAAAAAAAACGGGGTGAGCCCACAGCCCAGTAGGAGGTATAATGGTAATCAAATGCCGGAAATATACGTATAAAATGCCAATAGCTAAAAGCAACAATATAACATCAAACCAGAATCTTCATCCAGCAAATTAAATGTAAAGCTTTTGTTCATAAACATTCGTAAGCTGCCATTAAATTCAGATAAATTCACTCTACTATTTTCAAGGTCAATGCCAACGTCAGGGTAGTCCGATACCAGCCACCGTTATCAAACAAACGGTCTTCCGGGTTGCCATCCGTAGATGGGGTGCCAATTAAGGCCCGACGATTCTATAGTAGAGTTCTCTATTTTCCAAATCTAGTTGTCACAAGGGAAACATCAAACCAAGTTCTGAAGAACCTTATAAATCATCCATAACTGAAAAACTCAACTACAAGCATTGGCAGCATTTGTAAATAAGTTCTTATTGAGTCACGATAGCTCAACACGAGAGCGAAAATCACTTACCAGAAGTAGGATACTAAACAAATTTCAAACAAACGAGTAAGCTTAGTATAGCATTCATTGCAAAATTCACAAATTTTGAAAAATTCACATATTACTAAAACGTAATAGAAACTAACCTAGCATTGTCTGCCGAGAGGAACAAGAAAATAAATCAGTACCAAGTCAAATAATAAAACAACCCATTCCTTCGTTATGTATAGTGCAAAGATGTTCTTAAACAAATTAGATCAAAAGAAACAGGGATCCAATTCAAACTTGGTCGTTGAAGTTCCTTTGAAAATGAAACTTGTAAAGTTATGTTATATGCATAAATAACAAGAACAGGGTAAGGCCATAAAATCATAAAGAGACTCGACAAAACTAGAGAAGCGGGAGTTTCACAGAAATCTTCAGTTTTGCATACCCGACTTCCAAAATTCGTTTAAAATTGATTGCACAACAAAATGAAGCAAATTTGGTCCCGTTGGAAACCTTAGAGGTCCCTCTTTAACATAAAAATGATAGTGAAGAGTAACAAAGTTCATAGATGTGCAAAAACGCTTTGGCAAAACAAGACAGCAATCACACTGTCAGAAAATTTCAGTTTCGGTAGTTTACGATCAAAAATTCGTACAAAATTCATTAAGCAATGGAATTTGACAAATTTAGTCTCATTAGAAATTTAAGAAATCCCCCTTTAATATAAAAATAATAATAGAATACACTAAGGTCCATAGCTTTGCCGAAAAGACTCATTAAAACAGAGTAGAAGTCACGTTTTTCAGAAAACTGCAGTCTCGGTAGTTTACGATCAAAAAATCGTACAAAATTCACTAAGAGATGAAATGCAGAAAGTTTGATCTCATTAGAAAGGTGAGAAAGCTATCTTCAACACAAAAATGATAACCAAAGGAAATGTGGCGAATAGCTGGGTCGAAAAGTCTCAGATAAGCAGGACAGGGACAAACATTTTCAGAAAAATTCAGATTCGAGAGTCTCCGATCCAAAATTGACACATAATTCACTAGGTGATGGAATTCGACAAATTTGGCCTCATTTGAAAGCTTAGAGAGCCGTCTTTAACGTAAAAATGGTAAGCAAAGAATTAAAGTACATAGCTGTTCCGAAAAGACGAAATAAAACAACACAGGAACACTTTAAAAGTTCAGTTTTGACCATCTGTGGAGTTAAATCAAATATATAAAAGACTAGTTTAATTTCTCAGCAATCAATCATAAATATCATAGTTGAGGGGAGATTTTAGATACCCATTTGATGAAAACACAAAGATTAGGATTAAACAAGAAGAACAAGGTCAATTTTCAAGTTCCATCGCATGTCTCAAAAACGTAGCTCACTTAGTCATTTTTACAAACAGGTAATATGCTACTTTGGAACAACACTTGATTTAAGATAAGAATCTTCCAAAGTTCATAAAACAATACAGCATAATAAAACCCACTTAAAAATAACAAGCATTATCAAACAGAAATCACCCCCTCGGCAGATTTAAGTAAGGTTACTAAGAAAATTGAAACTATCATAATGCAAAATGGTAAATCATGAGACTAAGATGATTACCAAACACCCATTCAGTGAATTTCAATAATTATGCAAACAATGAGGAATCCACCAAATCAGTTTGATTAATACAAGTGAAACAAGAAATTCAAGGGAAAGAAAACCCCCTACCTCAATCACGAATTCCACAGCAAGGCCACCCATTTGAAACCTTGTTGAAATTTCAAACCATTTAACACAAAAATTAAAATTTTGTACAACTAATTTGGTCAAGCAAATATAAAATCGAAATTCAGGGAAAATATTATTCCTTACCTCCTTCCTACTTCAGTTCAAGTATTTGAACACAACAAATGCTTAATAATCCATCTTCTTCTCTCACTGATTTACCGAGGTTTTTGAGTTAGGGAAATAAGGGGATGAGAGGACGGATAAGAGAAAGAATGAGAATAAAAATAAAAACTCGTTCCAAAAACGCATTTGATTAGGTTTATGACCTAATCCCAGCAACTCGTTCCAAAAACGCATTTGAGTTAGGGTTCGAATCAAACTCTATCTATCTTTTTCTCCCTCGATCTCTTGTTTTCTATCTCGATCTCTTTTTTATTCTCTCAGCAAAAATATTACAGCGGCGGTATCTGTGGAGGAGAGGAGAGGAGAGGTAGAGATGCTTCGAGAAAAAAATGCTTCGAGAAAAAAGATGGTGAATAAACAAATGATTCGAGAAAAAAAAAAAGTGAATCCGACGGACCACGTTTCGTTTGATCCACTCATACGGATTAAGAAAAGATCTTGACGGTTGAGATTGTATTTTGGATGCCCATACGGATTGAGAATCATGTGTGTTTCTCTTTGTGCTAATACGAACTCATGTATTGGGTTTAATTATGAACTTTCGACACGAAAAAAAATCTAAAAAAAATATCAATAAATTTAGGACATTGTTATCAACATTCTGATATAAAAAAATCCAAAAAATACATAAGAATGAATCGGGAAAATGAAAAATGAATTCGATAATTGGTGTGTTTCTTTGTGCTTTTGTGCTTTCTCTTTGTGCTTCTGGTTTGAATTTCGACCAGTTACATAGGTCATGAAGTAATTTCGACTAGTCATACAGGTCATGAAGTAACTTCAAACTTAGCAGGATACATCATCGAAATCGACAAATATGAAACTCAACTGTTGATTTGAACTTTGAATGTCGTATAAAGGCATACAAAATATGAACAAAGAAGATCCGTGAGGGTTCTGACTTCAAACTTAGCATGATACATCATCGAAATTGATGAATATGAAGCTTAGTGTCGATTCGAACTTCAAATGTGGTATAACGACATACAAACTATGAACCAAGAAGCTCTGAGAGGGTTCTGACTTCAAACCTAGCATGATACATCATCAAAATCGATAAATATGAAGCTCAATGTCGATTCGAACTTCAAACTTGGTATAATGGCATATAATCTATGAAACACGAAGCTCTGAGAGGGTTCTAACTTCAAACTTAGCATGATATATACATCATCAAAATAGATAAATATGAAGCTCAATGTCGATTCGAACTTCAAACTTGGTATAATGGCATATAATCTATGAACCACGAAGCTCTGAGAGGGTTCTAACTTCAAACTTAGCATGATACATCATCAAAATTGATGAATATGAAGCTTAGTGTGGATTCAAACTTCAAATGTGGTATAACGACATACAAACTATGAACCAAGAAGCTCCAAGAGGGTTTTGACTTCAAACTTAGCATGATACATCATCAAAACCGATAAATATGAAGCTCAATGTGGATTCGAACTTCAAACTTGGTATAATGGCATATAATCTATGAACCACGAAGCTCTGAGAGGGTTCTGACTTCAAACTAAATCATAAACTTGGTAAGAACGACGAATCCATCCATTTACAGGTAAGATTTCATCGAGATATTATACGAAACCTTAAAAAAACCCTATTTCTGTATATTGTATGCGTACAAGGATCCGAGATCGAAACTTGGCTGTGAGTTGTCTACTCTAAGTCAGAAACTTGGTAAGAACGACGAATTCATCCATTTACAGGTAAGATTCCTTCGATATATTCTACAAAACCTTAAAAAAATCCTATTGACTACTCATATTGTATGAATGACGTAATCCATCCATTTACAGGATTCCTTCGAGATTGAAACCTTAAAAAATCCTATGAGTTGACTACTCTTAGTCGGAAACTTGGTAAGAACGACGAATTCATCCATTTACATGTAAGATTCCTTCGAGATATTCTACATAACCTTAAAAAAAACCCGATTTTTGCATATTGTATGCGTACCAGTATCTGAGATCGAAACCTGGCCGCGAGTTGACTACTCTAAGTCAGAAACTTGGTAAGAATGACGAATCCATCCATTTACAAGTAAGATTCCTTCGAGATATTCTACGAAACCTTAAAAAAATCCTATTTCTGCATATTGTATGCGTACGAGATCCGAGATCGAAACCTGGCCGTGAGTTGACTACTCTATGTCAGAAACTTGGTAAGAACGACGAATCCATCCATTTACAGGTAAGATTCCTTCGAGATATTCTACGAAACCTTAAAAAAACCCTATTTAAATATTGTATGCGTACAAGGATCAGAGATCGAAACACTGGCCATGAGTTGACTACTCTAAGTCGAAACTTGGTAAGAACGTCGAATTCATCCATTTACGGGTAAGATTCCTTCGAGATATTCTACGAAACCTTTAAAAAAATCCTATTTACGCATATTGTATGCGTGCCGAATCCAGAGATTGAAAAGGTCGTGAGTTGACTACTCTAAGTCGAAACTTGGTAAGAACGACTAATTCATCCATTTACGAGGTAAGATTCCTTCTAGATATTCTACAAAACCTTAAAAAAAAAACCTATTTCTGCATATTGTATGCGTACTAGGATCCTAGATCGAAACCTGGCCGCGAGTTGACTACTCTAATTCAGAAATTTGGTAAGAACGACGAATCCATCCATTTACAGGTAAGATTCCTTCGAGATATTCTACGAAACCTTAAAAAACCCTATTTGTGCATATTGTATGCGTACCAGGATCCGAGATCGAAACATAAGTCAAAAACTTGGTAAGAACGACGAATTCATCCATTTACAGGTAAGATTCCTTCGAGATATTCTACGAAACCTTAAAAAAAATCCTATTTCTGCATATTGTATGCGTACAAGGATCCGAGATTGAAACCTGGTCGTGAGTTGACTACTCTAAGTCAGAAACTTGGTAAGAACGACTAATTCATCCATTTACAGGTAAGATTCCTTCTAGATATTCTACGAAACCTTAAAAAAAAAACCCTATTTCTGCATATTTTATACGTACTAGGATCCGAGATCGAAACCTGTCCGCGAGTTGACTACTCTAATTCAGAAATTTGGTAAGAACGACGAATCCATCCATTTACAGGTAAGATTTCTTCTAGATTTTCTACGAAACCTTAAACAAACCCTATTTCTGCATATTGTATGCGTACCAGGATCCGAGATCGAAACCTGGCCATGAGTTAACTACTCTAAGTCAGAAACTTGGTAAGAACGACGAATTCATCCATTTACAGGTAAGATTCCTTCAAGATATTCTACGAAACCTTAAAAAATTCCTATTTCTGCATATTATATGCGTACGGGATCCGAGATTGAAACACGGCCGTGAGTTGACTACTCTAAGTCAGAAACTTGGTAAGAACGACGAATTCATCCATTTACAGGTAAGATTCATTCGATATATTCTACGTAACCTTAAAAAAACCCTATTTCTGCATATTGTATGCGTACCAGTATCCGAGATCGAAACCTGGCCACGAGTTGACTAATCTAAGTCAGAAACTTGGTAAGAATGACGAATCCATCCATTTACAGGTAAGATTCCTTCGAGATATTCTACGAAACCTTAAAAAAACCCTATTTCTGCATATTGTATGCGTACCAGGATCCGAGATCGAAACCTGGCCATGAGTTGACTACTCTAAGTCAGAAACTTCGTAAGAACGACGAATTCATCCATTTACAGTAAGATTCCTTCGAGATATTCTACGAAACCTTAAAAAAACCTATTTCGCATATTGTATGCGTACCAGGATCCGAGATCGAAACACGGCCGCGAGTTGACTACTCTAAGTCGAAACTTGGTAAGAATGACGAATCCATCCATTTACAGGTAAGATTCCTTCGAGATATTCTACGAAACCTTAAAAAGACCCTATTTCTGCATATTGTATGAGTATCAGGATCCGAGATCGAAACCTGGCCGTGAGTTGACTACTTTAAGTCAGAAACTTGGTAAGAACGACAAATTCATCCATTTACAGGTAAGATTCCTTCTATATTCTACGAAAGCTTAAAAAAACCCTATTTCTGCATATTGTATGCGTACTAGGATCCGAGATCGAAACCTGGCCGCGAGTTGACTACTCTAATTCAGAATTTTGGTAAGAACGACGAATCCATCCATTTACAGGTAAGATTCCTTCGGTATATTCAACGAAACCTTAAACAAACCTTATTTCTGCATATTCTATGTATACAATGCTCCGAGATCAAAACCTGGGCGCGAGTTGACTACTCTAAGTCAGAAACTTGGTAAGAACGACGAATCCATTTATTTACAGGTAAGAAATATATCAGAATTGGATAAGAAATATATCATAATTGAACATACCAGGTTCGAAGATTACCAGAGTTAAAATGACCATATTACCCTTACTAGAAATAAAGGTAATACATATTACGGAGATTTTGAAAATTACTAAACTATCCTTATCTGAAATAAGTAAAGTAAATATTACAGATAGTGAAAATGATCATATTACCCTTCATGGAAATTTGTGCAATAAATATTATGGAGATTGTGAAAGTGACCTGACTATCCTTATCGAAAAAAAGTAAAGTAAATATTACTGCTTGTGAAAATGACTATATTACCCTTCTTGGAAATTAATGCAATAAATATTATGATATGAAGACTATGAAAATGACCAGACCACGCTTATCGGAAAATAAGTAAACTAAATATTATAAATTGTTAAAATCACCATATTACCCTTACTAGAAATAAAGGTAATAAATATTATAGAGACTGTGAAAATTACCAGACTACCCTTATCTGAAGTGAGTAAAGTAAATATTACAAATAGTGAAAAATGTATGTAATTATTTACAGAGAAGGCGTGTATGTGATTGTTTACAGAGAAGGCTTCGTGTTGTTTGCGGCTCAGTCACCTGAGCATTATTTTTGAGCATTACAATATGTTTTACAACTCTTATGAAGGGTTGTCATAAAGTTAGTGTATTAAAGAACCACAAACTTGACATAACATGTAATAGTGTAGGTATGGTTAGTGGTGTAGACTTCCATACAGGAGGTTGAGGATCAAATCCCCCCCATCCTCATTTCTTCTAATGTTCTATATTTTTACTTCAACAACACTTATAAGTGTTGTTATACATTTTTATTAAAAAAAGAAAAACAAAGCCAAAACTTGTGAACGGTAAGATGGTTGATGAGCTAGACGTCCATGCAGTAGATTCATGTTCGAATCTCCCCTATAACCTCATTTTTTCCAACATTATATATTTTTACTTCAACAACACTTATAAGTGTTGTTGTAGGTTTCTATTTAAAAAAAAAAAAAAAAACCGAAACTTGTGAACTGAAAGGGTGGTTGATGAGCTAGACTTCCATGCAGTAGGTTCATGTTCGAATCTCCCCTCTCTTTTTTTTTCATTATCATATTTTTGTGTTCTTCAACAACACTTGTTAGAATTGTGATAGGCTAAGTCACTACATATATGGAACAAAGTTGTTATAGATAAATGTCGTCACAACTGTTTTGTTTAAGGAGTTGTCGTTTGTTTTCTTAGCGCAACCCCTTGTTTCCTAAGGGTTGGCAGTGATGATATACCACAACTCTTCCTTTGAAATCAGTTGTAAAACATAAGACTTTCTACAATACTTAACAAAGCGTTGTAAATCTCCATTGTAGATGTATATTTTTCCCGTAGTGACTCTACTCAAACCGTATACCAAAATCGATCGGCCACAACAACAACGCCCTCATGAACCTCAAAAGGACCAAATTTGGGATGAAAATCATACAAGACCCAATGCTCTCTAGAACCCATCTGAGGATGCTCCGACGACATGAGAGTACTAATTACATAACACCTTTCAAAACTTACTACCTCTCTCGTCGACCCATGCCCAATCTCATCTGGTGCATGTTGTCTACTGCTTCCAATACCAACTTCGACCCCCAAATCAGCAAATGGGTTACTAGTATCCTGATTAATGGGAGTAGTCTTTGGTTGATTGAAATGCTGGCGAAGACGCTCTACTGGAGAATCCATCAACAACTCATGCACAATCCCTAGTGGTCCGTCTTCTTACAAACACTCCTCGATCTTCACTTCAACATTATGCTGAAGATCTTCCAAATACCAAGAGAAATCTTCTTCATAACCAGAAGATTCACACCCTTGTGGAAATGCAATCCATAGGGCAATGGAGTAATACAATGTTCTCACGGATACCAGTGAATTCTCGGTTCAACATCAACCTCAATCATCTTCTGTTTTCCCTTTCGATCAATTTTCTTCTCAGCGTCAGACATTGTGATTGGATTAAATGGCTCCTCAACAGTGTCGATAAAGAAATTGGAGAAGAACTGAATAAGAAACTGAAATATTTCTCATCTCTAGAAGAGACATTTATAAAGAATTACATCGCTTGGTGTTGGGTCTTCTCACCATTAAGTTTCGACGGTTCCCAAAGAGAAATCTCTTCCGTCTCCAACACTCCTAATCTTACCCCTGTCATTTGAATTTTCGCACAACAAGGGCATCAGTACCTACAGCCTATGAAGATTAACTGCTCTAACTTAAGGCTAACTAATCCACTTTTGCAATTTTTGACAGGTGGAGAATGGAGGAAGGTGTGCACTACACTTGGCAGTAAGACAAGTTCGGTGCAAATAACTGCTCAATCTTTCGCACGTTCCATTCACACGAGCACGACTCAGCCTACTACTCAACTGAATCGATTAAATAACACAACTGATTGGCTCCTTGAACCATTTCTAGACTCTCTCGAGCTGACTAGGTACTAGGATCGGTTCCCCACATATATATGGTATCTAAATTATATGTTTTGCACATGTCCATAGGATCGGTTCCCCTTTGCCTAAAAACATGTTGCACATGTTCATAGGATCGGTTCCCCTTTCTTCTATAAACCTTGCTGCACCTCATACAAGGATCGGTTCCCCTTTGTGATGTTCTGCACCTCTTACTAGGATTGGTTCCCCTTTCCCATTTTTGGTTAGAAATAAAATCACAAACCCGGCCATACCATCTCAGGTGATTACTTAAGATCGGTTTCACTAATAAAAGTCATACCGATACATAAGTCAGGCCTTTGTGAATAGTTCTACCAAGAACACAACAACTCGTGAACGGTTATACTTAATCACACATATTGGTTGTTCATAATATATGCAATGAATCCTTTTCGATTCACAAACAAGTTTATGAACTTACTTCCTTAGAACACATGTAAAACATTGTTCCCTAGGATGAAATCCTCACCCCATACCCATACATAATCACAATACCATTAAAATAATTTTGGCGATGTATTATCTACAAAGTTTAATGGTTAAGCAATAAACCTCGTATTGTATTCCTTAATACTATGTCTATCTAGAGTTCAAATATGCTTCGCAATTTTTTTTCTTTTCAATATGCACGACTTGAAAGATACGTTAGGGAATGAAACAGTTCAAGTCAAATATCACTAACCTCAAGTGGAAGGATGATTGTTGTCGTTGTAGCTCCTTGCTTCTTCACATCTTCAAGTCTTCGCAATACTTGTAAAGTCTCATTATTCTAATACTTTCAAGCTAACCTATACGAAGTTGACTCTAGTACATAATCAAGCGACTCTTACCATGAGTTTTGATTTACTAAAATATGACAACCAAACTTGACATACCAACGCTTGGTGGGTTCAATCGAGCTATGCTCTAATAATCTCCCCCTTTGTCAATTTTAGTGTCAAAACTCTTACATCATATGGATAAACAAATTACAAGAATTCATTACACATACGCTTGATTCCCGAATTCAACAGCACAGTAAACTGCTTACATTTAATCCTTGAAAATGCCGTTGTTGACATTATAATAACAAAGCTAATACTCCCCCTAAGGAAGATATGTAGATATTCAATCTGCACGTCTTTTTTATACCAATTCATATGATATGTTACTCCCCCTTAGTCTGTGCTTTCACTCTTTCGTTTAGATTAAACGTTTAAGCACCAATGTCAGTATCACTTGTTTACTCCATATATTTCTCCCCCTTTTTTTCACAAAATGACAAAGAAACGAAAAAAATAAAGGACAACACGAAAGGAATCTTACAAATCTCAAATAAACTTGCAACATGTAGAGTTAGGCACGAGGGTTCTACACACCATGAAAAACCGAAACTACGAGTAGTTTTATTTTGATATGTTACCAAGGAAACAATTGTACGAAAAAAAAATTCCACTTTAGTTTAGTAAACCAAAAATCAACTAAGCACCTTAGTCCTAAACTGATTGTACAAAAACAATTGCTTAATTCGATAAGACCAAAATAAAGATAACTCTATTTTTCTCATAAGGTTCTAATTATCCATAAACTTAGACCTTTCAATTTTAAACAAGACAAGTACTAGGTTAGTTAACTAGAATTTCTTGTTAATGCATTCGATTAGACTTGAATAACCGAAACCTCACTTCGATAAGTCTAACTAAGATCAGAATTAACTTAGTTTCTCTTATCCGGAATCGAATTGGACTAAACAACTCATCACGTAAACCTTTTATTTCGTTAAGCCATAAATAATTTATACAAACCAAATAAATCAACTTGCATGATTATCCACCTCAACCGGAAGCAATTGAAACAATATAGACATTAAAAGCACCGCAATTGCACCGAAATTTCGTAAGCCTAAACAATTGATACCACACAATAAAGCAGGATAACAATATTTTTTCTTAACCGGAACCAATTGAGTCATACATACATCCATACACACATAATGGAATAAACATCAATTGTATCGAAATTTTGTTAAGCAAAAGCAATAAATATATATGAAATAAACTCAGGCTTTTCTTAAACAAGAAAACAATTAACTAACAAGATTGTTACCTCAAATTTCGCATCCACTTCTCCAATATGATTGCATCTTCGTCCAGGGAGAATTGATATTGAAATATTATCATGTTGCCATCCTTATGCAAAGACAAAAGAATAAAAACAACCAACCTTTACCAGAGAAAGGTTGAAAATCGGTTTTAACAATTGCAAGAAAAAGTTGAAAACCGTCGAAACACATATGCTTTTATGCTAAACCAAAACCGAGTCAACTTATTGTGACTTTTCACATATTGTTTCTACCAGAACCCCTCATGATTCTTTGATAAAGCCTACCAACATGGGCTAGAACTTAATCCTGCTAAATCAAAAATTCACCAAAACCACAAGGGTTCACAACATATGAGATCGAATATTAGGGTAGTAAAAACGAAATCAAACATCCCGTAAACATACATAACAATAAGATAAAAGCATTCAAGCACAGGCTATGTAAACCGAAAACTATCACAAGAAAAATTATAAATCAAATAATTTTGTTCATAATACTTTTATTCATAATAGACTTTATTAAAATAGATCATAAACAACAATCTATTTTTCTGTTTTAACTTATTCACTGCGAAGAACATTCCTTGGGACCAAGTGTTTTTTGTCGTTCTTCTTCAAGTTTTGATTCTTGATCCCAGAACTCTGATTCAAATGTTTGAATACCTTTAAGAGTTTTTATATCTTTTCGAGCAGCACAGCCCAGCTGTTTCTGAAAACAGTCAAGTTGTTTTCCTAAACTTTCAAGGTGAAAAAGAATAGACTTCTTGTTGGAATTTGGAGTAATTATTTTAACAACTTCATAGTGGGTTTGTACTCCAATAATTTGACTTATAGTCTTATTATTCACAACATTAATCCTCATCATCTCTTCAAATCTTCTCCTCCGACTGATTCACAGATTTTGGTAATTATGCACGAAAAACCGAGATGTCTCTTGATACCAGAAGATGAGATAGAATCTGATATCTTGATCATTTGGCTGACAATGATACCACAAAGATCTATTTGAGTATCCTTAATCAACAGAAAATAGACAAATTCTACAAAAGTCTTATCCCAGACTGATTTATCTCTTGTACTTGCAAATATGGTTGCTAGCAAGTTTACCGAAAACCCTAAGATGAAAGGGTATATTCTTTGTTGGTAATCTATCATTTTTCCATGAAGCCTTCTTTCCAATGATACATGTTGAAATAGTATCGTATTCAATTTCAACTCCGGTAATCAAGTGATTACATTCCTCATTGTACTTAATAGCATTAGAAATTGTCTTATGATCAATATAATAGATATATCGACCAACAAAAGTCACAAAACTAAGTTGTTTGTACCATAAGTAAAAATACCACTTAATGTGCCAAATTGATACTTGAATCATCTTTTGGTCCTCATCCAAGCCCGCTAACACTAGTCCAAAAGGGGTTATAAATGACGAATGATATCTGTTATAAAACATGATTTATCACGGTTTTCATCTGTTATTCGAACTGTTATTTATTTGGTGTGACTCTTTGTAAATGACACACAGAAAATGTTGCTAAATATGACGAATAAAATTTGGGACTTAAAATCACGTACAAAATCTATTATTAAATACTACGGTTATTTCATGTAAAATAAAATAACGGATGATGCTTGTAATATGGGAAATGCTTAGTACCACGGTTATTGGGTGTTATAATCAACAGCAGCTAATATCCGCTGATTCAAATTTTTGGTATTCTGTATCTGATTTTGGTTCAACTGAATCTGGTCATGAAAAAAAATTCAACTAAATCTGAAAATGAAATTGCATCTTCAAAGAAACCGTAAAAATTATTATCCAAAATAACATTCAACTCACACCAACTTTAAATTTTATTACAAATAGAAATCATTAGTATTCATTGCTCAATACAAAATTATCCATCCAAAAACCCAGGAAACAAAAAAAAAACGGAATAGGAAAGAAAAATACATAATGAACAAAAGTTTTACAAAGATAATAAGCTTCCAAAAAAAAATTGACTGAACAAATGTACAATTCAACCACACTGGGAAATAACCTTGTTGCACTTGTGAACAGCAGCTTTACGCTTGTGCTCCCAGCAATAACCTTATTGCAAAACACTCCAATGTCTCCTTAAGCGCCTGAAGAGCAAAAAGTAAGAAAGGTTAAGAGGATCATTATGAGATAAGAAACAATCAACCATGAAAAATTTCTCAGTACATAGCCTGAGGAAAGGGGTGTATCTGCTAAATCAAGACGTCACATTGAGCCTATAATTTTCATGCAACTCAATTGCTTAATAAACACCAGCAAACAGAGAACGATTTTTTTTATACTAATCGCGCATTAACTAAACCTACCTAACAGTAGATTTCAATATGAGTAAGTAACCAGCTAAATGTCCAATTCTTACTCTAGTAGTCTTTCACATGTAATTATAAAAACAAGAAGTTATCTCCTTACAGTTTAACCTATTTGTGTATCTCATTGCTTTGCAGGCCTGCAATTAATGTGAATAACAAAACATATGCAAAAGCATATATGGGATTGCTTATACAAAATCTCTCTTAATTAAAAAAAAAAACTCGCATACCAAGTAAGAGATTTCAACTACTTTCATCTGTATTAGAACCAAAGTACAATTATAAGAACCACAAACAAGAAATCTAGATTTAAAGAACTGTTGATGGTGGATTTTCGTTTAAGGTTAAATTTGTAAAAAACCAGAAAATCATGCGCTGACATCTTGTAAAAGATAAAGCCGTTTATAAGTGACGGATACTCCTCACTTAATTCACCAAGAATGGAGCATGTAGCAACAATCCCATTCTCGTGAATACATGAAATTCCTCCAGGTTGGAGCATGTAGCAACAATCCCTTCCCGTGAATTTCATATCAGCCTTGTATTTCCCGCACCCATTATCGCTGTGGCATGACGACCGAGTGTTACTCTTACTGAGTAACACGAACCTCCAAGCACTATAATGAATCCATGTACGAAATACCCAAACACTATAATGAAACCATGTGATTCTCGGTGTGTTATACTAGCCCGAGCCCTCTCGGTGTGTTATACTAGCCCGATTGAGCCCCTCTCGGTGTGTTATACTAGCCCGATTGAGCATCCTGGACTTGACCATATCAGTCTCCGATATGATCTCGATCGCAGTTATCCAACTCCACAAGCATGATCGGATGACCACAGATCAATTCCATCACCCCCAAGCGTGTATGGAATACACACGGCCTTAGCTTGCCGTGAT
Source organism: Papaver armeniacum (assembly GCA_023531295.1). Taxonomy (NCBI): domain Eukaryota; kingdom Viridiplantae; phylum Streptophyta; class Magnoliopsida; order Ranunculales; family Papaveraceae; genus Papaver; species Papaver armeniacum. The sequence continues at coordinate 1,008,735 of JAJJWW010000818.1, read as the reverse complement.
ATGATTCGATCGCAGTCATCCAACTCCATAAGCATGATTGGATGACCACGGATCAATTCCATCACCCCCAAGCGGTATGGAATACACACGGCCTTAGCTTGCCGATATGATTCGATCGCAGCCATCCAACTCCACAAGCATGATTGGATGACCACGCATCAATTCCATCACCCCCAAGCAGGTATGGAATACACACGGCCGACCCCGCATGGTCGACCATTGGCCTTTGCTTGCCAAGAAACCGTCCATACCAAGCATTATGGGCGGAAAACCCTAAATTAGGGTTTGCGGCATATTACATGTGCCGCAAAACGGTCTCAACCATCCATCTTCGCAGGTATAGATGGAGGGTGTAGATGTAGACTCAAAGGGCCCGGAGCATATCGACACAATCACCATGTGACCGCCTACACACTTGACCAATCGGTCAAAACCAACCATGATTGGTTACAACAAATTCGTCCGCCTGAAAGAGCATGGTCGCGCGGCTTTGAAAGCCAAAATTAGGGTTCAAGCCATCACGCGCGTCCATCTTCTCCGGCACGAATGGAGGGTCACAGATTAGATTGAGCAAGGGTCGGTCACACCAGCATGACCACCGTGAGCCCATCTACCTCCTCATGCGGTCGGCCAAGGCATATCATGCCTGGCCAATCCAAAACGCCCGCTCAAACATGCGTGGTTACACTTCCCAAATTGCAAATCGATCTCGACCACTCAACTTCACCGGACGAATTGGGTGGCTTAGATCACGTTTTCATGGGATGGTGAGACATGGGCGTGAACATCAGCCTACCATCTTCACGCCAAACCAACCGGCCAAGACCGACCAAGTCAGGTCATCTTGAAAACACGCCTGAAAAAGGGTATGATGCGCGACTCTTGCGGCATCAAACTCCTATCGCAAATCGATCTCAACCACTCAACTTTACCGGTCAAATTGAGTGGCTTAGATCGCGCCTTCTTGGGAAAGTGAAGTATGGACGTGCACACCGGCGTGTTGTCTACACACATGCCCTGGTCGGTCCTCTTCAAAACCCTTCCCATGCTTGGTTTCGACCAAGTCAAGAGTGATGCTTGCGCACCTCTTTTAAAACCCTAATTTCATCAACGGCCGCAGATGAGTGTCTCAAACATCATCTCATCCGTCCGACCTCACCAGCTTGGTTATACAACCCCGGTCGAGTTATTTGGTTAGTGAGCAAGTCATTACACATCACTTTACCACACCGTAATGCAAGACTCCGATAAAATACACACGATACTTCACAAGTATCGACTTTCCGAATAACGCAGCTTATTCAATTCAGATTACATGCTATCTTTCGTGGATCCACGATCCACATTCCAGACATCAATCATGTCACAAACTGGGGGATACATACTGGGGTATTGGTCTGGCGGTTTACAGCGTGCAGCGTGCAACGCGCCATCACAAGAACGTGTTAGGAAGTCATGGACGGTTAGAGATGAACATGAAAAGTGGGCAAGACTGGTCGTGTGTTACCGACACACAACTCCACTACTCCATCATTCCACTACCTCCACTTCCCACGAGAAACGTGAATGAGGCTCAATGACTTGTATAAATAGGTTCTTCGCCCTATTTTCCAACAACAAGGAATAAGGGAGAACAACACAAGTTCAGACGACAGAAACCAAGTGTTAATACAAAAAACCGTATTCAAACACTCAGAGCCTGCTTGCATCAACCGTAAGCTTGCTCATCCTTCTGTTACAAGTCATAAGCAAGCCAACACCTTCACAATCTCAACACCTTCTTCGCTTCCTCCCTAAGATCAACCCCATCTCCTTCACTTTGTGACCGAAACAAGTCCGGAACGGCCATTTCTTGGTTTAGGCCGACTTGCACGTATTGATCTCTCGAATCTACAAGCACTCACCGCGCAAAGGCATTTGTTGAAGGTTTAGATTCATTCCTCATCCACACCCCAAATTACCAAATTCTGCAGGAGTAGTTTTCACCCATCAACAATTGGCGACCACAAAGGGGAGATTAATCTCTCGGCCGTAAAATCAATTTCTTTGAAATCCGATTCAATTTCATCAATTTCAAAAAGGGTAGATCTTAGAACCAATTCAATCAGCAATTCATTCCAAGATGGTGGAACTGAGGTCCGGATCGAAGAATCAACTCGATGGAGCCAAAGATGGATGACACTTCCGGTGTTGATGTACCCGTCAAATGGAGCTACAATGGCCAATACATCTCGTGGAGCCACACTTCTATCACCAACACTAGCGGAGCAGAGACATCCCAAAGAGGTGTAACACCTCCCATCACCAGAGCCAGAGCAGCCCGCAAATCCCGGCATCTCTTCGAGCGTAACGCCTCCAAAGGGTTACCGTAGCAACAACTTTCACTCCTCCATCGTGACGAGGAGCCGGAGACACAAGAGGAAGGCCGCCGTCTAGTACCATTGCGGACTTGATGGAGAAACAGAAATTCTTGCTAAAACTCAAACAGATATGGCCGCAACTCGAAAGAGGTACTCACTTTCCTTAAAACTTTGATCGAACGATTGCCGCAAGATTCACGCAACCCTTGAGTCGGCGAGAGATGCATTCAATACACCCGGAGCAGGTGTTTCCACTCGGACTCACATGAATGAAGAAACTCGTGTTGCTCCTGAGCGCCAAGGGGAGAGAGGCCAGTCTTCCAACTTCATTACGCGTGAAGATCTAGAGCAACTTCTCCAAAATCGAGGAAAAGGGGACCGAACGGACGTACACCAACATCAGCCGCCGTACCCTCAAGATGTGCAACGGATTCCTCTACCAAGAGGTTACACCTCTCCCCAGCCTCCCTCTACGACGGTACTGGTAATGCTCGTGAACACATTTCTCGATTCTTGGAAGCCTTGGGGGAACATGAATACAATCATGTTTTACGCCTAAAAGAATTCTCAAAATCACTCACGGGGAGGGCATACACCTGGTACAACAACATTGCGCCTAACAACATATCCAATTGGAGCGAGATGGTCAGTGCTTTCTACAGGAAGTATTTCTTCGTGTCTGAACAAATCACGTTTTCAGACCTGGGAAGAATTCTCCAGCTGAACAATGAACATCCCAACGACTTCGTTAAAAGATTCAGAACCCAAGCACTGGACTGTCACGACCCGAATGTTACCGAACGGCAATTGGTGGAATCATGCATCAATGGGATGATACCCATATACCGCGCTCGTTAGAGAATCTGGCTTTCAAACATTCTCTCGAACTCCACGAAGCCGCAAAACGTTCAAGAACAATCGCACCAAAGACTACTAGAAAGAACCGAGTTGTTCGAAGTGAAGATTTGCGTGAAAGTCGAGGAAGCAAAGGCGTCTCACAAACAAACAATACAACACCGGCCCTTCGTGAGTGTGGTAAGCGGAGGAGAAAAGAGGAAAGCTTCGATAACGGAACAACAAACCAAGCGAACATCCTCGGCACACAAGACTTCGTCTCGAAAAGGAACAGACAAAAACTCCCGCACAAAACGCCAAAGACACGACTTTTCCTTTTCCCATGAATGAAGTGATAGAGCTCTTGGAAGCGTGGATCCAAGATGATGCCGTAAAACTACCCCCTATCAGGCGCCCTCCGACCGAGGAAGAAATAGCAGATCCCAGATACTGTTGCTACCACAGGTTCGTCCATCATCCAACCAAAGATTGCAACAGGTTGAAACAAATATTCAGGGAAAAGGTAGAGACAGGGGAACTCCAGCTTGGAAACGAAGGTGTTCATAGAGATCCTCTACCTATCAGGAACTGCATGATTTCTGGGGACTCTGTTCGCAAGACCGTGCAATCTATGATGGAGCACATGTGTGAAATCTTATATTTCTCCAAGGGACAGCGTCAAGACATATTTGCGGCCCTCAACCACGTTGTGTCAGGTAGACGTTTGCATCCAGTAGCAGTCCAGGAGCCCCAGTCTTTCCTAAAAGACATGAGCAATGGAAACTGGGGACTCCTAACCGTCACTCGCTTGAGAAACGTTGAGTTCGATAACGCGTTGATCGATACGGCTTCGAGTTTAACATCATTACAGTCAAGACCTTGAGAGCGGCAAAGATCTCGAAGCAAGAAGCTACCCGTCATCCAACCGTGGTCGTGGATTCAAAGCAGAGAGCTTAGAGATGCATATGGATACATTGATCTTGAAGTCAAATTGGGTGATGCCTTGACGCAAGCAAAGTTCTACATAGTCAAAGACCATCCCAACTACGACATGATCCTAGGAAGCTCTTGGATGCAGGACAACAAAGCCATACTGGAGGTCTGTCCTCTACCGGTGTCAGTACCTGAGAGAATCTCCAACACGCCTTCTGGACCCCCTGATGACTGTTTGCCGCCGCATCGACAACTTTCCGACGTGACATAATTTTCCGAGAGAGCCCGTCGGCATACACCGAAAGGTTCCTGGGTCTCAAGTAAGTCTCATCACACAACCCTCCTTGCAAACTACCGCCCCTCATTCTGACAAGTCCTGGGGACTGGCTCCAACCGACAAACCAACCCCGGCTAGGAGATGTGAATGGGAAGCCGGCCCTTTCAAACGTTTTATCAGGAGCATAGAAGCTGTCTTGGTCAAAGACAACAAGGCCAAGGTCCAAGTGTCCGCACGCTCAAACCCATTCGGAATTGGAGACCTAGTGACGAAGGCGACTACATTCAATGTTGGAAACATAACGGTGAAGATGACCACTCTACCTGACTCACCCACCAAAAGAGAAGATGAACCGCACTGCAGCAGATGTTATCCTAGGTGGCTACCGCAAGCTCATCAACGCCGATAACCCGGAGGGCATAACAATTCACTCACGATGGCTCAAACCTTACCGAACTTAAGATACCGTGCTACCGCTTTCCAACATTCTCCACACTTTAAAACGCTCGTGCTATTTTTTTCCAAATGTGTTTCCTTTTGCGCTTCATGTCATGCTTGTAATTCCTCCAAAAATGATTGCAATGCTTGCATTCATAGTTAGGGTTCCAATTTTCAATCCTCAATTTAATTGAAGTATTATTTCCATCTCGAGAACCTCTCTACTTCTAAAGACACAAAGCCCCGAAACCCTAAGCAAGTATCTCATGGGAAGAAGGAAACAGAACGTGTGCACGTAAAGGAAAACGATTGCTATCTCGCCCCAAAGAAAGCCAGGAAGATCTTGCATCACAGGTCCGTAAATGTTCCATCATGATAATTACTTCTTTTATCACGAAGAATCACGTGTGGAGGAACACCCTTGTTCCTGAGAAGATTCATTTGCAATTTTGGCAAAGGATTATAAAAAAAAAAAAAAAAAACTTTTGTTCAAACCATAAAACGAAAGGAAAACTTGAACTCAGCTGCCACTGAGTACAAGGAAGACATTCAAAGGTACGGAACATGCTTGGAAAAGAAAGAATGAAAATCTAATCGCCAAGAGAGTCACCGCCGCATCACCGCCGATTCTCGCTCCATCACCTGTTGATGCGCCTCCCTTCGAATCTCCCTCAATCTCTGCGTCAGACATCTCCGCAACAGCAGCGCACTCCATCCCAACATCAGCAGCGGGAGCATCAAAGGGCATAGCAACACCAGGGGCCGCGCAAATTTCTTTCACATGTTCAGACTCCTCTGTATCAGAATCAAGAATTATCACGCCGTCCTGGATCGGGTAATCACACTTGTCTTCATTTGGAGGTCGTTTATGCTCAACTCTCCGCCTCTTCAACCGCGCTGCAAATCTCTCGGCCCTTGCGCTTACTAGTGTCTGCAGCGTTTCCTCGCGCCTCCGCCGCTCCTCCATGTCAATCGCAGCCGAAAGTGCACAGATACGTCCTCTGGCAATACGAAGGTGTGGGATAGACATCCCCTGGATAGCACGGCCGACTTCGCGAAGAGGAAGATCGATCTTAGCCATTACTTCTCCATGCGCATGGTTTTCAGGCTTGTCAACTTCAAAACTTCTTTCTGGGGAAGCAACAGAATGAGCGTCTACCGCTTCCATGATAATCTGCAGAGAAGAAGAGGTTATGAGCACAAAAAAAAAAGAAGAGAGGATCATCAAAACTATCGATCAGTTAATTAGAAAATCAGAGCAATACCTGAGATATGGAATAAACGACCACGTGAGATGATTCTTTATAATCTCACAAGTCGACAGAATCCCAGAAGGAAAAGAAGTCTTTACTTACCACCTATGAAGGCTGCTAATTCGGGATAACAATCGACGAGGCTTATCGGATATACCTGAGGAAAGCCGTATGTGATGAAAGAAGTACACCTGAAGGAGCGGCCGAGCTCATACATGTACAAGAGGAACCAAAGCGACTCACCGGATCAAGTCCCGCTTCCTTCGCATCCTTAATCAAGACCAACCAGCCAGGGAAACGCCTGACAATGTGAAACTATCCGGTAAATATGTATTCACTCTAGCTTGGTCATTTCTGTATGTCACCATCTCATGCCTACCACACAATAGTGTAACCATTATGTGCTAGGCAGGGGACTTAATGTTGATGGTGGATTTTCGTTTAAGGTTAAATTTGTAAAAACCGTAAAATCATGCGCCGACATCTTGTAAAAGATAAAGCCGTTTATAAGTGACGGATACTCCTCACTTAATTCACCAAGAATGGAGCATGTAGCAACAATCCCATTCTCGTGAATACATGAAATTCCTCCAGTTGGAGCATGTAGCAACAATCCCTTCCCGTGAATTTCATATCAGCCTTGTATTTCCCATTTCCGCATGGCATGACGATACTCCATTATCCAAGCACTATGGCATGACGACATGACGACCGAGTGTTACTCTTACAGAGTAACACGAACCTCCAAGCACTATAATGAAACCATGTACGAAATACCCGTACAGCCGATTCTCGGTGTGTTATACTAGCCCGAGCCCTCTCGGTGTGTTATACTAGCCCGATTGAGCCCCTCTCGGTGTGTTATACTAGCCCGATTGAGCATCCGGACTTGACCATATCGGTCTCGATATGATCTGATCGCAGTCATCCAACTCCACAAGCATGATTGGATGACCACAGATCAATTCCATCACCCCCATGGAATACACACGGCCTTAGCTTGCCATATATGATCTGATCGCAGTCATCCAACTCCACAAGCATGATTGGATGACCACAGATCAATTCCATCACCCCCAAGCAGGTATGGAATACACACGGCCTTAGCTTGCCGGATATGATTCGATCGCAGCCATCCAACTCCACAAGCATGATTGGATGACCACGCATCAATTCCATCACCCCTGCTGCGGTATGGAATACACACGGCCGACCCCGCATGGTCGACCATTGGCCTTTTGCTTGCCAAGAAACCGTCCATACCAAGCATTATGGGCGGAAAACCCTAAATTAGGGTTTGCGGCATATTACATGTGCCGCAAAACGGTCTCAACCATCCATCTTCGCAGGTATAGATGGAGGGTGTAGATGTAGACTCAAAGGGCCCGGAGCATGTCGACACAATCACCATGTGACCGCCTACACACTTGACCAATCGGTCAAAACCAACCATGATTGGTTACAACAAATTCGTCCGCCTTGAAAGAGCATGGTCGCACGGCTTTGAAAGCCAAAATTAGGGTTCAAGCCATCACGCGCGTCCATCTTCTCCTAAGCACGAATGGAGGGTCACAGATTAGATTGAGCAAGGGTCGGTCACACCAAAGATGACCACCGTGAGCCCATCTACCTCCTCATGCGGTCGGCCAAGGCATATCATGCCCGGCCAATCCAAAACGCCCGCTCAAACATGCGTGGTTACACTTCCCAAATTGCAAATCGATCTCGACCACACAACTTCACCGGACGAATTGGGTGGCTTAGATCACGTTTTCATGGGACGGTGAGACATGGGCGTGAACATCAGCCTACCATCTTCACGCCAAACCAACCGCCAAGACCGACCAAGTCAGGTCATCTTGGAAAACACGCCGAAAAGGGTATGGTGCGCGACTCTTGCGGCATCAAACTCCTATCGCAAATCGATCTCAACCACTCAACTTTACCGGTCAAATTGAGTGGCTTAGATCGCGCCTTCTTGGGAAAGTGAAGTATGGACGTGCACACCGGCGTGTTGTCTACACACATGCCCGGTCGGTCCTCTTCAAAACCCTTCCCATGCTTGGTTTCGACCAAGTCAAGAGTGATGCTTGCGCACCTCTTTTAAAACCCTAATTTCATCAACGGTCGCAGATGAGTGTCTCAAACATCATCTCATCCGTCCGACCTCACCAGCTTGGTTATACAACCCTCGGTCAGAGTTATTTGGTTAGTGAGGAGTCATTACACATCACTTTACCACACCGTAATGCAGTACTGCATAAAATACACACGATACTTCACAAGTATCGACTTTCAATAACGCAGCTTATTCAATTCAAAGATTACATGCTATCTTTCGTGGATCCACGATCCACATTCCGCACATCAATCATGTCACAAACCGGGGGATACATACCGGGGTATTGGTCTGGCGGTTTACAACAGGCGGCAACGGCAACGCGCCATCACAAGAACGTGTTAGGAAGTCAGGGACGGTTAGAGATGAACAGGAAAAGTGGGCAAGACTGGTCTTGTGTTACCGACACACAACTTCACTACTCCATAATTCCACTACCTCCACTTCCCACAAGAAACGTGAATGAGGCTCAATGACTTGTATAAATAGGTTCTTCGCCCTATTTTCCAACAACAAGGAATAAGGGAGAACAACACAAGTTCAGACGACAGAAACCAAGTGTTAATACAAAAACCGTATTCAAACACTCAGAGCCTGCTTGCATCAACCGTAAGCTTGCTCATCCTTCTGCACAAGTCATAAGCAAGCCAACACCTTCACAATCTCAACACCTTCTTCGCTTCCCTCCCTAAGATCAACCCCATCTCCTTCACTTTGTGACCGAAACAAGTCCTGGAACGGCCATTTCTTGGTTTAGGCCGGACTTGCACAGATTGATCTCTCGAATCTACAAGCACTCACCGCGCAGTGCATTTGTTGAAGGTTTAGATTCATTCCTCATCCACACCCCAAATTACCAAATTCTGCAGGAGTAGTTTTCACCCATCAACAAGAACCTAACTGCGAAATAAACCAGTCTTAAAACCTATGTGACATAAATCGCAATCACATGCTACTCTAAGAACAAAATAAATATCACAAATTACAGGTGCAAAGATAAGATATTATACATCATTGAGAAATCCAGCAAATGAAAACAATCCACAGTATTGGTGAGCAGACCTGCAATAGGATGAACTTTAAAACGAAGAAGCAAGATAATCCATAATCGTAATAACAAGTTTTATTCCATGCTTTGCAGGTCTCAAGTGGATCTTACTAAATTCAAAACCAGTGCAAGCAGAAAACTAGCTTCGATGGAACTGTCGTTCGCCCTTAAAGAGTTATTTAGGATACAGAACAAGCTACAGTTTCTTCCAACAAAAGAAAATGTATGGTTTAAGTTCAATGATTCTATGTACATCAATAATGCATGGTCTTTGGTGTTGGTGATGTACCTATGAAGATGAAATGGGTCAGTTTTTTATCCAGATGGTAAAGATATTGTAACTACAAACCAAGTACATAGGTACAAAGAGTTAACAATACAAAAAAAAGGTACGCTGATATCTAACAATCCTCATTTCCTATTTGATATTCATCCTCTGATACTCAAGAAAAGAGATACCCCAGACTAATACTTATACTTAATGAGTGAAAAATCTTTATCAATGCAACTCCGGGAATCAGCGAAAGAGTTGCACAAAATAAATAATTACAAATGGCAACAGGTGAATGAAGTTCAATAAATTATACACAAAACAAAATATGGAAAAAAGTTGATAGTGATAGGTACGAGCTAAAGATGAAGCTGCTGGAGTTGATGATGAACTTTGTTCATTGTGGTTAGCCATTTACCTAAACATGTACACATTGATACAGTAATTGATTAAAAGAAAACAAAACAAAAAACTCAAACATGAACAGAAAATTGGATGATGCATAACTTCTATTAAACGACAAAATACAAAAAGGGTAGAACAAACCATGAAGGTAGAGTTCAGAAAATCCCTGCAATTACGTTAATTAACAAAGTATAAAACAATTATGGTTTTTAATATATGATTGAATCAATATAGAATATACCTTTGATTACTAATTTTCATGATTTCGGTGAGCAAAACAGAAAAATTTAGGACTTTATTTATAGGTGAGAGAGCGAGAAGAATCCCGCCAATTTTCCCCCTTTTGATCTGGATCCCAAAGAATTCAGATCGACCAGTTTTGTTTCTTGGTACAAAATCTGCAGTAACAAACATGAACAAATCAGAATCCATAAACAAATTCCAGATTCAAAAAATAATCCCAATTTCACATAAACCCTAGAGTCTTTACAACAATCTGCCCCAAATCAGGTTTCTTTATGAAAACCCTAAATCTTACAATAACATTAAATCTAATCAAATCAAAATTGAACAAGGGAAAACGAAGAAGATGAATCATACGTGATGTAAGGGATTTGTTTAATGAGATACAAACTGTTGCTATTGGGTTTGTTGGAGAATTTGAGTTTTGAGGATGAAGATGAAAACAGAAACAAATGGAGAAAGGGATTTGAGTTTCAGTTTAGTTTCTCTGAGTTTTTCAGTTTCTGATTTAGGAGATGCAGAAGATGGAGAAGAGAGGCGCAGGAAGGTTAGGGTTAGAACGAATAAAAATGAGGAGAGCTAAAAACCGGGCCTATAGAAACTATATGTTCATCCTCCACTAGGCACTAGTGACCATTAGGTCCAATACAGAACCGTATGAAAGGCTCACGTGCAAGTTAGTGGTGGGTGGCTAACCATTTTCGAACCAGCAGTAACGGCATTATGGCCAGCCATTTTGGGTATGCAATTAAAGATTCGCAGTGGGCGTATAAATACTAAAAGTATCCATCGGACTTATTCCGTGATATAACAGTTTATCATTAAGTGATGCACCTAGTAAAATACCACGTTTGAGAATGACGTTTTTTTTGCGTTAAAATACCACCAGTCTGCACAGACCGGTCAATGGTCAAAGTCGGTCAACTGTCAAAGTCAACGTCCGTTCAAGGTCAATGGTCAAAGTCAACGGACGGTCAATAGTCAAAGTCAACCGTCGGTCAACTATCGAAGTCAGTCGCACCCCTAGCCAATTTTTAGCCTTGTAGCCAGCAATGTCGCTAACCAATTCTCAGCCGAAAACTCTTCCACACTGCCAACCAGTCTCCAACCATGCTGCCAGCCAGCCTCCATCACACTACCAGCCATCATGCCTGTCAACCATCAAGCTAGTCCCTACCCATGCAGCAAATGTCTCCGCCAAAGAAATGTCCACCAATACTGTCACCATCATTTATGCAGAATTTATCATGGAAACATAAATGTGCGTTTCATGTAAATTGAATTGCAAAGCGGCTTCAAATTTATGCAAGATAATTGCGGCAGTTTTATGCAAGACTAATTGCAATTTCATACATGCGAATTAACTCAAATATTTCATACAGAATTGATGATGGAGGCATGAATGAGCAGTTAATGTAATTTATGTTTATATTTAGATATGGAACTGTATAAATAGGGGACAACAGAAATCAGGAGAGGTAGCCAATGGGAGGGAGAGAAAATGAGATTGTAATTCTACATATCAATAAAATATCACCCCCAAGGGGATTCGTCCATGGATGTAGGCAAACCATGCCGAACCACGTTAAATCTTTGTCTCTTTATTTGTTCTTCAATTCGTCTCCAAACCCAAAATACACACCAAACTATCCATTCATCGTGTTTCGTGCCCAAAAGTAATTTTGGGTACAACCATTGGCGCCGACTAAGGGGAAATACGAGAAAATAAATCGTGTTTTCCCATTGAGAAAAGTTGTAGGAAATGCTTCAAAATCGTGTCCGTGAAAAAGCAATCTGAGCGTCTTGAAAAATCACTGCTGCAGTCCAGTTTGATCATAACAGTCGCAGTCCAGCTGATCGCAGCTGCTGCTGACCGTATAATCGCACATACTACAGTCCAGTTGATCGCAACTGCTGCAATCAAGATTCGCTCGCTTCGAGATTTGTCGGGCTATTACTCATGGATACCGCTGAAAATCGCATCACTACAAAAATCGATGATAGTGTTGTTGGGACGCTCGGTCCACGGCAAAAGATGTAGTGCAATACCATCAAAACCGTTGTAGGATATTCGATCCGCAACATGGTCGATCCGCTTTGATTCCTATCACCGCCGTCCGGTGATCGCAATGGCTTTGCAGTTCGATTAATCACAATTACTATAGCCCAGCATCGCAGTCGGAAGCCACCAAAGCTGACTCACTGCGAAAATCACCAAGGTTGTTGTCAGGATGTCCGATCCGCAACATGTTCAAGTCCAAAGTCCGAAAAAATTGCTTCTCAAATAACGCATTATCACCCTGTTCAAGTTTGCTGTATGACAAAATCAATACTGTCATGATCGCAAATTTGTCAAGTTGTCTACATCTCAAGGTGATTGAATACCCAAGGAAAAACCTCCAGAAAAGCATCTCAGAAAATTCCAGAAAGGGCCACAAAAGTGCAGCAAAATCATGGTGAAAATTCCAGGAGAAACAACAACAGTCCACACAACCGTTGCTAAAAATCCATAGGGCTGTTACGAGAAGCTTTCAAGGAAAACACAACAAGTCAATGAAACCTGTCACCAAAAGTATGAAGGCAAAGATCATAGTTCCAGAAATGTGTTGCGAAAGGTTTCAACAACAAAAAAAAAAAAGTCAAGAAAAAGCCGGCGGCCATAGCCGGCGCCCAAGCCGGATGCCTCCTCACCCACTTCTGGGGTATCTATCACCCAAGTTAAAAACCCTCACCCACTTCTAGAGGTTTTGTACACCCACTTCCATCAATTAGGAAAACTTCGATGCTTCTTGCAACATCAAACTTCGATACGCCGCGTGTACCAGCCGTGGATGAACTATGCTACATCAAATTTCGATGTACTACGGAACATCAAAATTCGACTCTTAGGAAAATTTCGATGCGTCTACGGTGTATCAGTCTTCGATGATCGGTTATTCAGACCGTTGATGCTCTCTGGTACATCCATTTTTGATGATCTTCAATACATAAAATTCAATTCTCAGAAAAAGTTCGATGCTTCATGTTAGATCAAATTTCGATGATCTGCGTATGTCAACCGTTGATGCTCAGTAGTACATCAAACTTCGATGCTCTAGGCTACATCAAATTTCAGCAAAAGACAGCCACATCATCCTACCACGTCAGCATGCCACGCCAGCAAGGTTGTGCCACATCAACAAAAGTACGCCACGTCAGCAGTACCTAGCCACGTTATTGGTGCCACGGCAACATTCCAGTCGACAGTACCGCGCCACGTCATCATTCCCATGCCATGTCAGCAAATCACGTCATCATTCAATGCCACGTCAGCAAGCCACATCAGCGTGGTAGTCCAGTCACCTTGCCACGTCAGCGGCAGCACGCGCGATCAAAGAAAATCTTATTTCGTCGATAACTCCTTCATTTTAAGTCCGAATTAGGTGATTTTTGGCTCGTTGGAATCGCCTTTCAATTTCCTACAATATGGAGGTGAAAAATCTTGAGTTTGAAAAAATTTATTTTTTAACATTCCGAACGGCACATCAACCACTAGCAAGTGAAAACCACATATCATATTCAAAGTTCGCGAACGTTGTTGCGTCAAGTTTTACCCACAACCTATCCGGGTGCAAAGTTCGTGAGTGCTGGTTCGATTCATAAACCTCAATACGAACATATTCAATCACCATCGAAATCAACATAGATTCGGTTGATCGAACTATCAGAATCCAGCTTTCACAAAGAACAACTACTAGCCTGTTGATCGAACTGCTGCAGTCCTTTTTAATTCCTAACGTCCAGTTGGTCGAACTGTTGTAGTCCGATTTTCCCCAATACTGTCTCAATACAGTTTTCCTCACAATTGCTTCAGTCCAGTTCTATGCATAACTACTACAGTAGAGCTGATCGCAGCTGCTGAAACACAGTTCTGTGGTAACTATCTTCAATCCTGTTTGGACTTAACTGGTGCATTCCAGCCCCACAGATAAATCAATTTACTAAGTCGAGACGGGACGCTGAGGCAACTATACTAATCATCGTCGCTGGAAAACACCGACATAGCCAGTGGGCATCCTAGTCACTTCGTAAACGAAGTCGCAGTAACATTTTCAATAAGGTAAGTATACAATTTACATTTTTTCGCATTTTTTGTTTAATCATGCATACTTTTGTTCAATGAGGCACCTATAATGTGGCGAGCATTTTCTCACGAGGAGATGCACACATTTCAATTCTGCGCGCATCTGGAATAGTGGGATTGGCCCTCCGCGCGAATTCCAGATAGTAGGCATCTTCAAAATTTCATGCGCGATCAAAATGTGGCAAGGCAGTGCACCCTTGTGCGAGCATTGAACAGCATGACAATCACTATCTTCTGGGGGCGAGTTTCAAATCACTTCAACGTGACTGACTATCACTTGGGGGTGAGATATGTAAGACCTCATGGTCTAAAATTACTCTTTTAGGACAAGCTGTGTAACACTTCATACACTTGGGGGCGAGTTACATAACACCTAATTGCAATGCGGAATTAAGCTTCTGAAAATCGAAACTTTAGGTAACCCAAACTTCTTAATCCTCCAACGAGTTGCAGGATTAAGAGGGGGCGAGCGTACACCCTAATAATTTTATGCATTTTTTACAATCAGTAATGTTAAACTGCTATAGTTGTGTTGATTGAATTATTGTACTCCAGTTCAAAAGCAATCGCCGCACTTCGGTTGACGCGACCGATGCAAATTCGCTTTTGCCTATGAATTCTCGTATCAGCTGACGCAATCGATGCGGTCTCGTTGCACTGGACTGGACGAACCGATGTTGTCTAGTTTTATATGTAACGCTTACACCTAGGTTTATCGAATCGTTTAAGTCCAAAGAACTGGCCGCAATTCAATCTGATCGGCTACACACAAATCCGGCTCTGTTTGTATTCCCCGCACCTCAGTGATCGCAGCTGCTATGTCGTGTTCGTCGGCTGCGGACGGCTAATCAGAAAATTACTGCAGTCCCGGGTTTGTTCGTCACGCTGCCCAGACCATCGATTGAAGGCTGCTGCCCGGTCCCGGCTCGTTCATGATTCCTGCCCATCCAGTGACCGCAGCTGCAGGTGATGCTCGTCGTTCCTGCAAATCAACTGCCCGAGAGTACCGGGCCATGCTCCTGCTAGTCGCTGTCGCTATCCGGCGATCGCGAGCATTGCGGACTATTCAACTTTGCTCGTCGCGCTGCGGTCAGATCACCGAAGGCTGCCGCGGTCGACTCCACTCTTCGTTTCACGCAGTCCACTGCCCGATTCTTCTGATGTTGCTAGTTATTCTGCTTGATCCAATTGGTCAGATCATGTCAGCCGCAGTTCAACTTCATTCGTCGGCTTGCTGTATTTCAGCTGATCAAAGATGATGCAGTCCGGCTACATTCACAACTCTGCAATCCGGTGATCGCGGGCGCCTGCGGCCCCGCTTTGCTCGTCGCTCTGCAGTCCATCGATCGCTACCGGTCAGCAGATCGGAAGCTGCTGCAGTTCAACTTTGCTCATCATTCCGCATTTTAGGCTGATCAAAGTGATGCAACCGGCTGTTCACAACTCTGCAGATCTAAGCCGATCGCATTCTGCCGCAGCGCGCTTGCTCGTCGCTCATGCACCGGGCGATCACAGCTGGGCTTTGCAATGCTCGATCTCGCTAAGACCAGCTGATCGAAGGCTGCTGCAATCCCGGCTATGTCGCATCTCCTGCCCGATTCCAAATTTCGATCCCTGTGCCCGATCAAATATATCGGGGCTGCTGCGGTTCAACTTTGCTCGTTCTTCAGCCGCATTTCATCGATCCAGGCGATGCGGTCCAGCTCGTTCAAAATCCCCTGCAGTCAGTGATCGCAGCTGGGCCAGTGCGGTTTTGCGTCGCTCCCGCATCCCAAATGATCGCAGCCTCCCGCAATGCTCGATGTCGCTATGCATCACCGATCGGTCGCTACAATCCAGCTATATCCGCATCTCCCGCAATCCAGCTGATTGCAATTCTGCAGCAGTAGTTCTGCTGCTGTCAGCCGCAGTCCAAATTGATCTAAGCCGATGCAATCCACTGTCGCAACTCCCCGCAGCCCAATGATCGCAGTTTCGCTAGAGCCGTCAATTTTCAACCCGCTTATGCGGGTTGGACCTAGCTTGGCTTGTTTCAACCCGGCTCGCTTGTCCCGCTGGCTAAACAAGCCGGGCTAGGGTTAGCATATCTAGCCCTAGTAGAAAACAAGCCAAGCTAGGGTCAACCCGTGAGTATATGCTCATATAGTCGCTCATATAGTCATATGTATGATTTTTTGGTTGATGTGAGACACAAAAAAAAATTCCCGTGATATCATTTTATATTTTTTCAATAATCTGAAATTTATATCTTATTTACAATTGAAACAACCAATAACTTGAAATTTACATTCAATAGAACCAAAGAAGCCTACACCTAAGAAATAAAAAACACATTTTACGTTTATTATATACATATTAACGAATAACAATTAGTAATTAAATACTTTGTATTATTTTAGATCATCAATCCCTTCACATTCCATATCAATAAAATAGAAATATCAAATCCGAAATAAATTGATTTATTAGCACCAAAAAAATAAAATTATTTTTAAATAGAAATACTTGAATTTTGTGTGGCTTAGTAAAACAAGCCAACCCGTGAACCCGCCAAGCCAACCCGTCTAGGGCTAGGGTTGAGATTTTGGGCTTGTAGATGAGTAGTACTAGGGTTAGGGTTGACCCTAGCTTGGCCCATTGACAGCTCTAGCTACTGCAGTGTAGTTTTGCTCGTTGCTACTGCAGTCCAGCTGATCGAAGCTGATGCAGTCCAGCTCTGTTCGCAACTCCTGCAGTCCAGCTGATCGCAGCTGCTGCAGTGCAGTTTTGCTCGTCGCTCCAAGAAATTAACCGATCGCAATTCTTTGTAATGCTCGATGCTTTGCAAGAGATAGCTTATCGAAGTTGCTGCAGTCCAGCTATGTTCGCAGTTCCAGCGGTCCAGCTGAACGTAGTTGTTGCAGTGCAGTCTTGCTCGTCGCTGCTGCATTCTAGCTGATCGAAGCTGCTGCAGTACAGTTTTACTCGTTTCTGCTGCAGCCAGGCTGATTGAAGCCGCTGCAAACCATTTTTGATCAATCACTACACCAAATTTAGGTCTTAGCAACTCAGATTCGCAACAGATCTATCGCAGTTGCGAATTTTCTGTTGCTAATTTCAGTTGCCAAATTTTAGCAACAGCTTTTTTCTGTTTCGAAAGTCGCAACTTCTCATATTCAGTTGCGATTAGCAACAGTCAAGAGTACAAGCGTGCGAGTCACATGCATAGCAGGGAACACTTTTCACCTTATTTTCACCCATATGTTGGAACGATCTCACATCGTGTTGTTATTTCACCCCTTTGACCAGTTGACTTCTTGACTTTAGAGAACCATTTCAGATCGTGCTACTTCAATTCTATCCACAAATTCTTCTTCTTTACTCTCTCCTTTATCCTCTCCATTTCGACAAAGGATGAAGAAAACCCTGCCTTTTTTTATCGCCCACATACAACCTTCTCTTCCTCTTTATTCTCTTAGTCTTCTTCTACGATCCAACTCCGCAGCCACAACGCACAATCCTTAATGCTTGAGCACCACTACCATCACTGATTCAACCACCACTAGGACTACCTTCTTCTTCTTAGAACCCGATCTCTTGTTGAATATCTTTAGTAGATACCGTAGATCCAAAGAATTCTATTTGTTATCTAGGGTTTCAATTATAGAGATGAGCAAGAGATTACTTTGATTAATCTACAGAGGATTCAAATTGAAAACGCATGTAGCAAACCCTTCCCCAAATTTTATTCTTAATCGTGGTGATGTTTCGTTGTTGTGTTTAATTTTTTTACAAATTTTGTTTCATTGCTGGGTTCATTTCTAGGTCAACCACTGGATTTTGGGTTTTCTTTTTAGAGAAGGAGAGATATGATTTTGATGTTAGGGTTTTAATTATTATTTTTTTTAATTTTTTTTTGATGTAGCAGTTGATAGAAGACTTTCAGGTTCAGTGGCTTAAATTTGTGAACAATTTGAAGTCTTATCCATTGTTCTTATTTTTTCAATTTTAATTTCAGATGCAGGAACTCCCATAGGTATTTCAATTTGTGAACCTTCTCCATTTGTGTGAGTATTTATTTCACTTAAGTTAGCTCCTTATGATTGTAGTTATACCATCATTAGTTATTTTCTTAAGATTTCAATGGACCCATAAAACACCAAAAGTATTATTAGCGAATCAATCTATATTTAGAATTTTGGTGATTGCATTAATACTAAGTGCAATTTGTTTGACATTCACAGCTTAGCGAACTGTAGAGTTTTTGATGTTGAGATTTCTGCGGAAATATAGCTAACTCTCGTGCCTTCAGGTAGAATATATTAGACTGATGTAGAATATATTAGATTACTATCTTACGCAATTTAAAAATTTAAATGAGATGGTTGATTACTAATTTTTACTTTTGATGTTTGGATTCTGAAAGGGAGATATTGTTGTAATATAACAAAGCTTTGGTGCACCTAAAGTGACTAAAGATGGTATCATCGTTGCTGAAAGCATTGATTTCAAGGACAGAATTAAGAACATTGGTGCCAGCCTTGTAAAGCAAGTAGCAAATGCCACCAACAATGTAGCCGATGATGGTAAGGCTTTATCATTTATTACTTCGAAATGTTTCGCTTAAGATTGTATAAATAACTATGTTCTTTCTATCTGTTTGATATAATAAGTAGTATGGGGATTTCTAGTATTAAGAAATCTGACTTGATATGAGCTAATTCCAAGTCAAGTGGTGGTGGTGACTTGTGGTAGTATGGGGATGGTACTGGAGATGGTGGTGGTGAATTGTATTAAGGTGGTGATACTGGAAATGGTGGTGGTAACTTATAGTTCCGGGGTGGTGACTTGTAGTAAGAAGTAGGTTCTAGAGATGGAGGAAGTGGAGATTTGTAGATGTGGCAGGTGTGGGAGGTTTTGGTGGTGACTTGTAGTACAATGAAGTTGGTACTGCAAATATTATGAGTTTGAGTATCTTGTGACCAGGTACGTATGTTGTATTGACATGCAAACTGAATATCTTGATCATTTTTCTCCCTTGCTAACTCCCTTTTGTAGGCGTAAAAAACTTTTTTATAAACATGGATTGTGTTCTCTTATTCCTACCCATATGTAGACTGTGTTATATGTGCAGGTCAGTTGTGATATTCATTACATCATTTGTCAATGTCTTTGTCTTTGTCAATGTCTTTATCGGTACTTAAGAGTATAGTTATGACTTTGTACCAATTGTTGAAGGAAACTACACTATTACAACCCAGAAGCTGAAATGGATAACAACATCAGGAAAACCAGTTCACAAATATTGAAGGAAGCTACACTGCTTCGTTCTTGTCATTGTTAACAATCTTTACGTCAATGCCCTTACTCCGCAGAGGAAGATGCTGACATCGAATTCTAACAAACTCTCCTTAATAAACTGTGGAAACTCCCCTTAACAAACTACAGTCTGAATTCGATCACCACATCTTACTTCCTTTGGTTGACAACTAAAAGTTGCATCGAGCCTGTTATTTTTTTCATACCACATCTTACTTCCTTTGGTTCTGAATATGAAGTTGATGTTATGGTTTTAATTTTTTTTTTGATGTTGCAGTTGTGTAGAAGACCTTAAGGATCAGTTGCTTGAATTTGTGAACAATTTGAAGTCTTATCCATTGTTCTTATGTCGAGTTTGTTTGACGTACTTTTATACTAGCTTCCTTTTGCATCGCTTTTGTGTCAAGCTAAATTAGTTAAATAATTAAAGTTGGAATGAACCATAGACAATCCTTAGTATGTTAGAAAAACACTGGGCATTCGCATTCCATCATGCATCTTGGGGAGAGGTACTAACTGCTTGGGCTTGTGCTAATGTCTCGTTTAGGGGGTCGAGGAAAATATTAAACCCCAAGGGATGTGGCAATTGGATGGAGTAGTGGCATTAGGTATTTGATTTGCGGTTTCCTTACATAGTTGTTTATTTATACTCATTCCATTTGACCAGGTTAAGGCTTCTGTGGCTGCTCTCTAGAACACTCGTGGCTTCACTTGGCCTTCTTCGTTTTACCAAAGAAAGATAAAAGGCATGAAACTTGAACATTCTTGATTGTCTAAGGGGCAAGGTTCGGCTTTCAGGTATATATACAACGAGTATGGTTATGTATCTTACCCATGTTTCGTATTACATGGTTATAAGTCGTGTGTGATTCAAAAGAAACACCCAAAAGTTCACATGTTACGTAGCTTCAATATTGACTTTTGGGAAAATGTATATGTTGAGTTAGTGTACTCAATTTCTATTGGCCTACACATATTTCAGAGACTCACTGATTTTCATTTCTTTTCGCAGGCTCTCTAGATCTCCACATTCAACTCAAATGTCTATTGGCTATCGTGAAGCTTTCCATTTAGGAATGTTTTGGTTTGCAATAGAGATATTAAGATCTTATCAGTACTCAATCTCGTGTGTTACTTAGTTGTCTTATGAAATTCAATAGGATCAGATGTTTTATATTATGTCAATATGGTATGTGGGAGTTTGCGAAACTCAATTCTTAAATCCATTGTTTAATGTTATATCCATTTTTTTCTTGATTGCAGTTATCAGGATTGCTAGACAAGGGCCCAGAAATCATGGAACGTCGAATTGGTTTTTTGGGAGAAGGATAGAGTTATACAGAAGTGCACAAGCAGATATTGAATTGGATAAGAAGCAAATGGATTCAGGTAATCTTATTACTGCTGGTACTCTTAGATTTTTGCTATCAATACTGTCCTATCTATATATTTCTTCATTCTCGCATTGAAGCTTGCTAAGGAAAATGGCACCGCAGAACAAGCTTCAACTTTATGTAGGTTTCTAATTTTGATTATTGTGAAGTCTGCTTTCAAGAGACTAGTAAAGTCTAAGAAATTTATGTTTGCCTAAGGAATTTACTGCATTGGAAAGTAACAAGTAGGAAATACCAAGATAGCCTGAATTTTGTTTTACTTGTATCTATGTGAAATCGTTTGATGTCTGATTATCTTTTATTATTCTGGCTCTATAATAAGTGAAAGTTGAAGTAAAAACCGAAATGGGCATATCTGATTTTACTTAAAAAAATTTCATTGTTAGTTAAAGAAGACACCGAAAAGATGGGAGGCACGCAGAAATTGTTCAAGGGACTTTGTTGGTGAAGCCCTACGATAATTTGGTTGGGTTCAACCTGTGGGTAAGCACTCTGATAAGATTAGTAGATCGAAAGTTCTTCACTTGGCATTCTTTAGTTTTCTCACTACTGATAGTTTCAAAATCTTTTCTTTCTTTCATATCTTCATCTGGATGCACTATGTACTTCCATATGTAAATATTTTGGGTTTATCGAGTTTGGGTCAACTGAGGTTTGTACTTGAACTTGTGTTGTTGTAACTGAATTTAATTTTTGCCAAATGTAGGTGGCGAAGATTATCGCAGATTGTATGTGTAATTCTCTACTATTTGAGCACTTGTTGCAAGTTGATATTGTTCCAACAGAGAAAGTCCATTCTAAACTGTAAGCGATTCTTTTGATTTATCCAAGTGTTGTATGTAACAAACATAGTGCACCAGCATAATAAGAAACAACAACATATATAAGAACATATTTACATAAATTCTTCTACCTCTGAATTCTTTCAGTTGTGCTCTGTTTTAATACATTTTACACCTGATTTCTTAATGCAACTCACACCCATCCCTGCTTTATTGTCTTTGGGTCCCTTTATGTATAGAAGATCTTTGATGTTTAGAACCTACATGGAACATGTGGAATATGTAAATGCTGAGACTTTCATAACATGTTGATGTAATGTCTTTGGTTCCCTTTTTTATGCATGCATCTTTTTTTAGATGTGTGGAAATGTAAAGTATGAGAACTATCATACTGAATTACTGGTCACTGGATATTGGATGAATCAGGGTTTTGCAGGATAAATTGGGGGGAAATAGTTTTGACTAGGTCAACGACGATTTGACCTTTTTTTTATTGTTGCTAAAAATTAGCAACGGCAGAAATGTGTTGCTAAATCAACCAGAACAACTATATCCTATTCTAATTAAAAATATCCCTAATAACTCTAAAATTAGCAATGATTAGCAACAGGTGATTTCTTTCTAATTTTGTTTCGCAAACAAAGATTTTTCTCATGCGACTGCCGTTGTTGATCGAAATTAGCAACAGAGCTAGAGTCATTGAAAAATCATGATTTTGTGTTTAGCAACGGCGGAAATCATTGTAAGCCCAACAAGAACAGATCTAAGTCTGTTGCTAAACGTTAAATTTGGTGTAGTGAATGCTGTTACTACCCAGTTTTGCTCATTACTGTAGAAGACAGTTTTTTGTGGCCATCGCAGACAAGTCCAACGCAACTACCATAGTTCAATTTTACATCAGGAGCTTCACGCTTCCGCTACAGAGCAGTTCAGCCTCCTGTCCCGATTTTGCATGCAACAATGGTTCATACTCAACTGTTTCCCGCCGAACACAATAGCCTCACTTGGGGGCGACTTGATTACGATCTCCACAATCAACGAAGGAGGTTCTATTTACGCTTCAGCAACAGAAATTTACTCTTGGGGGCGTCTTGATTTCCGCAAACAACAAGGGAAGTTCGCCGATCACCTCAACATCAATAGTCCACACTTGGGTGCGAGTTTTATCATTGACTAAGGAACACGAAATTTTTCTTAACCCTCAACAAGTTGGAGGTTAAGAGGGGGCGATGTTTGTACCATAAGTAAAAATACCACTTAATGGGCCAAATTGATACTTGAATCATCTTTTGGTCCTCATCCAATCCCGCTAACCATGCAGTACTAATTGCAGCAGTTTCATACATGCAGAATTAACTCCAGCTGTTTCATACAGAATTGATGATGGAGGCATGAATGAGCAGTTAATGTAATTTATGTTAATATTTAGATATGGAACTGTATAAATAGGGGAGAGTAGAAATCAGGAGAGGTAGCCAATGGGAGGGAGAGAAAATGAGATTGTAATTCTACATATCAATAAAATATCACCCCCAAGGGGATTCGTCCGTGGATGTAGGCAAACCATGCCGAACCACGTTAAACCTTTGTCTCTTTATTTGTTCTTCAATTCGTCTCCAAACCCAAAATACACACCAAACTATCCATTCATCGTGTTTCGTGCCCAAAAGTAATTTTGGGTACAAACATAAGTTTTTTGTGATCAACATTATGTATATTGGCATTGAACACTCTTACCAAATCAGGTGAATATTTTTCAAGATTAAAAAGATCCCCCCTGTTTCGATCTTGAACAAAATTTACATAATCTTTATATTGGACATCTGGATCAAATTTATTTTCAGTGGTAAAATCCATTCGCTTAAGTGCTTCGTATTTCCTGAAGCAAGAGCTATCAATAAACCTTGCAAATTCATGCTTGTTATCCATACTGTTAGGAAATTTGATTTCATCAATATTTTCAATTCTGATCCGATTATCAGCGGATTTAGTTCTTGATTTCCTTTTTCTCATACTTGCGAAATCATGAGAAACCCTAGTTACGGTTTTGATTAATATTCCCCAATATGTTTGGAGACATAGCAAGAGTTTATCTTTTATAGGAAGATTAGATATCAAAAATCGGAAATAACTATATTTAGGAAAAATACTCAAAATCGGAAAACATGGCTTGTGAGGAAACAATTCCGATTTTCTATCTAGGTCCTTCTTTTGGAAAACCGGTTTTTCATGGTCTGGATCTTTGTTTCGGATTGATTCCATGTTTTTGTCCAAAAACCTATTGTTTGAGGGTGAAAACGGTTTCTGCGGATTTCGGTAATTTCACGTGAGTGGGTAGAAACGAGTCTAAACCCTAAACAATGTACTGCAAGGGAGTACTTTTGATTCGAGAGATCAATCTGTAAAAATCCGTCCTAAACCAAGAAATGGCCGTTCCAGACTTGCTTCGGTCACAAAGTGAAGGAGAAGGGTTGGTTTTAGGGAGGGAAGCAAAGAGAGTGTTGAGACCAGAATAGTTGATTCTGGAAAAGTAGTTGTTTGACTTGTATCAGAAAATGAAAGCTAACAGATGGGAAAGATATCAAGTGATTTGTGAGTGTTGTATGCTCCTGACCCAAAACTTGTTGTTAGGTGGAAATATGTAAGACCTATTTATATAAGTCGTAACAAAACGTACTCTGGTCTCGTAAGAAATGGGAACGGCTGAGTAAATTGTAAGGAGGTGGTAACGGGTAACGCCTGGAATTGATGTTCCATAATGAAAGAAACGTTTCACCATTACCCTTGTATTTACTAACCGACTCATTCTTATGACACTTTCTTGTAACGGTCCGTAGTGTACGTCGCACGTCGTAAACCGCCAAACCAATACCCTAATGAGCATCCCCGGTTTGTGACATGTGTTGATGTCTCGAGTGTTTTCATGGGAAAACATTTAGCAAGGTGTTACGTGTGGCATGGTGGCATGCCAATGTCCATGGTAGAGTCGACATGGCTTTGCCAAATAATAGGCTCGGCCAAATTTGGGGTTTAGATGCAAACCGTGATGTTTTGGCTTTGGGCCGTAAGTTAGGTGGCGAACTTGAACGGTCGAGATCCGCATCTCAGAGGGAAAAATAGCCGTTGATTATTGCAACCCTCCGTTTTAGTAGCCAGCGTTGAGCATGGCTTTGCCATAGATTAGGCAAGGCCAAATTAGGGTTTAGGTGCAAACCGTGTGTTTTTGCTTAGGGCCGCAAGTTGCCATGCGTCAGGTGGCGAACTTGTGTGGTCGAGATATGCATCTCAAAGAGAATGGTTGCCGTTGATTATTGCAACCCTTCGTTTGTAGCAGCCAGCGTTGAATCATGGCCTTGTCAAAGAGTAGGCGCGGCCAAATTAGGGTTTAGGTGCAAACTGTGTGTTTTGGCTTTGGGCCGCAAGTTGTCATGCGTCAGGTGGAGAACTTGTGTGGTTGAGATCTGCATCTCAAAGAGAAGGGTAGCCGTTGATTATTGCAACCCTTCGTTTGTAGCAGCCAACGTTGAATCATGGCCTTGTCAAAGAGTAGGCGCGGCCAAATTGGGGTTTAGGTGCAAACCGTGTGTTTTGGCTTTGGGCCGCAAGTTGCCATGTGTCAGGTGGCGAACTTGTGTGGTCGAGATATGCATTTCAAATAGAAAGGTAGCCGTTGATTATTGCAACCCTTCGTTTGTAGCAGTCAGCGTTGAGTCATGGATTTTCCATAGAGTAGGCGCGGCCAAATTAGGGTTTAGGTGCAAACCGTGTGTTTTGGCTTTGGGCCAGAAGTTGCCACGCGTTGGGTGGCGAACTTGGACGGCTGAGATTTGCATTTCAGGAGGTAAGGCAGCCGTTGATCGTGGCTACCTTCCGTTTGTAGCCTGGCAACTTTGTCTAAATTAGGGTTTGGCATGCTGAAACCCTAATTAGCGCCCTTTACTAGAATCGATGTAGAATTCTAGTATGGACTCGGATTTTGACGGTCCGCCCCTCCATTCGACCGGAAAAGAATTTCTTATCTCCTTTCGTGGGGATATTTAGATTTTGAGCTCGTTCGGAAGATGAAAACAGCCCGACAGTAAAACTCAGTAAGAATTCTGGAGGGATGTTGCGGGCCCGAGGTGGCATAGTCGCGCCTGTGTCATGGCGGCATGGATGGCATGACTTTTTGGTATGCGCATGCGGCATGTTGGTGCGGTTTTGGGAAGCTAGCGCCTTTTGGGAAGCTAGTGTGTTTTGGGAAGCTAGCGTGTTTTGGAAAGCTAGCCTCTTTTGAGACCAAGGCAGGTTTGGAGCAACCTGATTGGTCAATGAAATTAGGGGACCGACAAGCTTTGACATAGTTTAGGCGCGGCCAAAATTAGGTTTTTGTACAAACCGTGATATTTATTCTATTCAAACTCTAGAAACTCCGCCCGCATGAAAAGAGGTATCGACCCTCTTCTGCTTTCTGTTGCTCGTCTGGATCCGTGCTTTCGTTTGTAGTGTCTATCCAGTGGATTCCAAAATTTACCAAACTCCATTGCATTCTTGGGATGGATGGATGAAATATATGCTCGGTAACGATTATGTCTTGGCTAATCTTGGAGATTGTAGTTGCGTTGTCGGTCCATCCTTGGTTTTAGGTTGTTCAGTGTCTGGACCTTCTGATCGCGATGATGATATGCTTTGGATGATTGCATGGTAGAAATCTTCCAAAGCCACATGATGAAATAGATGAGTTGGGAGACATTTTGTTGTCGATGTGCTGCTATCAAGTCTTCAAGGACTTTGTTCCAAGAGATATCCTTCGAACCAGCTTCTGAATCTTGGACTATAGTGTGGAATGGGATGCGGTGAGCTCCCCTGTTATATTTATGTTAGATCCGATGGCATGGACGAATATGTGAATGCATATTTGTGGCGTTCCTTTGGAGTCTTCGATGCACATGTACGGCTTCATGTTGAGAAATTCCTGCGGCTCGTAAAACTTTGGCAGTGATGATGGTTAAATCAGAAATAACCAGGTTGAGGGGAGTGAAATTGTCCCATGCTGATAGTCCCCATGTGTAGTTTACATGTTTATATCCGGTATGGTCGGCGGGTTGACCATGATCAAGATATCACCATCTTGCATCCGTAGTGGTGACTCTATTAATTCTTCCATATGAAACTGAAATATGAAGAAGTACGGATTACCCTTGTAGCGGTTGTTGCTATGGTCAAGCTCTGGCTGGTATCAAAAAATAAGTAGCGGTTCTTGGAAGCAGCTGTGATCGTAGAGACTACATTGTCGTAGCAACAAAATAGGTCGGCTGGAATTGCACAGGCGTCCATGGAAGCAAAGGGATTGGATGGATGCGTAAGCGAGTAAACTTCCCACGGCTACGAGGTTTAGCGAGATGGATCAAAAAGTGTCCACAACTGCGATCCTTGTCTGGCTGTGATCACGATCCTTGACAGGGAGGAGTGTGGTGGCTACGATACGATCTTTGGAAGGATGAAGTAGCGTTGGCTCTTGGAGAGGATGTTAAAGCTTATGGAGCAAAACGTTGAAGCTTCGGCTTCGGATCCTGCAGCAGCTTATTAAGAGAATGCTGAAGCGGAGCGTCTTCTGGATCTGGAAGCGGAGCGTCTTCCCGAGAGAATGTTGAAGCGGAGCGGCTTCTGGTGACTGTTGGAGATGTCACGTTTGAAGAAACGTTGGGGCAGCAGCGGCCCTGGCTCTGGTGACTGGAGGTGTAACACCTGAAGGAACATTTTCTGCATCGCTGGTGTTGATAGGTGGCATATTAAAATCACTTTGTTAGGAGGCATGAAGAATCTGCGATCCTTGCATTCGCGGCTTAGCATAAATTTTGTTTGGCTATCGAGTGTTGGCGGCAGTGCTGCGACTTTGGATACAGATCGATAGCGGTGGAACTGCAACTTGGTCCGTGAGACGGTGCTCTGGCTGTCTATGGAAAAGGGGGATGGCGCTGCCCCGGCCGGCTAAGGAATG
Source organism: Papaver armeniacum (assembly GCA_023531295.1). NCBI lineage: Eukaryota > Viridiplantae > Streptophyta > Magnoliopsida > Ranunculales > Papaveraceae > Papaver > Papaver armeniacum. The sequence continues at coordinate 980,977 of JAJJWW010000818.1, read as the reverse complement.
GCTCATGGCGTTGTTGGCTAGGACGCGAGCTGTTGGCGTCGGTTTGACATGGAGCCGCTGGTGTTTATTTTTGAAGTGGAGCCGCTAGCATTAGCTCGGCGTGCGCCATCTTGGATTGGTGAGCCATCAACGTCGGTCACTCAGCTTGGGACGCGGAGCTGTCGGTGCAATCGCTATGGGCGGAGAATTTGTCTTTGAAAGGTGCAAGCTACTGGTGTTGGAAAGATGTAAGTCGTTAGCGCTGAAGAGATGCAAGATGCTCAAGGCTAGAAGAACGCAAGCTGTTAGCGCTCGTATTATTGGCTTTATTTACATGTCTTGGTGTTAGCGGCAGAGTGGTAGCAATAAAGCAGGTGAACATATTCCAGGTACGTATCTCCACACTACAAGAAAACTTGGATTTAGCGACTACTCTGTTTCAGTGGGTATAAGGCCATTTTCAGCGACTGGAGCTCTCTAGCAACCAACATGGCAACGAATACGCTCACTGACTAAAGCTTGCTTTGCTGAAGACTTGGACCAACTATGCTGCTGGTAGAGATATCTTTCAACTAAAATGGACGACGAAATTTTTTTTCGGAAGTTATCTCCAACATCTACTGGATTATCGTTGGTAGAAGCATAAAGTATTTATGGCTGTAATATTTCACCATCAAGAATTTGTTGATGAAGACTAATACATATTTGGTAGAGGTGGTCATAAAGATTTTCACTTACTCGTATTTCATTGGTGAAGTTTTTGATGTGGTAGGTTAAGGATTTTAGCCACCCCTTATTTAGAAGGTCATGGGTTTTATCCACTAATGTTTAGTTCGTAGAGGGTTTAGCCGCGTAAAAATGGTGGCTAAGGTGTAAGGTGTGACTGGTAAAGAACTCAACCAACATAGGTCCAGTCGTTCACCTTCACTTGGTGAAGGCCCTCAGCCAACAACGAATTTGAGCTGCTAGAGAGTGACTCACAAAAGTATAATGCAAAAATAGATATGGATTTATTCTGAAAATAATACAACAAAGTCGACTACAAAATCCATCCATCTCTTCTGGTTAACCAATAAATAAGACAACAAAAAACTTTGGAACATATTTGCGTGCTAACATACATAATCATTGTGTATTAAAAAGAAAAAATGACCAAAAGACTACGACATCATGGACACACGGGACCTAGGCAGCTGAAAGTAAGGATCTGGGTTTGTACTCACTAAGCTCTGACCATTCATAGTCCAGTTGTTCCTTTCCACACCTTTCCATCTGTTCCTTTGGTATGTATGTGTTTTGCAGGGTCCGGGAAGGGAAGGGAAGTGAAGCATTCAAACTCCGTCCAACTCGAGAAACTCACAAGTCGTGTATGAGTCCACACAAATGCTTAAGTGCGGCAATGAGAGATCTCCAAATCAACAAATGAAGCTCTTTGCACGCTTCCTGCAGTGTACCTAAGAAGCTTTGTCCTTCGCAACCACCTTCACCATTAAGTTCATTCCACTGCAAAGAACCCATTCATGTTTGAAAAATACCGATGATACACTTGCACCCGCCTAATTTATAAAAACAAATTTTGAGACCACAAGTACAAAATGCATATAAACCTTAAAAAAGTGAACTCCTGGTCAAGAGACATACATCTCTGTTACCTTTCCATGAGAAGTTTTCCATGTTTACTCGGCCAAATGTTGGAACTCACACTCGGTGTGGAAGGGGATTTTCCAAATGCTTATGTTGTAGCCTTCTCCTGTCGGTGGTTCGAAAAGCTAAAAGTAAGGCACTGAAAGTCGTTTAAGCTCACCCAGATGAGTTGGATGAAGTACTGGTATGGGCCACTGAATGTACCGAGCATGATCTGCACTACCAAAAAGTAAGTATCAATCCAGGCAGATATACTTCAGTAGTACCAAAACTGATTCTATAGCAGGCCAAGCAAATGAAACGAAAATGAACAAGTGACTGCAATATATACAAGAACGGATGAATCTAAGACTACATCATATTCACTTATTCAATTCCCTATACCAATATAGAAACCCCATAATTCCAACAGTAATCTTTGAACAAAGTAGAACTCAAATTGTGATAACCAAATGTATATTTCATTACCGTTTGTTGGTGTTTGCTCCTGTTTTGCATTTGGATGTGAATTTCTCTCTCGACCCTTGATAAGCAGCCACAAAAACTATCCTTGATAGCTGCAGAGAATTAGGTTTTTTATTGAACATCTGATGTGCATTTCACAAGTTGGCTGAGAGTCTGGATCTTTACTTAGCTATGCTCTCACTACTATTGGCTGAGAGTCTGAATCTTTACTTAGCTAAGCTCTCACCGCAGAAATGATCAATCGGCCAGTGGATCTCCAAATGAGTGTTCTCTACAACAACAATAAAAATAATAATAACCAGAATGCTATATAATGTGACACACCCATTTGCAAATTATTTCTACAACTTATTTTCCTTTTATTTTTGGAACATATGATCAGATGGGGAAGATCTCAGTAGAAGGAGAAAATTCTCAAGTGTATACAGGAGTGTTTGTGGGAGGAAGCTGGTTTATCAAATATAATTCCAAGTTTCCTGTAATGGATTTATCTCTGTAATATACTTCATGAGTATGCTCCTCGAAAAACAAATTTTCCAACACTGCCAAACACAAGTTACTGTAAGCAAAACTCATGTAAAACATCGCTACCAATACAATAGAAGACAAGGTAAACAAAGTTACCAGTTTCAAACTAGATGGGATTCCCAAATCTCAGGTTCTTTCGCTCTAGAGAGATCAATACACTTAGCATTGCAACCACCCTAAATGTTCAAGACACCATTATAACTCCAGTAGTGTAAATCGTCTTCACTGAAATACCCGTGCTGATTTGTTGACAAAGTTGTATTTCCATGTCTGCAAGTCAAAATAAGTAAAAGGTGAGAAAAGGAAAGAGAATTGTTATAGACTTGAAAAAACTTAATAGGTGTTTGATGTATCGAAAGTTTAAGGTTCTGAAATATCATCAAAACCCGACTCTTTCGGATTCAATGAAATATTTCCCCAATGATCCATGAAAAAATAACTACAAACATCAATTAGTACTAAAGCTCCTAAGTCGAACAGAATGTGGTACATCAAGATACACCATCTATCTCTCTGCCTCATCAAAATTCACAAGCAGCTTCCCGGGAATAGTTCTATTAACAAATTTGGAAAGTATGGTTATGATAACACCACAAAATTTAAATGCAAATTAGTACACTAAGAAAGAAAAATAGATTCCAGAGAATGGTTTCATCGTGCCTAAACAGAAGCTCCTAAAAAGGCACCAAAGATGATAGCATAGAAAATGCAAGCCAGAGAAAAAAATTACCTTGAAGTTGCATGCATGCCTTGGGAAGACAACAAGCTTGGCCCCGTATGTCTTAAGACGCTGGACAATGGTTTGGAGCCCTTCAAATGACTTATTTCTAACTGTAGGAGCAAGATTTTTAGGAATTCCAAGACCCCGTGAAAGTAAATTGCAATAAGGTTATTAATCAACCCCGTGTTCTTTGAAATGTAGAGATACCAAATCTTAAGGAAAGAATAAACAGAAGTTACTTATAAGAGATCACTAGGATTTAAAACATGTATTAAGGTGGTTCAAGAAGATCTTAAAGAACTTCACAACTTGGGTATTTAAAAAACTTACTTTATCTTTGCATATGTTCATTTCCTACACACTTTCTGCAAATTCCAACAATAACGCCCAATCAGTTTTTACCAAACATCAAACGAATAGCTAATATAATATTCTGAAGCAATGAAATTATATGAGAATGACTGGCAATAAGCTGACCATAAATATGCTTGAGAAAGATGTCAGTTCTACTGTTGTATGACTGCAAATCTTTCTTTATAATAAGAGACCCCAAAAACGCCATATGTCGACATTACAATCGCTATTGAATTTGGTGAAGCCACATCAGCACTAATTTTCCATGTCATCTCCATTTCAGCACCATAAAACTCTTTCCAACTAACGTGTCTGTTTACATCTTCAGTTCTCAACGTTGAAACCTTTCGGCAAAAATATTTTGAAAGACACCTCTTCATTGGATACTTCCACTAAGAGAAATGTTGCCTCACTTTGTTCCCAAGCGACGCCTTCCTTTTGGTGTATAAAACAATGTTAATCTTTGCTAAAAAAAAAATTCATTTCACTCTATCAATTTCCTTGAATAATCAAATGAAGATCGAACCAAATTAATAGCATAAAATTCACACAAACCAAAGGATGAAAAATCGTAAGGAGGTTACCATGCGGGAATATTTGCAAGCTGATCACATCAACGAACAAATAAAGGCTTAAACTCTTGGTGTTCACACTGTTCGGTGATCCAGCAATATTTGGTCGGCGTTAATGGGCACAATGAAGAGTGCAGATGGAGATGGGTTAGAATTACCAAAAAATACCATTTGACTAACTTTACATAATGAATTTAAGGATGTTTTGTTCTCTGGCGATAATGATTCTCACATTAAACATGATTTGAATTTAAGATAATAAGAGGCAGTTCAAAAGGATATGATGTTGGAATACAAAATATGATGCACATGGAAAGAATGTGGAGAACTAATGACTAATGCAGAGTCCAAGCAAAGGAATAAAATCTCAAAGCATTTTCTAAAATAAAATGAAATTGCGAACAAAACAATGGTTGGTGCAATTTCTAAGTTTACAACAAGATAGCCGCTGGGAATAATACAAGGGTATTCAAATGGATAATATATGAGAATCTGCGAGAGGTTAGTCTTTTCCTTTACCGTGGTGAACAACTAATAATCTTTTGCGAATGTGACTATTAAATTGATTTGTTTGATAGAGCCGATCTTTAACATACAAAGTTCATACAAGAATGAATGGCAAAAAGAATATACCATATTCGAATTCAAGGGAGTTAATTTATGCAGAATTTCCAACATTTCCAACAAAATGTGTCTAGGAAACAGAGTAGACAATATAGTCGGTGTAAACATATACTTTGTATACTTCAACGAAGTTTGGTCATAGTGATTAAACATCAATATCCTTGACTCTTCAACTGACATGAATGAATAATATTAAGGAAATCAATATCTCTACTTACATAGCACAGATCGATGGTTTCTCCATTAAATAGCAAGCATTTTAGTTATGAATAAAGCTACGGACCTTATTAGTTATAACTTTTTGTTTATGTGAGTGATGGTAAAACTAATTGACCTTATTGTTCAAAGGAAAATAGAAACAGATATCTTCAGTATATATGTTAGTGATAAGACGAAGGGATGCGAGCATTTCAGCTATTCATGTAAATGCACCAACTTACAAATAAAATTGAAATATCCCAACCGAAACAATGTGCACGACTTAAATGAGATTGTTTCAAGTATTTTTTTAGTTAACGAAAAACAATTTGCATGACTTAAAACTAAATTGTATAGTAAAATCAGATTTGTCTCATCATAAAATTTGGCTATGCAGGTGGGTATGCACCGGGTTAGAAGCTTGTAAACAAGAACAGATGAAACAAAAATGAATAAGTGTCTGCCATGTAAACAATAAAATGACTACACCATATTCCCTTCTTCAGTTTCTAGGTACAGGTACAATGCAATTGGAGGAATTCGACAATATCCTTGAGTGGGTATCTACTAATAACATCACTATCGTTGTAGAGGACAAAGAATGGCTCACAAGAGTCATCAATTAAAGCTCAAGTCCAGCAGCGCCTAGTGGTTCAATCTCTTGAGAAAGAGTAGTCTTCCCGAGATTTGGCTCAGAACCTTGAAAAACATGAGCATCAGCTGCAAAATCAAACAAATTAATCAAATTAATCAAACATGAGTATCGTCAAGGATTTGAAAGATGAGTTTTACCTTCGGTTGTTCAGTCCCAATATCAAAACAATCCCCTAAGCTGTAACCCTTAATCCAACGCCAGATTAACCATGTTCAGCAAATGAATACTCCATCAGCAAGATTGTAATTTAATCATTTTATTTGTAATTCTAAAATCCGAAGAAAAAAATCTATAGAGAGACGGGATTGAAGGATTTACGTTCCGTTTTTTTCTCGTATCTACGTCGTCGATTTGCTGTATATTTAGAATAAGATCTAAGATTTTCTGTTAATGAAAAGGAAGAAAAAGAGTATAAGGAAAGAGTTCTGCTGCTGAGAGAGGAGAGGAGGGAAGGGAAGAAAAGAAGATGAGAGTAAAATGAAATGAAGGAAAAGGATAAGGTTTAGGGTTAGTTTCTAGTGTGTGGTGTACGTGTACCCAGGGAATGAATTTGTGCAATTGTTTGGGACAGGTTACCGATTCGTATGACAAGCTCTGTGTTTTTGTTGTTTTTATCGTTGGATCAATACATAATGGAATGGGTGGGTAGATGGACGGATGGATGGTTGTTTTAGTGAGTGAGGATGGAGCATAGACAAACACCGTGTTTGTTTGTTTTTCTAGATCCGTCTTTTGTGGATTTGACTCACTTAGTCTGATTGAAACACCTGACTTATTTGGATCTGACTCAATAAATTTGGTTTTTGAGTCAAATTAAACTCATTTGAATTAAAAATATGTGAAACATTGACTTGGTCCTCTAAGTCAGGAATTAGATCTGACATAAAATAAATAATAAAAAAAATGGTCTGATATTTGACTCGCGTCGAGTCAGGGGTTAACTCTGATCAGTACGCCAAGTCATATGCAAACAAATATGTTGTAAAAGATGATTAGCAGTCTAAAATAGGGTAGGAAAAACACTTGAATTTGGGTATGTCAATATTATACAGACTTTTCAATTTTTGAAAAATTATTTATGACCTCAGCGAGGAGCTCGGAACCTATGTGCGGGCTTACCTAGTGTACGTAGTTATGAAACTTCAACTAATACGATACCCATCAATCACATCACCCGGTTTCCAAATTTTTAAGATGATATCCCTAAGTGCATCCAATGTAATTGGATGAAGATCAAGAGTTACATGTTGCACATGGTTTTGAGTAAAATTAGATCAAGTTTCCAACAATAAACGAGTGATCTTGAGTTTCTAAAACGGACTAGTTAGGTCTAAAACCAAAGTACTTGAGTATAAGTTTTATCACGTTAAAAAAAAAATCAACTTGATACACTTTTGGCATTGGATGTAGTATACCTGACGAAATCACATGTAAAAAGGTTGATGCTCCAAATGGTTTCCAATAAAGCTAGATCAAGTTTCCAATATTGAACGAATGACCTTAAATTTTTATACCGCACGAATTAAGTACATATTTTATCGTGTTAAAATAATTCCCATGTATTGGTTTATTTTACCCCAAAATTTTCCTTTCCAAGAGACAAAATTTGACAAACTATGGATCACTTTGATCGATTTTGTGTAATATGCCAAAGTGATTGTAATGTACATTTTAGATTATTGAGTAGATTTTGGGACACATAGATTAGTTGATTTGATGGTCAATGTAGTTTCGTGCTAGCGAATTGTTCTGTGGCTAATAATAGGGGCTCATAATATATAGCTTCCAATGCACATTTTAGATGTCAAAACACGGTGGCTGAAAGCTAGTAACCACGCACATAATTTGATATCTAGCAAAGGTTTCTACTGATAGATGGTTTTGGAGGCTAACTGCGATAGCTATAAATGTATAACTTCTAGTATATTTTGTACTTGCAAAACAATAGTGGTCGAACGCTACTATCAACACCATCAATTTAACGGTGGGTATACGTGTCAACCAACAGATAGTTATGGTGGCTAAAGAAAGTAGCTGGAAACTTATAGCTTCTCGTTCATCTTTTAGTTACCGAGTTATTGTGGATGAAAGAAAATAGCCACATGTATGATATTTTAGTAGTTAAAGCCTTGTTGTTAAAGAATTCCTCCCACTATAGTTACTAAAAACGAGTGATTAGAGACTTCCATCAACTAGTGTTGTTTTTAGTTGCCAGGACCGGTTGTCCGAGGGTTATACCCACATTAGTTGGTGAGAAAATGGTCGCTAAAGCCAAGTTTTCTTGTAGTGCCATGTTTCTTCTTTCTGTTTGCTCTTTTGTTGTTGGTGCAAACCCTAGCCATAGGAATGTTTGCCATAGTTTTACGGGAGACGCCGTCCTGACTGCGAGAAGTCTCCAGTCACTCCTTGTCGTATGATAACTGGTAACTGAGCCGTTTGGTGACTGACCCATTGATGAAGATGATGAAAACGCTTCTAAAAGTAACGCTGAGTCTTCCTCCAGCGAGCCCGCAAATGAGTCGGTAAGTTTACGCGTTCTTCTCCTCCTTCTTCTTTTTGTTTTTAAAACAAAACTAAAACGTAATGTCGCAGGGAGGAATCGTTTCCGAAGATGGCCTTGAGGTGGGGACCCGTCACGATGAAGATCCAACCGTGGAAATCGCGCCAGCTGGTGGTTTGGAAATGGAGGTTGATAACACTACGACTCAGATGGTGGAAATTATTCCGGCGACTGTTGACGCAATCGTGGCGGAATCCGCCCGATCCACAGATTCGATTGCGGGCGCCATTTTACTCCTCCATATTTGACTCCTCATGAAGACCACGTGTTGATTGGATGCTTCAGTGTACCAGCTAAGCGTGAAGAGTTGTATACCAGGATATGGGAAAACACGGACATATTGGCACAACCAAAAAGCTCACTAGCCGATTTGCGTTGGTCAAGCGTGTGGAAGAAGCTTTATCTTCAATTCATTATATGTGCAACGTGACTGGTCACACTATTTCCGGAGATGTGATCTCAAGATGGAAGTTTCACCGGGATATGTGCGTAGACTTTGAGTTTAATGCCTCCTGGTTCTGCAAGGGATTTTCCGAGATCCAAAGACTGCAGGCTGAAACGGTTGATCGTCCTTCCACGGATTTGATCAGTCAATAAGAGATAGAAATCGAGAAGCTGTCCCAGGAGTTGAAGCTGAAGCAGGCGGCTCTTCAAAGCATGAGAGACATTTTCTCCAAAAAGAACTAGTCGTTGTTGAGTGATTTTCCTTGAGTGTTTTATTTTTCTGAACCTCCTTTCCTTAGGTTTTTTTTTTCTTGAAAGGCAAAGAAACGCCTATTTTATGGTTCGGTTTTTTCTGGTTTTTTGGACCGATAGATGATTGCTGTTTATAAGAGTTTTGGATTATTTTGGAAAAATAGCCTTTTGATCAATTGGTATGTTAAAGTCTGAATTTGCGAGTGTAAGTAGCAAATCATCGGGGAAAATTGTGAAACCGTGAATATTGCACGTGAAGGAAAAGATAAGAAACCTTGGGATGATTGGGTCATCGGCTTTCATGGAAAATGTGAAAATTCAAACGACAGGTTATGTAAATATCATCTGGCAAACTTACTCGTTTTAGGGTCTTTCACCAAAATTAAATTTTGAGGGAGTGAATGTGAGTTTTCACGCGACGCCCTCGTTGTTGTGTGAAGTCCCTAGTCGCTCTTTTGTTATCTGTGGAACACTTTCACGACGATCCATGGTAAGCCGGAGAATCCCTAGTCCCCAGACGCAATTCTCCTGAAACTCATTCGCTGGTAGGATGATAGAAACCAGAGTTGAATTTATAACCGAGATATTAATCTCCCATTGTGGTCGCCAATTTTTTGAGGGTGAAAACGGTTTCTGCTAATTTCGGTAATTTCGCGAGAGGGTGAGAAAACGAGTCTAAACCTAAACAATGTACTACAAGGGAGTACTTTAGATTCGAGAGATCAATCTGTACAAATCCGGCCTAAACCAACAAATATCCTTTCCAGACTTGCTTCGGTCACAAAGTGAAGTAGAAGGGTTGGTTTTAGGGAGGGAAGCGAAGAGAGTGTTGAGACCAGAATAGTTGATTCTGGAAGAGTAGTTGTTTGACTTGTATCAGAAAGTGAAAGCTAACAGATGGGAAAGCTAGCAAGTGATTTCTGAGTGTTGTATGCTCCTGACCCAAAACTTGTTGTTTGGTGGAAATAGGTAAGACCTATTTATACAAGTCGTAACAAAACGTACTCTGGTCTCGTAAGAAATGGGAACGGCTGAGTAAATTGGAAGGAGGTGGTAATGGGTAACGCCTAGAATTGATGTTCCATAATGAAAAAAACATTTCACCATTACTCCTTGTATTTACTAACCGACTCATTCTTATGACACTTTCTTGTAACGAGCGTAGTGTTCGCCGCACGCTGTAAACCGCCAAACCAATACCCTAATGAGCATCCCCCAGTTTGTGACATATGTTGATGTCTCGAGTGTTTTCATGGGAAAACATGTAGCAAGGTGTTACGTGTGGCATGGTGGCATGCCAGTGGCCATGGTAGAGTTGACATGGCTTTTCCAAAGTATAGGCGCGGCCAAATTTGGGGTTTAGATGCAAACCATGATGTTTTTGCTTTGGCCGTAAGTTAGGTGGCGAACTTGAACGGTCGAGATCCGCATCTCAGAGTGAAGGATAGCCGTTGGTTATTGCAACCCTCTGTTTTAGTAGCCAGCGTTGAGCATGGCTTTTCCATAGAGTAGGCGCGGCCAAATTAGGGTTTAGGTGAAAACCGTGTGTTTTGGCTTTGGTCCGCAAGTTGCCATGCGTCAGGTGGCGAACTTGTGTGGTCGAGATCTGCATCTCAAATAGAAGGGTAGTCGTTGATTATTGCAAACCTTCGTTTTAGCAGCCAGCGTTGAGCATGGCTTTGCCATAGAGTAGGCGCGGCCAAATTAGGGTTTAGGTGCAAACCGTGTGTTTTGGCTTTGGGCCGCAAGTTGCCATGCGTCAGGTGGAGAACTTGTGTGGTTGAGATCTGCATCTCAAAGAGAAGGGTAGCCGTTGATTATTGCAACCCTTCGTTTGTAGCAGCCATCGTTGAGTCATGGCCTTGTCAAAGAGTAGGCGCGGCCAAATTGGGGCTTAGGTACAAACAGTGTGTTTTGGCTTTGGGCCGCAAGTTTTCATGTGTCAGGTGGCGAACTTGTGTGTTCAAGATCTACATCTCAAAGACAAGGGTAGACGTTGATTATTGCAACCCGTCGTTTGTAGCAGTCAGCGTTGAGTCATGGCTTTGCCATAGAGTAGGCGCGGCCAAATTAGGGTTTAGGTGCAAACCGTGTGTTTTGGGTTTAGGCCCCGAAGTTGCCACGCGCTGGGTGGCGAACTTGGACGGATGAGATTTGCATCTCAGGAGAAAGGGCAGCCGTTGATCGTGTCTACCTTCCGTTTGTAGCCTGACAACTTTGTCTAAATTAGGGTTTGGCATGCTGAAACCCTAATTAGCGCCCTTTACTAGAATCGCTGTAGAATTCTTGTACGGACTCGGATTTTGACGGTCCGCCCCTCCATTCGACCGAAAAGAATTTCTTCTCTCCTTACGTGGGGATATTTAGATTTTGAGCTCGTTCGGAATCTGAAAACAGCCCGACAGTAAAACTCGATAAGAATTCGGGAGAGATGTTGCGGGCCTGAGGTGGCATAGCCGCGCTGTGTCATGGCGGCATGGATGGCATGATATTTTGGTATGCGCGTGCGGCATGTTGGCACGGTTTTGGGAAGTTAGCGCGTTTTGGGAAGCTAGTTTGTTTTGGGAAGCTAGCGTGTTTTGGGAAGCTAGCCTCTTTTGAGACCGTGGAAGGTTTGGAGTAACCTTGATTGGTCAATGAAAGTAGGGGACCGGCAAGCTTTGACATAGTTTAGGCGCGGCCAAAATTAGGGTTTGGTACAAACCGTGATGTTTGTCCTTGGGCTAGAAGTTTCCATGCGTTAGGTGGCGAACTTGGACGGCTGAGATCAGTATCTCAGATGTAAGGGTAGCCGTTGATTGTTGCAACCCTCCGTCTGGCAGCCAGCGTCATGTGGTAGGGCCGACATAGCTTTTGCATAGAGATGTGGATTACATGGTCGGCATGCCTTGGCGCGGAGACGTGGCTGGCATGGCTTTCCATTGACACGGTGGTGTGGTTGGCATGGTCGGCATGCCTTGGCACGGAGACGTGGCTGGCATGGTTTTCCATTAGCACGGCGGTGCGGCTGGCATGGTCGGCATGCCTTGGCGCGGAGACGTGGCTGGCATGGTTTTCCATTGGCACGGTGGTGCGGCTGGCATGGTCGGTATGCCTTGGCGCGGAGACGTGGCTGGCATGGTGGTGTGGCTGGCATGGTTGGCATGCCTTGGCACGGAGACGTGGTTGGCATGCCTTGGCGCGGAGACGTGGCTGGCATGGTTTGACATTGGCACTGTGGTGCGGCTGGCATGGTTGGCATGCCTTGACGCGGAGACGTGGCTGGCATGGTTTGCCATTGGCACGGTGGTGCGGCTGGCATGGTCGGCATGCCTTGGTGCGGAGACGTGGCTGGCATGGTTTTCCATTGGCACGGTGGTGCGGCTGGCATGCCTTGGCGTAAAGACGTGGCTGGCATGGTTTGCCATTTGCACGTTGGTGATAGAATTAGGGTTTGGTATATACGAAGATGTTGTCAGTCAATACTAAGGGTTCTGCCGTGGAATATTGCACATGTATATAAAAAAAGGTACCCTGGTAATTTTTACGTAGGCATGCTGATTGATTCAATAAATGTGCTAGTGGTCATAGTGATGTCATGTCAGATGTACGTTTTACGATTTTAACCCCAAGCTAAAAACCACCATCAACACATGTTTACTCTTTTATTACCAGAGAGTGGCAATATCACTTGAAATTTATTCAAGAATTTACTAGAGTATACAAAGATAAATTTGAAAACGATATGATATTTGTTAAAAATACCATCAGAATCATAAATCCAGTAAAATTTCAAAAGATCACTTGCTTCATTAAAACAGTTTTGAGGTGTATGCAGCAAACCATTGTTTATAGAATTATTAACTGAAAACTCATTCCTTGTAGGATCACATATTTTCCAAACCCGCATCCTAGAAAGCGGAACATTGACAGTCGTTGATATGAAAATGTACATGTGTATACTTTGGTAGGCCATACAAAATATATTTAAGATTCCTGATTTTTTCGGAAAACAATAGCCGATGTTCATAAAAATATTAAGTAGAATCTTATGCATTTTCAAGATACAACATGTCTCATAGGCCATTGTATCATAGTTACTCACCACAATGATATACAATCCTATGATAGCCAAAGGATTATGTAAGTCATTCAAGACATACATAAGCATAATTCCTAACAGGTTTAGGAATAAAAGTATTACATACTTCATACGTGTTTTCCACCACGATTTTATAAAGTAGTCAAATCCTGCCATTACGTTAACTGAATCGAACATTAGATTCAATTCTTATAGGTTGGATCGCACCAACACAGATTGTTAGATCTTTTCGTTTTTCTGCTCACGATACCGTTGAAAAGGCGAGGGTAACCAAATATACCTCAAGCTAAAACTTTTCCTACCTATAAGTCCTTTCTCCGAACGTGATTGTCTATGGACTGAGGCGAGACAATACAACTAATCGGTTCACACTTCATGTGATTTTCTATGGATACGAGATCGAAACAATACAACAACGAAGTATGTTACTTGATAAAAAGGTTCGGACTTAACCAAACACAATAGGATTCACTTATCAAGTAAATGGGAATTAACGTTTGTGTGATTTACTTTAATTATAATAAAACAATTATAATGCGGAAATATAAAGTAAATGACACAACAAGATTTTGTTAATGAGGAAACCGCAAATGCAGAAAAACCTCGGGACCTTGTCCAGAATTGAATACTCTCTCAGGATTAAGCCGCTATATAAAATTACACCTAACTTCGTATAGTTGAGACCAAGCAACTAAACCTATATTTCACCTAGTTCCGTCTGTATTCCCACGCCTCCGACCTATGAATAAGTCACGTACTTGGAACAATTCCTTTGGTTCGTATTCCAAACAGTAAAGGAACAACAAATCTGTTTGGTATCAACTCTATTCAACCAAGTGATATGAGTCGGACAAAGGCTCTTATGTTTAACTTAAAATAAACTCCTTCGTCAGGTCCTTAGATCTATCTTATGTTCAATTATCGAAGTAATCATTTAAGATTAAGCCAACAACACTCTTAATCCAAAGAATTACGTTGATGCCGATATACACAATTAATCAATCCAATCTATCACAAGGATAAACCGATTATTAATTGGATCCTCTTTTTACCGAAACAAGTATTGTGCACACCAAAGATTATGAACCCACAAATCAGAAATCTTCGATATATTCATCGTCTTCAAATCTTCTTAGATCTTCAATAAACACCTGCACACAATCATTTGAATCTCTTGTGATCAATCACGCACAGAACGGTGTGTATTAACAATGGATTATCACAGGATCGTCTTTAGAACTAACAACAGTCTAAAGATCCCTTTCGAAACTCTGAACTAATTTGAGTGAATCTTATATCAGAAAAGAAGATTCTCAAGCATAAACAAACTAGGTGCAATCAAAGTTCAACCACCGTTAGTCAATCAAATCAATGAAAGCAAAAGATAACCGCAATTATCTAGTTTCCCACCAACAGTACGTACTAATAGAGCTTCTCAATCTCAAAGAAGACTTTAAAATGAGCGGCCATAAGAGATTTCGCCTAATTAGGTTACTCTCCTCTCCGAATAGGTGGCTACACCAGTAACAACACAACAAGAGGTAGTTTGTTGTTACGAAGGATTAGTTTGCTAGAAAGGCAAACTTCAAGTATTTATAGACAAGGAAGTTTGGACACCAAGGAATTTCCAAAACCAAAAATATTCTCAAGATATTCATTAAAGCACAAATTCGGATTCCATAATTCCTGGAAATGCTCTCTCCAAAAATAATGATCGAAATCTCTCAGAAAATCTATAATTAGTAAATTCACATTACTAATTCTTATTTTCCTAAAAATGAAGTTAATAACCTTAATTAAAAGATTCTTAATGTTTGTACCATAACCAAAAATGCCACATAATGGGCCCAGTTGGAGCTTGAATCATCTTTTGGCCCAGATCCAAGCCCTCTAACCAGTCAACCGAAGCATCCCACCAGCCTGCCCAGTATTACAATGACCGGTCAACGGTCAAAGTCAATACTCGGTCAAATTTAAAGTCAACAATCTGTCAGAGTCAAAGTCACCCGTTGGTCAATCATCAAAGTCGGGTTGCTCGTCGCACCTCCCAGCCAAATACTCATCCGCACTGCCAACCAATTCCCAGCCAAGTTCTCTGCCTCACTGCCATCCAGTTTCTAGCCATGCTGCCAGATGTGCTGCCAGCCAGTCTCTACCCATGAAGTTAGCTATTCCGCCAGCCAGTGTCCACTAATACTGCCAGCCATCATTCATGCAGAATTTATTCAAAGAAGCATGCAAACATTTTCATGCAGAATTGAAGATGGAGGCATGCAGAGTTAATTCCAGCATGTCATGCAGAATTTAAGATGGAGCCATGCAATATTTATTCCAGCAGTTTCATGCATGCAACAATAATTTCAGTGGTTTCATGCGGAATTGAAGAGGGAGGCATAAATGAACAGTTAGTGTCATTTAAGTTATATTGAAATTGTGTATACAATTGTATAAATAGTGAGGAGCAGAAATGAAAAAAGGGGTAGCCAATAGGAGGGAGAGAAAATGAGATTGTAATTCAAATATCAATGAAAAATTACTCCCAAGGGGATTCACCCGTGGATGTAGGAAACCGCCCAACCACGTAAAACTTGTGTCAATTTCTTTTGTCTTCAATTCGTCTCCTAACCCTAAAAACACACCAAATCTTCCATTCATCGTGTTTCGTGCCCAAGAGTAATTTTGGGTACAAATATTGGCGCCTACTAAGGGGAAACGAGAAAAGGAATCGTGTTCTCCCATTGAGAAAAGTTGTACAAAATGCTTCAAAATCGTTTCCGTGAAAAAGTTGTTTGAACGTCGTGAAGAATCACTGTTTTAGTCCAGTTAATCGTAGCCGCTGCAACCCAGTTTGATCACAATGGTTGCGATCCGGTGATCGCATTTGGCTACTGACCATATAATCGCACATATCTGCATAGTCTAGTTGATCGCAACTACTGCAATCAAGATTCAACTGTTTCAAATTTGCGGAAACTATTACCTACGGAAACCACTAAAACTTCATCGCAACAAAGACCGATGAAACCACTCTCAGGACGTTTGGTCCACGGTGAAAGATGGCGAAAAAAATCATCAAAATTGTTGCTGGATGTTCGATCTGCAACATGGCTTGGTCCATTTTTTTAATCACTTGATCAAGCTGATCCAGTATTTGCAGACCCGATTAATTACGATTCTTTGTCTAGTTGATCGCAACTACTGCAGTCCAACATCGCGATCGGAAGCCACCACAAGCGATTCACTGCAAAAATCACCAAGATTGTTGTCGATGTTCGATCCACAAAGATGTTCAAATCCAAAGTTCAAAAATATTTGCTTCTCAAATAATGAAGTGTCCATCTGTTCGAGTTTGAAGTATGTCAAAATCGTTATTGTCATGATCGTAGGGTTGTCGAATTGCCTACGTCTCCAAGCGTTTGGAAACCCTAGAGAAGACCTCCAGAAAAGGACCACAAAGATTTCTCAAATAACCGTTACAAAAAACAGTTGTAAAAGTTCAAGGAGAAAAGACAACCGCTGCTAAACTGTTACACCAACCGTTGCAAGACAATAAAATACAACAGTTCACAAAACTGTTACAAAAGCTCGAGGGGAAAGATCACAGTTCGTGAAAAGCGTGGCGAAAAGTTTCAGAAGCAAAAAAAAAAAAAAAAAAAAAAGCGGCGGCCACACCAAGCAGCAATACGATAACCCAATTCAACGTAGGTTTTGTTCACCCACTTCCGTCAGGGCTAAGGAACAGTTTGATGCATCAATGGTACGTCAGTCTTCGATGCGCCGGATACAAAGACCGTTGATGCTCTCTGGTACATCCAATTTCGATGATCCGAGATACATCAAAATTCAACTCTTAGAAAAAGTTCGATCCTTCTTGTTACACCAAATTTCGATGTCCTGCGTATGTCAACCGTTAATGCTCTGTGTTACATCAAACTTCGATACTCACTGCTACATCAAATTTAAGCAAGTGCGGTCCAGTCAGCGTGCCACGTCAGCAGATTTGGTGCCATGTCAGCCAACACATCAGCAAAGTGGTCCAGTCATCGTGCCACATCAGCAAAGTGAGGTCAGTTAAATGGTGCCACGTCAGCATACCACATCAGCAACAACACTTGCCATGTCATCAATTATGCTACGTCGATGGACATTATGCCCGATCATCGATTGCCACGGCACGCATGCTTTTTGGAATCTTGTTTCGTCAATAACTTCTTCGTTTTAAGTCCGAATTGAGTGATTTTTGGCTCGTTGGAATCACCTTTCAATTTTATACAATATGGAGGAGAAAACTCTTGAGTTTGAAAAATAATTTTTGGGGTTCCGAGCGGCACATCAACCACTATCAAGTGAAAACTACATATCATATTCAATGTTCGGGTATGCTGTTGCGTCGAGTTTCTACCCACAAAACGCCCGTGTGCAAGTTGTGAGTACTGGTTCGATTCATAAACCTCAATACGCACATATTCGGTGCTAGTCATAACTACTACAGTCAGTTGATCGAACTACTGTAATCCAAACAACAACATTCTTGGCGATTGATCAAGCTATAGCAGTCCTTTTTAATTCCTACTGATCCCAATTGGTCGAACCTGCTGTAGTCCGATTTTCCCCAAAACTGTTTGATCTGATTTTCCTCACAACTGCTTTAGTCCATTTTATGCATAATTATTCTGATACTGGTGATCGCATTTCTTTGAAATACTGATTCGTGGAAACTGTCTTCAATCCAGTTTTGATTTAACTGGTGCATTCCAGTCCCATAGACAAATCTAGTTACTAAGTTGAGACGAGACTCTAAGGCAACTATACTAGTCATCGTCGCTGGAAAACATCAACATATCCAGTGGGCATCCTAATCGCTTCATAAACAAAGTCGCAATAACACTTTCAATACGGTACGTATACAATTTACATATTTTCGCATCTTTTCATATATTCATGCATACTTTTGTTCAATTATACACCTATAATGTGGCGAGCATTTCTCACGAGGAGATGCACACATTTTAATTCTGTGCGTATCTAAAATAGTGGGATTGGCCCCCCGCGCGAATTTTAGATAGCAGACATCTTCAAAATTTTATGCGCGAGCAAAATGCAGCAAGGCAGTGCACCCTTGTATGAGCATTGAGCTGCATGACAATTACTATCTTCTGGGGGCGAATTGCAAATCACTTCAACGTGACTGACTGTCACTTGGAGGAGAGATACGTAACACCTCATGGTCTAAAATAACTCTTTTGGGGCAAGCTGCGTAACACTCCATACGCTTGGGGGCGAGTTACATGGCACCTAAATGCAATGCGGAATTAAGCTTCTGAAAATCGAAACTTTAGGTAACCAAAACTTCTTAATCCTACAATGAGTTACAAGATTAAGAGGGGGCGAGCATACACCCTAATATTTTGACGCAATTATTCCAATCAGTAATGTTAAACTGCTACAGTTAAGTTGATCGAATTATTGTAGTCTTGTTCAAAAGCAACTGCTGCAGTCAGTTGGACGCAACTGATGCAGTCCAGTTTTGCTCATCAATTATGTACTCAGTTGGATGCAACTCATGCAGTCTAGTTTTATCGAACTGTAGTTTTGTTCAAAAGCAACTGCTGCACTCAGTTGGACGCAACTGATGCAGTCCAGTTTTGCTCATCAATTCTGTACTCAGTTGGACTCAACTGATGCAGTCTAGTTTTATCGAACTGTTTTAGCCCAGTTCCTTAGCAACTGCTGCAGTCCAGCCGATCGAAGCTACTGCAGTCCAGCCATGTTCGCAGTTCCTGCAGTCCAGCTGATTGCAGCTGCTGCAGTACAACTTTGCCCGTTCGGGCTGCAACCCGGTGATTGAAGCTACTGCAGTCCATCCATGTTCGTAGTTCTGTGATCCGGTGATCGCAGCTGTTGCGGTAGAACTTTGCTCGTCGTTCTTTGCATTCCAGTGATCACAACTGCTGCAGTCCAGCTATGTCCGTAGCTCTGCGATCCGGTGATCGCTTGTTCGCTGCTTTAACTTTGTTCATTGCTGTTGCATTCAAGCTGATCGCAGCTGATGCCGTACATCTATGCTCGCAACTCATGCAGTCCAGCTGATCGCAGCTGCTGCAGTGCAGTTTTGCTCGTTGCTGTTGCAGTCCAGCTGTTTTCAACTCCCCTGCCCACCATCGCGGCTGCAGCGGTGTAGTTTTGCTCATCACTCCTCAGATCCGGTGATCGCATCTGCTGCGATCTTGATTGCTCGTTGCTAATGCAATCAAGGTGATCGGGCTGCTGCGATCCGGCTGTTCGCAACTCTGCCCGATCCGGCTAATCGCATTTCTTTGCCGTGCGGTTTTGCTCATCGCTCTGCCCGGTCAGCGATCGCGAGCTGGCATTGCAATGCTCGATCTTTATTCCCGATCGGTGATCGAAATTCTGCAGTCCAGTATGTTCGCGATTCTTGATCCGGTATCTGCTGTATTTCTTTGCGATCTTGATCTTGCTCGTCGGCTTTGCATTCCGGTGATCGAAGCTGCTGCAGTTCGGCTATGTTCGCAAATCCTGATCCAGTGATCGTAGGCTAGCTGCTGTATAGTTTTACTCGTTTTTCTTTGCGGAGCCGGTGATTGAAGTTCTATGCAAACCATTTTTTGCTCAATCTTTATTCTTGCCTAGTTTTGCTCATTCTTTTGTAGAAGACATTTTTGTGGCCATCGCAGACAAGTCCAACGCAACTACCACAGTTCAATTTTACATCAGGAGTTATCACTCACTCACAACACCACTCCACTCAAGCATCACGCTTCCGTTACAGAGCAGATAGCCTTCGGTCCCGATTTTGCATACAACAATGGTTCATACTCAACTGTTTCCCGCCGAACACAATAGCCTCACTTGAGGGCGACTTGATTACGATTTCCATAATCAACGAAGACAATTTTCTTTACACTTCAGCAATAGAAATTTACTCTCGGGGGCGTCTTGACTTCCGCAAACAGTAGGAGAAGGTTTCCAATCTCCTCAATATCAATAATCCACACTTGGGGGCGAGTTTTGTCATTGACTAAGGAAAACGAAAATATCTTAACCCCGAACAAGTTGGAGGTTAAGAGGGGGCGATGTTTGTACCATAACCAAAAATGCCACATAATGGGTCCAGTTGGAGCTTGAATCATCTTTTGGCCCTCACCCAAGCCCTCTAACCCGGTCAACCGAAGCAGACCACCAGCCTGCCCAGTATTACAATGACCGGTCAACGGTCAAAGGAAACACTCGGTCAAAGTCAAAGTCAACAATCGGTCAAAGTCAAAGTCACCCGTTGGTCAACTGTCAAAGTCAGGTTGCTCGTCGCACCTCCAGCCAAATACTCATCCGCACTGCCAACCAATTCCCAGCCAAGTTCTCTCGCCTCACTGCCATCCATTTTCTAGCCATCTTTGCCGGATGTCTTTGCCAACCATCTCTACCCATGCATTCATCTATTCCACCAGCCAGTGTCCACCAATACTGCCAGCCATCATTCATGCAGAATTTATTCAAAGAAGCATGCAAACATTTTCATGCAGAATTGAAGATGGAGGCATGCAGAGTTAACCAGCATGTCATGCAGAATTTAAGATGGAGCCATTCAATATTTATTCTAGCAGTTTCATACATGCAACAATAATTTCAGCAGTTTTATGCGAAATTGAAGAGGGAGGCATAAATGAGCAGTTAATGTCATTTAAGTTATATTGAAATTGTGTATACAATTGTATAAATAGTGAGGAGCAGAAATTAAAAAGGGGGTAGCCAATAGGAGGGAGAGAAAATGAGATTGTAATTCAAACATCAATGAAAAAACTACTCCCTAAGGGGATTCACCCGTGGATGTAGGCAACCGCGCCGAACCACGTAAAACCTGTGTCAATTTCTTTTATCTTCAATTCGTCTCCTAACCCTAAAAACAAACCAAATCTTCCATTCATCGTGTTTCGTGCCTAAGAGTAATTTTGGGTACAAACACTTAACTTATTTATGTTTCGATCATGGGATTCTCTTCCCTTAGCTATTAAGGAATTAATAACTTTGAACAATTAAAGAAATAAACACTCATAGCACGTGTTCAAAGTATGTCGACATCTTAACTTTATAAGTTCTCTTTCACACTTACACCCTTGAAACCGATTTGCCACACTTCCAAACAAGTTTAGAATTGATCCATCTGACTTTCAAGAACTGTGCGATTGATCAAATAATATTCAATCACAAATCATGGGTTTAACGGTTCTACCAAAACAAGTTTCGGTTCTACCTTCCATGTGAGTATTGTGCATAGTCACACTAGCTTTCCAAAATTCGGTTGACTAGGTATTAGGATCGGTTCCCCACATATATATGGTATCTAACTTATATGTGTTGCACATGTCCATAGGATCGGTTCCCCTTTCTGCTATAAACCTTGTTGCACCTCATACAAGGATCGGTTCCCCTTTGTGATGTACTGCACCTCTTACTAGGATCGGTTCCCCTTTCGCATATTTGGTCAGACATAAAATCACAAACCCGATCATACCATCTCAGGTGATTACTTAAGATCGGTTTCACTAATAAAAGTCATACCAATACATAAGTCAGGCCTTTATGAATAGTTCTACCAAGAACACAAACAAGTCGTGAACGGTTATACTCAATCACACATATTCGTTGTTCACAAGATATGCAATGAATAACAAAACCAATAACGCCCCGACGATTTCCTTTTCGATTCACAAACAAGTTTATGAACTTACTTCCTTAAACACATTGATAAGTGTCGTAAAACACCTAATTTTATATCTAGTATTTATGCTTTCTTTGCGAGTTTTCTTGTAAATTATGTATCTCATATTGGTTTTGAGTAATCAGGTATTTTGGAGTCATTGGAGCAAAAAGAAGTGGAACTCGCTCAAATATTGGATTTCTTCTCATCATGGTGACAAGAGCGGAAAAGCGAAGCTATCGGCGGAAGAACGAGGCCAATCCGGTTCGGTACGAGAAGGTTACGAGCAAAACCAACAGTTAAGCTTGTCA
This sequence comes from Papaver armeniacum, assembly GCA_023531295.1. Lineage (NCBI taxonomy): Eukaryota > Viridiplantae > Streptophyta > Magnoliopsida > Ranunculales > Papaveraceae > Papaver > Papaver armeniacum. Next base: position 958,873 of record JAJJWW010000818.1, on the reverse strand, counting down.
GTTCCCAAGGACTGACAGTACAAAACGAGTTTTGTTCAAGTGATTGTCACTGTGGTGGCCTGTATTAATCTTCAAGGTGCCTATATCAATCATTTCTTACCCAACCCCAATTACAGGGTTTCTCAATCATTTCTTATTATTATCTTCTCAAAATCAAGAGAAGGACTGGTGCGGCTGCTGAGAGAGTATATCAGATCGTTGATTTCTTCTGTTAACGATCGAGAGATTCAGGGGAGATTGAAGTGGTTGTTGTTGAGTTAACGAGATCGAGAAGAAGAATGAGAATCTGCTGCTGTTGAATCTGAAATGTAGAAGATGGGGTTGTCTCTAAAATGATGGATTTGTGGCTGTGTTAGAGTTGTTGATGGATGAAAATCAGATTGAGAAGAACCATTAAGTCTCATTGCGAGAGAGAAAGAGGATCTGTGGTGGTTTGTAGGTGGAATCTAGGGTTCGATAGTGGTTGAGTTCAATGAAGTAAGGGTTCCTGAGATCGAAGTTAAGATGGGTTTTGGTTAGAATTTGAGTTCATGGAAGAGAGAATTTGTCAATAGCAGTGAAGGATTTGGGGTTATGCTGCCGTAATTGGGGTTTTCAGTTAATGGATGATTGATTTCAGGTGAATGGGTGTCTTGTGTGTCTGATCGAATTCGAGGAAGAGATGGAGATGAAGCTGTTGTCATTGGTGGTCTGAATGCAGACCGGTTGTTGATGTTGAAGCCGAGGATGATTTTTCAAGGGTTTGGCTACATCCGAAGTAAAGAGAGAAGTGTGTGGACTGAAGTCATTCTTGAGATGTTGGTCTCGTGAACTCCAGAAATTGGCAGGAGATATCGAGGGCTTGAACTGTGAACTAGATGCAGCTCAAATGGCCAAGAACAAATGGGAGGTGAAATCAGGGGCTGAGATGTGAAATGTTTGTTGGTCAGATGGAGTTGTCAGTGGGCTTGGTGGTGCACAAGAAGCAGCTGAGATTGGTTATAAGGCAAAGCTACAGATAGCTGCAGTTAAGTTGTGCTATTGATTCTCGAAGTTAGCAATGGAGTCGCAAAAGTGGCTAGGTCAGCCGAACGGAATGGTTTGAGGCCATGAGGTAGCTGCTGCCAAAGTGCGAAGATTCGATGTGGAGATGGAATTTGTGGTACTGAATATGAGATGAATGGAATGTTGGTTTGTGATGCAATGATGGTGTTGTGTTTGCTGCCATGGAATGTGTATGCAGCTGCAAATGGCTGAGATGACCTGGGTTGTGCTGATGCTGCAATACAGATGGCAAAGGAATTGAACTGAGAAGTTGTTGGTGGTGATGCTGTGTGGTTCAAGATGGGTATGAGTCTAAATTCGAAGCAGAGAAGGAACTGATGCTGTGTTGGTGTGAACAGCTTGAAGATCTTAGGTTGAGAGATGATGCTTGGTTGTGAATGGCTGGTATGACAATGTGTGCAACTGGTGCAATTAAAATGCAGGTTATGGAGATTGGCCCAAGCTGTGTGATGTTGCTGAACCGATTGCGGTAATGGCGAAGTATGGTCTGAATGAGTACGGCATGATAGATGTATGTCTAGGATACGAGGAAAAGAGAAGATGATGGAGTTGCAAGTGACTCGGGTGTTGGCTTGGAGTGCTGTGAGCACAATGGATGTGCAATTGTTGCCGCTGGCATTTGAGGTGAAATTAAGATGCAGGTTGAGCTGGTGCTGGCCTGGGATTGTGATGCAGAATAGGATGGCTTAAGACTCAGTTAAGGGGTTGCTGCTTGTTGGGTTTGAGCTTCAAGGCCGTGATGGAATTGGTGGTATGATCTTTGTTGCAAATGCCGAGCTTGAATTGACATGAAAGTATGGCACAGTGGAGTATGCACTTTGAAATGGATGTGGATCCGAGACATGAACCTGGTTTGTGTTGGTTGGAGTGATGGAGACAGTGAAGGCATGAACTAAAATTGGTAGCCCAGGGGCCATCATGGTCGGAAGTGTAGTGATGCACCATCCTAGTGCAACACAAGATTTGGCCTTTGCAAAACTATTTTGGCCTGGAAAACCGTTAGGCTCGACTCACTGAGTCGTTTCGACTCGATTCGACGATTCATTACTCTAACTCGGTAATCTTCCCTGACTCACCTTGACCCGATTTGACTCAGTGATTTGGACCGAGTTGACCCGAGTTGACTCGTTGACCGGTGACCGTGGACTTTGCCGGTCACCCGAGATATTTTCCGGTCTTGGGATTCCGTCCATAATACCAATTTTCCGGCGACCGCTTTTTGGGCAGAGTTTTTACATGGGTTTTTCTCACACATGGGCTTGGTGGACCACATGAGCTTTGGGCTATGAAGACCTAATTTTAGAAGTTGGAGAAAAGCTATAAAAGGGAAAGTTTTCTACAATTTTGGGATATCATATATTTTTCTTGGAACTTTGGAGAGCCGGTTTTGTTTACGCTTCTAGGGTTTGCTTTTGTTCATCTTCTTCTTTTCAATTAATATTATTATGATGAACTCCATAGCTATGAGTAGCTAAACAAATACTATTGTTTATGGGATAAAAGTTGATTTCCAACATGTTATTTGATTCAATGAATTAGTTTTGTCTCAATATTTTATTGTTTGTGATTCACAATAAATAGTGTTATATGATTTGATAGTTTGTTTGGTTGAGTCCGGAATCAATCCGATTTACATTCATCTCTAGAGCTATATTAGGGTTTTCAATATGAAAAAGTTGTTTATCCCTGATTCTAAGTAGCATAATTGTGGGTAGTGCTTGTAGTGATATATCCTACTAGTCACAAGTGAATCATAACTTTTGTTAAACGTTTAGTGCTTTTACACATTCGTTTGCATTGATTAGTCTTATTCCATAGAACTTATTGCTTTTAGGGAGTTAAATCTAATTGCGCTTTTACACTTTAGGTTGCTTTCTAGGAAGAATTCACATATGCATCTTTTAATGTGGTTGTGATGAAAACAGGGAATTAGCGGGATATACTTGCAATCAAGGTATCCTAGGACTATTAGTAGATGAGAGATTAAAATACCAATTCTAATCATTGATGAAAATACATGTTTGTGAATGATACTATCCCGTGACCAATATCTTCTCCTTATTGATTATTCCAACTATTTGCTTTGCTCTATTTTATTTTTACTTTAGTATTTCGCTTAAACAACAAACATCCCCCCTTGGTTACCTTAGAAACTGAAAATTGCATAACAACAATTGCCTCTCTGTGGATACGAACTCTTCCTTACTTTGTACTTCATTTAAATTTAGTGAGTAAGAAAGTGAAATTATTTTTGACGGATTGACAACCGATCACACATGTAAACATTGTTCCCTAGGATGAAATCCTCACCTCATACCCATACATAATCACAATAGCATTCAAATAATTATGGCGATGTCTTATCTACAAAGTTTAATGGTTAAGCAATAAACCTCGTATTGTATTCCTTAATACTATGTCTATCTAGAGTTCAATTATGCTTCGCTTTTGTTTTCAATATGCACGACTTGAAAGATACGTTAGGGAATGAAACAGTTCAAGTCAAATATCACTAACCTCAAGTAGAAGGATGATTGTTGTCGTTGTAGATCCTTGCTTCTTCACATCTTCAAGTCTTTGCAATACTTGTAAAGTCTCATATCCTAATACTTTCAAGCTAACCTATACGAAGTTGACTCTAGTACATAATCAAGCGACTCTTAACATGAGTTTTGATTCACTAAAATATGACAACCAAACTTGACATACCAACGCTTAATTGGTGGGTTCAACCGAGATATGCTCTAACACTAACTACTGTAGTTATGGGTATAATTGTGTTGTACTTACGTGCTTATCATCCATATATTTTTATCAGGAGATGGATCCTTAGGTAAGCGTATGATGCTGATGTGGCAGACTATATTTGGTGGGTAGGTATTGAAAACAAGTTGGTGGTTCCATGTATTTGTTGGTTGGTCAATTAAATGAGCCGCCTTGGTCGTTGTTGTGAGGTTATGATTGATGGATTATATATGATGGGATGTTGTGTGGGGGCTTAAATTGTTGGTGATGAGAGTATTTTTGCCATTTGGAATTTGCAAAAAATATAAAACATGCAAAACAGTAGAGATGTTAGCTAAATATTTCCATAGATTAATGAATGATGAGTGATTGGTGGGTTGCGTCTAGGCAGGCTGACGGCCGGTGTAAAAACTTTTGTCGCAATTTTGGAGATAAGATCGTCATGCGGTTTATCTCTGCTCTACCCGGCACTTGTTACTGGAAAAAGAGCTTTAGTCTTGGTCTTGGATGAATGATGAGCGAGGTTGTGGGATTGTTGTTGAGCTAATGTTTGTGGAGCATTTTACTATCCGCCCCTACTTTCCTTTCCATTCTTCTCAGCATCTCAACAGATTCCTACCTCCGGGGAATTGAATAGTACCCAACTATTTTGGTAGGTCCGATATTGTTTGGATGTTGATAATCTGTTGTAGTTATTGGATTGCAAAGAGGTCGAGTTTTGGGTGGTGTATGAGTGATGGCTTTTCCCTATTGATTGCTTGGCTGACCAAAGTGGAGCATTTTTGAAGACTATGTTTTTCAAGGTTATACACGATTGAGAATGGTAGTAAGAAGTCATCTGCATACATGAGGTACAGGATGGACGGTGCATTCTTAGCAATCTTTAGATATCTTTGTTGATCCATGAGTCCGAAATTGGTTGAGAGAGCTTTTGAATAAAGAATAAAAATGTATGGAGATAATGGATCGCCTTGACGTAATCCCTTGTTTGGTTGGATACCTAACCCGAAAACATGAAATTTGAATATTTGTGGTTGTGATTTCTGCATTAAATTTGGAATTAACTCGGCTCGGCTAGATTTGTATAGGGCCCCACTTAATCATCGTTGGATGAACTAAAATGGATGGTTGTCTGACCTATGTTTGTTCTTGGATTGAGTTTTTTCCTCCCTCAATCTCTCCTGTTTCAATTGGGTTTAAAGACCTTTAGGGTTAAGTGATAACCTGGTACTTCTATTGTTTTGTTTTTTTTTTTTTTGAAATTTAGGAGAGAAGTTAACTTAGTAATTTATGTTCGTATTCATCTAAATTTTGAACAACCAAAACCTACTGGGCCATGAAAGTACAAGCCTGTGATAACTTAATAAATTTTCCATCTGGTGCAAGTGCACACCTTGACGGGCTTCAGATTCGGGCCTGCAACAAGTCATCGATATACATGAGGTACGTGATGGACGGTGCATTCTTTGTGATCTTTAGTCCTTTAAGACACCCTTTGATGCTCCATGGGTCCCAAATTGGTCGAGAGAGTTTATGCACAAAGAATAAAATGCACGGGGATAGCGGATCACCTTGACATAATCTCTAGGTTGGCTGGATACCTAACCCGGAAATAGGAAATCGGAATATTTACGGTTGTGTTTTCGGCTCGGCTCGGCTCGGCTAGGCTGGAGCCGTATAGCTTATTAAAGCCCTACTTGATCACCGTTGGATGAACTAAAATGGACGGTTGTCTGACCCATGCCATGATTTAATAGAAAACAGTTTCTTTCCTTTATGCAAAAACTTCCTCTTTTCAGGATTTCTTCATTTGCTTTCGCTCTCCGATGGAGATATGGATCCCCAGATCCGATCTTAATCAAACCCCCAAATGTTATTTCACATCTCAGTTTCTCCTCCTCCCATCAATTTATTTAGTTTCCATTGAGAACTCATACTTCAAACCCTAGATTAAAAAACCCCTTTTTGTTTCAAAATCAGATCTTTGGAAATCTCATCAAACTTGGGAAGAAGAAGGAATTCGTTGGGAAAATCATTCTGAACATGAAAAGGTGAGACCTTTATGTGATTCGATTCATGGGTTTTTCAATTTGTAGGTATAATTTTGAAAAGTTAGGTCTAATTTCGAACTCTATGAGATGCAAAACTGCTGTTGGCTTCTTTCATATGGTGAATTAGAATAGAAGGTAAAATCATCGTTTTTCAATTTGTTAGGTCTAAAGGTGACGCCTTTGATTAGGATTTATTAGATGAAAGAGATTGAAAGTGGAGAGTATGTTATTTGGAGGGTAACATTGTTGTTCAGAGTGAAGGGATTCGTGGTACCGCAGGGTGGTAATTTCGTTCGGGTTTGTGGTGTTTTGTGTTTTGTATTGGAGTGGGAAGAAGGTGTTTGGATTCGGGAATGGTGCGGTGGTCAGGAGTGAGGAGCAGGAGATGTTGAGGATGAAGATGATAACAAGAGTTTAGAGAGAGGGAGAGAGGTGGAGGAGATGGAGATGGTTGCAAGTGTTTCTGAATCGGTTATGGAGATTGAGATGCCTCAGTTGGATAAGCAAGAGAGCTCAAAGAGTGAGAAACCAGACTTACTTGAATCAGCTGGCAGTGTTGCTTCAGAATCTAGAGAGTTTGATGATAATCCTTCTGAATATTTGAGGTGGTTTTAGGGAGAAATTCATGGTTGCGATGGAGAGAGTGCAACAAGAATTAAACTTAGCTCTCGAGTTAAGCCAGTTGGGGTCGTCTGATGATGGAGAACTGGATTGGATGAAAGACTACAGTGTTAGTCAAATTTTGTTTCAAGTCCGAGAAAACGAATTGACCCATTTTACATGATGGATGCTGATGATGAGCGCGCACATTCTTCGAGGGTCTCGAGAAGAAAGTTGAGAAAGTGAACGGGAAAATATTCACGTGGACATCCATCCATTGATGAGTTGAAAATCTGGACTACGGAGCAGGTAACTGTTTATTTATTCGTAAACTATTTATTGCATTTGAAAGCGGAACACTTTATATACTGTATCTTGTTTATGGTCCAGGCCTAAAGTATCTTGATTTTTCAGCTTTATTTCTAAATTTGTGCATGCTTCAAGGAAATGTTGCTAATGTAATAGAAATATTGGCAGCATACGAAATTAAGGAAACGGATTTTTAGACTATGCTATCAAAACCCTCAGCAGTCAAGTCATACTTGGAACAGCAGTCATCTGCTATCAAATTGCAGACAGGCTTACATGGTATGGTTCCAGGAAATAAGTTCAGGTTTAGAGATGAGTTCATTGCCATATGTTTGATTTTGTACTTTTTTCCTTGTATGAAAAAATGATGAAAAATGCAGCTCGTCATCATCCAGTTTTAGTTAGTTGCTAGAGCATGGTCCCAACGCCCCCCTCCAGCGTCCTCGAATTCCCTCAACAATGTGGAGTTTACTGAGTTGATGTAGTGGAAAAGCCCAATTCGCGTTAAATGCCCTTGGCCATGGAGTATGAGGATCCATGATTCAGTTTGGAAATCATGCGTGTAAGGAAGCCGCTGGTACATCTGTCGAATTTGGTTTGCAACCTCACCCATAGTGCTTCCATTGTGTTGAACAAGCAGTAGTTGTCGAAGTGCATGGACTATCATCTGGAAGAAGAGATCAAAGAAGAATCAGGTAAAAGAAGAGGACCAAAGCAATGGGTGAGGTTGCAAACCAAATTCGACAGATGTACCAGCAGCCGCTGGTACATCTGTCAAATTTGGTTTGCAACCTCACCCATAGTGCTTCCATTGTGTTGAACAAGCAGTAGTTGTCGAAGTGCATGGACTATCATCTGGAAGAAGAGATCAAAGAAGAATCAGGTAAAAGAAGAGGACCAAAACAATGGTCAAGCTGAGAAAATGAAGGAGGATGTCTAGTACATATTTGTATCTTATGATAACGGGAAGAGCTCCTCCATTCCCTTGATATCCGAGTCCTCCACCTGGTCCTACAGATAGAAAGTCTTCGAGTAACTGGCTGTCATACAGAAATATATAATGGATCTCTCCCAGTCTTTTGAATTGGTTCTTCCTCCTCAAAAATAAGCCCGACGTGTGACTGACATGTTACTCATGCAGTGGATCCACAATGTTGTATAATTGGAGTATTGCTTGGGTTATCTGATCGCTGGTTGCTCCCCAAGGTTTTGCTTGCTGCTGGTGGAACAACGCATGCATCACCATCTGTAGAGATGCAAATGAAAGTGTCAGAAATCGAAAAGGTAAGTCATTTGAAATGCATTTCTCGACTGTGACGAGTATCCGATGCTTATTGATTGCATGTCTATTCTTTTCAAGGCAGAAGTCTGGAGGTCAAAAGGAGTTGCAGGTCTAAGTATCAGATGCTAGGGTCCTGTAGAAGTATGGCTGAGGATGTATACCAAGGGGTTTCCGTCAGGTTGTATTCCATGGGTGTTGGTCTTTGTTTTTCTGATGGGGCTTGGATGAGTTTGTGGCGAGAGATGGTGCTAGTGATTGATGCCATGGAGATCTCGGCATGAGTTGGTCGTCTTGATGGTCTTTGTGCAGTGCAGGAGATGGTATTGGTGGTGGAGAATGGAGGAATCGATCTTGTTTGTGATAGATGGAGAAATTGAAAAGGTCGATTTGAGGTGCCGATAGAGAACAAGGAGTGGGTCTTTGGTGGTACCGAGATAGCGAGGATAGGCTTGACCGAGAAGCGGCGTTAGTGCTTTGTGATGCTTTTGGAGGTATTGAGCTGAGTTATAAGAGCAAACATGAAATGACAAGAGGAACTGAAGTCTGTCGTTTGAGCTGAAATTGCGGGGTTGTAATGAACTATGTCTTTGGTAGAGAACTGAATGAATGAATGGAGTAGATGGTAATGTTTTGGCTGATACGATTGCGGTAATCTGGTGAGTGGTTGATGTTGTAGCCTCTTTTGGCATTGGAGGATTAGTGGAAGTGATAAAGGGTGGGTGAAGTGAGAGGCGGAATTAGTCATCAATGGAAGCGTTGAAGCCGAATTGGTTTTACTCTTTCTTTAGTGTTCTTAGGTTTATGATATCATATCAAAAAGAAATGTAGAAATGATTTCTAAAGAAATATAAATTAAAAAACAAAAATAAATGAGTTCTTACTTGTTTGGTAAGCAACCGGTGCCCCTCGATCCGCTTGATTTGCGGGGGTGGTGGTAGACTTGATTGGTGGAAGTGGAAGTGGTCCATTATTTGCCATCCGAATCAAATTCAAAATACCGAGTTTTTTTTGTTTTGATTTTATATTTCTTAATCGAAATAAGAAAGGAAAAGAAAGAAGTACATACCCAAATCTAATCTTTTGATCGTTTTGATTCTAATCGTTTTGATTCTCTTGGATCGTTCAAGGAGAGAAGAGAGGAGAGAAGAGAAAAACAATCAAATCTTCGAGATCGTTCAAGGATAGAAGAGAAAACAATCTAATCTAATCTAATCTTGATTCAAGGAGAGAAGAGAAAACAATCAAATCTAATCTTGATTCAAGGAGAGAACAAAAACGGAGAAAAAATCTTCGGATCTTCACTTCAAGGAGAGAGAAAAGATTTGGCGCGTTCGTATAGAGAAGAAAAACAATCTAATCTAATCTTCGTTCAAGGAGAGAACAAGAACAATCTAATCTAATCTTCGATTCAAGGAGAGAAGAGAAAAACAATCAAATCTAATCTTGATTCAAGGAGAGAACAGAAACGGAGAAAAAATCTTCGGATCTTCACTTCAAGGAGAGAAAAAGATTTGGCGCGTTGGTATAGAGAAGAGAAAAACAATCTAATCTAATCTTCGTTCAAGGAGAGAACAAAAGAACAATCTAATCTAATCTTCGCCCAAGGAGAGAAGAGAAAACAATCAAATCTAATCTTGATTCAAGGAGAGAATAGAAAACGGAGAAAAAATCTTCGGATCTTCACTTCAAGGAGAGAGAAAATATTTGGCGCGTTGGTATAGAGAAGAGAAAACAATCTAATCTAATCTTCGTTCAAGGAGAAACAAAGAACAATCTAATCTAATCTTGATTCAAGGAGAGAAGAAAAAACAATCAAATCTAATCTTGATTCAAGGAGAGAACAAAAACGGAGAAAAAATCTTCGGATCTTCACTTCAAGGAGAGAGAAAAGATTTGGCGCGTTGGTATAGAGAAAGAAAAACAATCTAATCTAATCTTCGTTCAAGGAGAGAACGGAAGAACAATCTAATCTAATCTTTGGATGAGTTTGTGGCGAGAGATGGTGCTAGTGATTGATGCCATGGAGATCCGGCATGAGTTGGTCGTGGCTTGATGGTCTTTGTGCAGCTGCAGGAGATGGTATTGGTGGTGGAGAATGGAGGAATCTGATGCTGTTTGTGATAGATGGAGAAATTGAAAAGGTCGATTTGAGGTGCCAGATGGAGAACAAGTAGTGGGTGCTGGTGGTACTGAGATAGCAGGATAGGCTTGACCGAGAAGCGAGCATTGGTGCTTGTGATGCTTTTGGAGGTATTGGAGCTGAGTTATAAGAGCAAACAGAAATGACAAGAGGAACCAAGTCATTTGTCGTTTGAGCTGAAATTGCAGGGTTGTAATGAACTGTCTTTGGTAGAGAACCTGGATGAATGAATGGAGTAGATGGTAATGTTTTGGATGATACGATTGCGGTAATCCGGTGAGTGGTTGCTTTGTTGTAGCCTACCGGCATTGGAGGATTAGTGGAAGTGATAAAGGGTGGGTGAAGTGAGAGGCGGAATTAGCTGTCAATGGAAGCGTTGAAGCTGAATTGGTTTTACTCTTTCTTTAGTGTTCTTAGGTTTATGATATCATATCAAAAAGAAATGTAGAAATGATTTCTAAAGAAATATAAATTAAAAAACAAAAATAAATGAGTTCTTCTTTGTTTGGTAAGCAACTGGTGCCCTCGATCCGCTTGATTTGCGGGGGTGGTGGTAGAGACTTGCTTGGTGGAAGTGGAAGTGGTCCATTATTTGCCATCCTAATCAAATTCAAAATACCGAGTTTTTTTTGTTTTGATTTTATATTTCTTAATCGAGAATAAGAAAGGAAAAGAAAGAAGTACATAACCAAATCTAATCTTTTGATCGTTTTCAGATTCTAATCGTTTTCAGATTCTCTTCAGATCGTTCAAGGAGAGAAGAGAAAAACAATCAAATCTTCAGATCGTTCAAGGAGAGAAGAGAAAAACAATCTAATCTAATCTAATCTTCGATTCAAGGAGAGAAGAGAAAAACAATCAAATCTAATCTTCAGATTCAAGGAGAGAAAGATTTCAAAACGGAGAAAAAATCTTCGGATCTTCACTTCAAGGAGAGAGAAAAGATTTGGCGCGTTGGTATAGAGAAGAGAAAAAACAATCTAATCTAATCTTCGTTCAAGGAGAGAATCTAGAAGAAGAACAATCTAATCTAATCTTCATTCAAGGAGAGAAGAGAAAAACAATCAAATCTAATCTTGATTCAAGAAGAGAACAAAACGGAGAAAAAATCTTCTGATCTTCACTTCAAGGAGAGAGAAAAAGTTTGGCGCGTTGGTATAGAGAAGAGAAAAACAATCTAATCTAATCTTCATTCAAGGAGAGAACAGAAGAACAATCTAATCTAATCTTGATTCAAGGAGAGAAGAGAAAAACAATCTAATCTAATCTTGAAGTTCAAGGAGAGAACAAAACGGAGAAAAAATCTTCGGATCTTCACTTCAAGGAGAGAAAAAGATTTGGCGCGATGGTATAGAGAAGAGAAAAACAATCTAATCTAATCTTCGTTCAAGGAGAGAACAAGAACAATCTAATCTAATCTTCGATTCAAGGAGAGAAGAGAAAAACAATCAAATCTAATCTTCAGTTCAAGGAGAGAACAGAAAACGGAGAAAAAATCTTCGGATCTTCACTTCAAGGAGAGAGAAAAGATTTGGCGCGTTGGTATAGAGAAGAGAAAAACAATCTAATCTAATCTTCGTTCAAGGAGAGAAACAAAGAACAATCTAATCTAATCTTTGGATGAGTTTGTGGCGAGAGATGGTGCTAGTGATTGATGCCATGGAGATCTGGCATGAGTTGGTCGTCTTGATGGTGTTTGTGCAATTGCAGGAGATGGTATTGGTGGTGGAGAATGGAGGAATCTGATGCTTGTTTGTGATAGATGGAGAAATTGAAAAGGTCGATTTGAGGTGCCGATGGAGAACAAGGAGTGGGTGCTGGTGGTACTGAGATAGCAGGATAGGCTTGACTGAGAAGCGAGCATTGGTGTTGTGATGCTTTTGGAGGTATTGGAGCTGAGTTATAAGAGCAAACAGGAAATGACAAGAGGAACTGAAGCTGTCGTTTGAGCTGAAATTGCAGGTTGTAATGAACTCATCTTTGGTAGAGAACTGGATGAATGAATGGAGTAGATGGTAATGTTTTGGATGATACGATTGCGAGGTAATCTGGTGAGTGGTTGCTGTTGTAGCCTCACGGCATTGGAGGATTAGTGGAAGTGATAAAGGGTGGGTGAAGTGAGAGGCGGAATTAGCTGTCAATGGAAGCGTTGAAGCTGAATTGGTTTTACTCTTTCTTTAGTGTTCTTAGGTTTATGATATCATATCAAAAAGAAATGTAGAAATGATTTCTAAACAAATATAAATTAAAAAACAAAAATAAATGAGTTCTTACTTGTTTGGTAAGCAACTGGTGCCCTCGATCCGCTTGATTTGCGGGGGGGTGGTAGACTTGCTTTGGTGGAAGTGGAAGTGGTCCATTATTTGCCATCTGAATCAAATTCAAAATACCGAGTTTTTTTGTTTTGATTTTATATTTCTTAATCGAATAAGAAAGGAAAAGAAAGAAGTACATACCCAAATCTAATCTTTTGATCGTTTTCGATTCTAATCGTTTTATTCTCTTCGGTCGTTCAAGGAGAGAAGAGAGAGAAAGAGAAAAACAATCAAATCTTCGGATCGTTCAAGGAGAGAAGAGAAAACAATCTAATCTAATCTAATCTTCACCAAGGAGAGAAGAGAAAAACAATCAAATCTAATCTTCGATTCAAGGAGAGAACAAAACGGAGAAAAAATCTTCTGATCTTCACTTCAAGGAGAGAGAAAAGATTTGGCGCGTTGGTATAGAGAAGAGAAAACAATCTAATCTAATCTTCGTTCAAGGAGAGAACAGAAGAACAATCTAATTTAATCTTCGATTCAAGGAGAGAAGAGAAAAACAATCAAATCTAATCTTCGGTTCAAGGAGAGAACAAAAACGGAGAAAAAAATCTTCTGATCTTCACTTCAAGGAGAGAGAAAAGATTTGGCGCGATGGTATAGAGAAGAGAAAAACAATCTAATCTAATCTTCGTTCAAGGAGAGAACAGAAGAACAATCTAATCTAATCTTGATTCAAGGAGAGAAGAGAAAAACAATCAAATCTAATCTTCATTCAAGGAGAGAACAAAACGGAGAAAAAATCTTCGGATCTTCACTTCAAGGAGAGAGAAAAGATTTGGCGCGTTGGTATAGAGAAGAGAAAACAATCTAATCTAATCTTCGTTTCAAGGAGAGAACAAGAACAATCTAATCTAATCTTGATTCAAGGAGAGAAGAGAAAACAATCTAATCTAATCTTCGGTTCAAGGAGAGAAATGAAAACGGAGAAAAATCTTCGGATCTTCACTTCAAGGAGAGAGAAAAGATTTGGCGCGAAGGTATAGAGAAGAGAAAAACAATCTAATCTAATCTTCGTTCAAGGAGAGAACAAAGAACAATCTAATCTAATCTTGATTCAAGGAGAGAAGAGAAAAACAATCAAATCTAATCTTGATTCAAGGAGAGAACAAAACGGAGAAAAAAATCTTCGGATCTTCACTTCAAGGAGAGAGAAAAGATTTGGCGCGTTGGTATAGAGAAGAGAAAAACAATCTAATCTAATCTTCGTTCAAGGAGAGAACAAGAACAATCTAATCTAATCTTTGGATGAGTTTGTGGCGAGAGATGGTGCTAGTGATTGATGCCATGGAGATCCGGCATGAGTTGGTCGTCTTGATGGTGCTTTGTCTGCGAGATGCGGAGATGGTATTGGTGGTGGAGAATGGAGGAATCGATCTTCATTTGTGATAGATGGAGAAATTGAAAAGGTCGATTTGAGGTGCCGATGGAGAACAAGTAGTGGGTGCTGGTGGTACCGAGATAGCAGATAGGCTTGACCGAGAAGCGAGCATTGGTGCTTTGTGATGCTTTTGGAGGTATTGGAGCTGAGTTATAAGAGCAAACAGAAATGACAAGAGGAACTGAGTCTGCGTTTGAAATGAGCCGAAATTGCGGAGGTTGTAATGAACTATGCTGGTAAAGAACTGGATGAATGAATGGAGTAGATGGTAATGTTTTGGCTGATACGATTGCAGGTAATCTGGTGAGTGGTTGCTGTTGTAGCCTACTGGCATTGGAGGATTAGTGGAAGTGATAAAGGGTGGGTGAAGTGAGAGGCGGAATTAGCTGTCAATGGAAGCGTTGAAGATGAATTGGTTTTACTCTTTCTTTAGTGTTCTTAGGTTTATGATATCATATCAAAAAGAAATGTAGAAATGATTTCTAAAGAAATATAAATTAAAAAACAAAAATAAATGAGTTCTTACTGTTTGGTAAGCAACTGGTGCCCCTCGATCCGCTTGATTTGCGGGGGTGGTGGTAGACTTGCTTTGGTGGAAGTGGAAGTGGTCCATTATTTGCCATCCGAATCAAATTCAAAATACCGAGTTTTTTTGTTTTGATTTTATATTTCTTAATCGAATAAGAAAGGAAAAGAAAGAAGTACATAACCAAATCTAATCTTTTGATCGTTTCGATTCTAATCGTTTTCGATTCTCTTCGAGATCGTTCAAGGAAGAGAGAAGAGAAAAACAATCAAATCTTGGATCGTTCAAGGAGAGAAGAGAAAAACAATCTAATCTAATCTAATCTTCAGTTCAAGGAGAGAAGAGAAAACAATCAAATCTAATCTTGATTCAAGGAGAGAACAGAAACGGAGAAAAAATCTTCGGATCTTCACTTCAAGGAGAGAGAAAAGATTTGGCGCGTTGGTATAGAGAAGAGAAAAACAATCTAATCTAATCTTCGTTCAAGGAGAGAACAGAAGAACAATCTAATCTAATCTTCAGTTCAAGGAGAGAAGAGAAAAACAATCAAATCTAATCTTCAGTTCAAGGAGAGAACAGAAAACGGAGAAAAAATCTTCGGATCTTCACTTCAAGGAGAGAGAAAAAGTTTGGCGCGTTGGTATAGAGAAGAGAAAAACAATCTAATCTAATCTTCATTCAAGGAGAGAACAAAGAACAATCTAATCTAATCTTCATTCAAGGAGAGAAGAGAAAAACAATCTAATCTAATCTTCAGTTCAAGGAGAGAACAGAAAACGGAGAAAAAATCTTCGGATCTTCACTTCAAGGAGAGAGAAAAGATTTGGCGCGATGGTATAGAGAAGAGAAAAACAATCTAATCTAATCTTCGTTCAAGGAGAGAACAAAGAACAATCTAATCTAATCTTCATTCAAGGAGAGAAGAGAAAAACAATCAAATCTAATCTTGATTCAAGGAGAGAACAAAACGGAGAAAAAAATCTTCGGATCTTCACTTCAAGGAGAGAGAAAAGATTTGGCGCGTTGGTATAGAGAAGAGAAAAACAATCTAATCTAATCTTCGTTCAAGGAGAGAACAAAGAACAATCTAATCTAATCTTTGGATGAGTTTGTGGCGAGAGATGGTGCTAGTGATTGATGCCATGGAGATCCGGCATGAGTTGGTCGTGGCTGATGATGGTCTTGTGCAGTGCGGAGAGATGGTATTGGTGGTGGAGAATGGAGGAATCGATCTTTGTTTGTGATAGATGGAGAAATTGAAAAGGTCGATTTGAGGTGCCAGATGGAGAACAAGGAGTGGGTGCTTTGTGGTACCGAGATAGCAGGATAGGCTTGACCGAGAAGCGAGCATTGGTGTTGTGATGCTTTTGAAGGTATTGAGCTGAGTTATAAGAGCAAACAGAAATGACAAGAGGAACCGAAGTCATCGTTTGAGATGAAATTGCGGGGTTGTAATGAACTGTGCTGGTAGAGAACTGGATGAATGAATGGAGTAGATGGTAATATTTTGGATGATACGATTGCAGGTAATCTGGTGAGTGGTTGCTGTTGTAGCCTACTGGCATTGGAGGATTAGTGGAAGTGATAAAGGGTGGGTGAAGTGAGAGGCGGAATTAGCTGTCAATGGAAGCGTTGAAGCTGAATTGGTTTTACTCTTTCTTTAGTGTTCTTAGGTTTATGATATCATATCAAAAAGAAATGTAGAAATGATTTCTAAACAAATATAAATTAAAAAACAAAAATAAATGAGTTCTTACTGTTTGGTAAGCAACTGGTGCCCCTCGATCCGCTTGATTTGCAGGGGGTGGTGGTAGACTTGCTGGTGGAAGTGGAAGTGGTCCATTATTTGCCATCTGAATCTGAAATTCAAAATACCAGAGTTTTTTTTGTTTTGATTTTATATTTCTTAATCAGAATAAGAAAGGAAAAGAAAGAAGTACATACCCAAATCTAATCTTTTGATCGTTTTCAGATTCTAATCGTTTTCAGATTCTCTTCAGATCGTTCAAGGAGAGAAGAGAGGAGAGAAGAGAAAAACAATCAAATCTTCAGATCGTTCAAGGAGAGAAGAGAAAAACAATCTAATCTAATCTAATCTTCAGTTCAAGGAGAGAAGAGAAAAACAATCAAATCTAATCTTCAGTTCAAGGAGAGAACAGAAAACGGAGAAAAAATCTTCGGATCTTCACTTCAAGGAGAGAGAAAAGATTTGTCGCGATGGTATAGAGAAGAGAAAAACAATCTAATCTAATCTTCGTTCAAGGAGAGTACAGAAGAACAATCTAATATAATCTTCAGTTCAAGGAGAGAAGAGAAAACAATCAAATCTAATCTTCAGTTCAAGGAGAGAACAGAAAACGGAGAAAAAATCTTCGGATCTTCACTTCAAGGAGAGAGAAAAGATTTGGCGCGATGGTATAGAGAAGAGAAAAACAATCTAATCTAATCTTCGTTCAAGGAGAGAACAGAAGAACAATCTAATCTAATCTTCATTCAAGGAGAGAAGAGAAAACAATCAAATCTAATCTTGATTCAAGAAGAGAACAAAACGGAGAAAAATCTTCGGATCTTCACTTCAAGGAGAGAGAAAAGATTTGGCGCGTTGGTATAGAGAAGAGAAAAACAATCTAATCTAATCTTCGTTCAAGGAGAGAACGGAAGAACAATCTAATCTAATCTTGATTCAAGGAGAGAAGAGAAAAACAATCTAATCTAATCTTGATTCAAGGAGAGAACAAAAACGGAGAAAAAATCTTCGGATCTTCACTTCAAGGAGAGAGAAAAGATTTGGCGCGATGGTATAGAGAAGAGAAAAACAATCTAATCTAATCTTCGTTCAAGGAGAGAACAGAAGAACAATCTAATCTAATCTTCAGTTCAAGGAGAGAAGAAAAACAATCAAATCTAATCTTGATTTAAGGAGAGAACAGAAAACGGAGAAAAAATCTTCGGATCTTCACTTCAAGGAGAGAGAAAAGATTTGGCGCGTTGGTATAGAGAAGAGAAAAACAATCTAATCTAATCTTCGTTCAAGGAGAGAACAGAAGAACAATCTAATCTAATCTTTGGATGAGTTTGTGGCAGAGATGGTGCTAGTGATTGATGCCATGGAGATCTGGCATGAGTTGGTCGTGCTGATGGTGCTGTGCAGCTGCAGGAGATGGTATTGGTGGTGGAGAATGGAGGAATCTGATGCTGTTTGTGATAGATGGAGAAATTGAAAAGGTCGATTTGAGGTGCCAGATGGAGAACAAGGAGTGGGTGCTGGTGGTACTGAGATAGCAGGATAGGCTTGACTGAGAAGCGAGCATTGGTGTTGTGATGCTTTTGGAGGTATTGGAGCTGAGTTATAAGAGCAAACAGGAAATGACAAGAGGAACTGAAGCTGTCGTTTGAGATGAAATTGCAGGGTTGTAATGAACTGTGCTGGTAGAGAACTGGATGAATGAATGGAGTAGATGGTAATGTTTTGGATGATACGATTGCAGGTAATCTGGTGAGTGGTTGTTGTTGTAGCCTACTGGCATTGGAGGATTAGTGGAAGTGATAAAGGGTGGGTGAAGTGAGAGGCGGAATTAGCTGTCAATGGAAGCGTTGAAGCTGAATTGGTTTTACTCTTTCTTTAGTGTTCTTAGGTTTATGATATCATATCAAAAAGAAATGTAGAAATGATTTCTAAACAAATATAAATTAAAAAACAAAAATAAATGAGTTCTTACTGTTTGGTAAGCAACTGGTGCCCCTCGATCCGCTTGATTTGCAGGGGGTGGTGGTAGACTTGTTTGGTGGAAGTGGAAGTGGTCCATTATTTGCCATCCGAATCTGAAATTCAAAATACCGCAGTTTTTTTTTGTTTTGATTTTATATTTCTTAATCGAATAAGAAAGGAAAAGAAAGAAGTACATACCCAAATCTAATCTTTTGATCGTTTTGATTCTAATCGTTTTGATTCTCTTGGATCGTTCAAGGAGAGAAGAGAGGAGAGAAGAGAAAAACAATCAAATCTTAAGATCGTTCAAGGAGAGAAGAGAAAAACAATCTAATCTAATCTAATCTTGATTCAAGGAGAGAAGAGAAAAACAATCAAATCTAATCTTGATTCAAGGAGAGAACAGAAACGGAGAAAAAATCTTCGGATCTTCACTTCAAGGAGAGAGAAAAGATTTGGCGCGTTGGTATAGAGAAGAGAAAAACAATCTAATCTAATCTTCGTTCAAGGAGAGAACAGAAGAACAATCTAATTTAATCTTCAGTTCAAGGAGAGAAGAGAAAAACAATCAAATCTAATCTTCAGTTCAACGAGAGAACAGAAAACGGAGAAAAAATCTTCGGATTTTAACTTCAAGGAGAGAGAAAAAGTTTGGCGCGTTGGTATAGAGAAGAGAAAAACAATCTAATCTAATCTTCATTCAAGGAGAGAACAGAGAACAATCTAATCTAATCTTCAGTTCAAGGAGAGAAGAGAAAAACAATCTAATCTAATCTTCAGTTCAAGGAGAGAATAGAAAACGGAGAAAAAACTCTTCGGATCTTCACTTCAAGGAGAGAGAAAAGATTTGGCGCGATGGTATAGAGAAGAGAAAAACAATCTAATCTAATCTTCGTTCAAGGAGAGAACAGAAGAACAATCTAATCTAATCTTGATTCAAGGAGAGAAGAGAAAAACAATCAAATCTAATCTTGATTCAAGGAGAGAACAGAAAACGGAGAAAAAATCTTCGGATCTTCACTTCAAGGAGAGAGAAAAGATTTGGCGCGTTGGTATAGAGAAGAGAAAAACAATCTAATCTAATCTTCGTTCAAGGAGAGAACATAAGAACAATCTAATCTAATCTTTGGATGAGTTTGTGGCAGAGATGGTGCTAGTGATTGATGCCATGGAGATCCGGCATGAGTTGGTCGTGCTTGATGGTCTTTGGCACTGCAGGAGATGGTATTGGTGGTGGAGAATGGAGGAATCTCGATGTCTTTTTTGTGATAGATGGAGAAATTGAAAAGGTCGATTTGAGGTGCCAGATGGAGAACAAGTAGTGGGTGCTTTGGTGGTACCGAGATAGCGAGGATAGGCTTGACCGAGAAGCGAGCATTGGTGCTTGTGATGCTTTTGGAGGTATTGAGCTGAGTTATAAGAGCAAACAGAAATGACAAGAGGAACAAGTCATCGTTTGAGCTGAAATTGCAGGGTTGTAATGAATCTTGGTGTAGAGAACTGGATGAATGAATGGAGTAGATGGTAATGTTTTGGATGATACGATTGCGGGTAATCTGGTGAGTGGTTGCTTTGTTGTAGCCTACTGGCATTGGAGGATTAGTGGAAGTGATAAAGGGTGGGTGAAGTGAGAGGCGAATTAGTGTCAATGGAAGCGTTGAAGCTTTAATTGGTTTTACTCTTTCTTTAGTGTTCTTAGGTTTATGATATCATATCAAAAAGAAATGTAGAAATGATTTCTAAAGAAATATAAATTAAAAAACAAAAATAAATGAGTTCTTACTTGTTTGGTAAGCAAATGGTGCCCCTCGATCCGCTTGATTTGCAGGGGGTGGTGGTAGACTTGCTGGTGGAAGTGGAAGTGGTCCATTATTTGCCATCCGAATCAAATTCAAAATACCGAGTTTTTTTGTTTTGATTTTATATTTCTTAATCGAATAAGAAAGGAAAAGAAAGAAGTACATACCCAAATCTAATCTTTTGATCGTTTTGATTCTCTTGGATCGTTCAAGGAGAGAAGAGAGGAGAGAAGAGAAAAACAATCAAGTCTTGGATCGTTCAAGGAGAGAAGAGAAAACAATCTAATCTAATCTAATCTTCGGTTCAAGGAGAGAAGAGAAAAACAATCAAATCTAATCTTGATTCAAGGAGAGAAGAAAACGGAGAAAAAATCTTGAGTCTTCACTTCAAGGAGAGAGAAAAGATTTAGCGCGTTGGTATAGAGAAGAGAAAAACAATCTAATCTAATCTTCGTTCAAGGAGAGAACAGAAGAACAATCTAATCTAATCTTCGGTTCAAGGAGAGAAGAGAAAACAATCAAATCTAATCTTCAGTTCAAGGAGAGAACAAAACGGAGAAAAATCTTCGGATCTTCACTTCAAGGAGAGAGAAAAGATTTGGCGCGATGGTATAGAGAAGAGAAAACAATCTAATCTAATCTTCGTTCAAGGAGAGAACAGAAGAACAATCTAATCTAATCTTGATTCAAGGAGAGAAGAGAAAAACAATCAAATCTAATCTTCGATTCAAGGAGAGAACAAAAAACGGAGAAAAATCTTCGGATCTTCACTTCAAGGAGAGAGAAAAGATTTGGCGCGTTGGTATAGAGAAGAGAAAACAATCTAATCTAATCTTCGTTCAAGGAGAGAAACAGAAGAACAATCTAATCTAATCTTGATTCAAGGAGAGAAGAGAAAAACAATCTAATCTAATCTTGATTCAAGGAGAGAACAAAAACGGAGAAAAAATCTTCGGATCTTCACTTCAAGGAGAGAAAAAGATTTGGCGCGATGGTATAGAGAAGAGAAAAACAATCTAATCTAATCTTCGTTCAAGGAGAGAACAAGAACAATCTAATCTAATCTTGATTCAAGGAGAGAAGAGAAAAACAATCAAATCTAATCTTGATTCAAGGAGAGAACAGAAACGGAGAAAAATCTTCGGATCTTCACTTCAAGGAGAGAGAAAAGATTTGGCGCGTTGGTATAGAGAAGAGAAAAACAATCTAATCTAATCTTCGTTCAAGGAGAGAACAAGAACAATCTAATCTAATCTTTGGATGAGTTTGTGGCGAGAGATGGTGCTAGTGATTGATGCCATGGAGATCTGGCATGAGTTGGTCGTCTTTGATGGTCTTTGTCAGGTACGGGGAGATGGTATTGGTGGTGGAGAATGGAGGAATCGATGTCATTTGTGATAGATGGAGAAATTGAAAAGGTCGATTTGAGGTGCCGATGGAGAACAAGGAGTGGGTGCTGGTGGTACCGAGATAGCAGGATAGGCTTGACCGAGAAGCGAGCATTGGTGTTGTGATGCTTTTGGAGGTATTGAGCTGAGTTATAAGAGCAAACAGAAATGACAAGAGGAATCGAAGTCATGTCGTTTGAGATGAAATTGCAGGGTTGTAATGAACCGTGGCTTGGTAGAGAACTGGATGAATGAATGGAGTAGATGGTAATGTTTTGGATGATACGATTGCAGGTAATCTGGTGAGTGGTTGCTTTGTTGTAGCCTCTGGCATTGGAGGATTAGTGGAAGTGATAAAGGGTGGGTGAAGTGAGAGGCGGAATTAGTCATCAATGGAAGCGTTGAAGTTTGAATTGGTTTTACTCTTTCTTTAGTGTTCTTAGGTTTATGATATCATATCAAAAAGAAATGTAGAAATGATTTCTAAACAAATATAAATTAAAAAACAAAAATAAATGAGTTCTTACTTGTTTGGTAAGCAACTGGTGCCCCTCGATCCGCTTGATTTGCGGGGGGGTGGTGGTAGACTTGCCGGTGGAAGTGGAAGTGGTCCATTATTTGCCATCCGAATCAAATTCAAAATACCGAGTTTTTTTTTGTTTTGATTTTATATTTCTTAATCGAATAAGAAAGGAAAAGAAAGAAGTACATACCCAAATCTAATCTTTTGATCGTTTTGAATTCTAATCGTTTTGATTCTCTTCGGATCGTTCAAGGAGAGAAGAGAGGAGAGAAGAGAAAAACAATCAAATCTTCGAATCGTTCAAGGAGAGAAGAGAAAACAATATAATCTAATCTAATCTTGATTCAAGGAGAGAAGAGAAAACAATCAAATCTAATCTTGATTCAAGGAGAGAACAGAAAACGGAGAAAAAATCTTCGGATCTTCACTTCAAGGAGAGAGAAAAGATTTGGCGCGTTGGTATAGAGAAGAGAAAACAATCTAATCTAATCTTCGTTCAAGGAGAGAACAGAAGAACAATCTAATTTAATCTTGATTCAAGGAGAGAAGAGAAAACAATCAAATCTAATCTTGATTCAACGAGAGAACGAAAAAGCGGAGAAAAAATCTTGGATTTTAACTTCAAGGAGAGAGAAAAAGTTTGGCGCGTTGGTATAGAGAAGAGAAAAACAATCTAATCTAATCTTCATTCAAGGAGAGAACAGAAGAACAATCTAATCTAATCTTCAGTTCAAGGAGAGAAGAGAAAAACAATCTAATCTAATCTTCAGTTCAAGGAGAGAATAGAAAACGGAGAAAAAACTCTTCGGATCTTCACTTCAAGGAGAGAGAAAAGATTTGGCGCGATGGTATAGAGAAGAGAAAAACAATCTAATCTAATCTTCGTTTCAAGGAGAGAACAAGAACAATCTAATCTAATCTTGATTCAAGGAGAGAAGAGAAAACAATCAAATCTAATCTTGATTCAAGGAGAGAACAAAACGGAGAAAAATCTTCGGATCTTCACTTCAAGGAGAGAGAAAAGATTTGGCGCGTTGGTATAGAGAAGAGAAAAAACAATCTAATCTAATCTTCGTTCAAGGAGAGAAATGAGAAGAACAATCTAATCTAATCTTTGGATGAGTTTGTGGCAGAGATGGTGCTAGTGATTGATGCCATGGAGATCCGCATGAGTTGGTCGTCTTGATGGTCTTTGTCAGCTGCAGGAGATGGTATTGGTGGTGGAGAATGGAGGAATCGATCTTTGTTTGTGATAGATGGAGAAATTGAAAAGGTCGATTTGAGGTGCCGGATGGAGAACAAGTAGTGGGTGCTGGTGGTACCGAGATAGCAGGATAGGCTTGACCGAGAAGCGCGCATTAGTGCTTTGTGATGCTTTTGGAGGTATTGGAGCTGAGTTATAAGAGCAAACAGAAATGACAAGAGGAACTGAAAAGCCACGTTTGAGCTGAAATTGCGGGGTTGTAATGAATCTTGGCCGTAGAGAACTGGATGAATGAATGGAGTAGATGGTAATGTTTTGGATGATACGATTGCAGTAATCTGGTGAGTGGTTGCTGTTGTAGCCCTCATCGGCATTGGAGGATTAGTGGAAGTGATAAAGGGTGGGTGAAGTGAGAGGCGGAATTAGTCATCAATGGAAGCGTTGAAGTCGAATTGGTTTTACTCTTTCTTTAGTGTTCTTAGGTTTATGATATCATATCAAAAAGAAATGTAGAAATGATTTCTAAAGAAATATAAATTAAAAAACAAAAATAAATGAGTTCTTACTTGTTTGGTAAGCAATCGGTGCCCTCGATCCGCTTGATTTGCGGGGGGTGGTGGTAGACTTGCCCGGTGGAAGTGGAAGTGGTCCATTATTTGCCATCTCGAATCAAATTCAAAATACGAGTTTTTTTGTTTTGATTTTATATTTCTTAATCAGAATAAGAAAGGAAAAGAAAGAAGTACATACCCAAATCTAATCTTTTGATCGTTTTCAGATTCTCTTCAGATCGTTCAAGGAGAGAAGAGAGGAGAGAAGAGAAAAACAATCAAGTCTTCGAATCGTTCAAGGAGAGAAGAGAAAACAATCTAATCTAATCTAATCTTCAGTTCAAGGAGAGAAGAGAAAACAATCAAATCTAATCTTGAGTTCAAGGAGAGAACAGAAACGGAGAAAAAAATCTTCGGATCTTCACTTCAAGGAGAGAGAAAAGATTTAGCGCGTTGGTATAGAGAAGAGAAAAACAATCTAATCTAATCTTCGTTCAAGGAGAGAACAAGAACAATCTAATCTAATCTTCGATTCAAGGAGAGAAGAGAAAAACAATCAAATCTAATCTTGATTCAAGGAGAGAACAGAAAACGGAGAAAAAATCTTCGGATCTTCACTTCAAGGAGAGAGAAAAAGTTTGGCGCGTTGGTATAGAGAAGAGAAAAACAATCTAATCTAATCTTCATTCAAGGAGAGAACAGAAGAACAATCTAATCTAATCTTCAGTTCAAGGAGAGAAGAGAAAAACAATCTAATCTAATCTTGATTCAAGGAGAGAACAAAACGGAGAAAAAAATCTTCGGATCTTCACTTCAAGGAGAGAGAAAAAGATTTGTCGCGATGGTATAGAGAAGAGAAAAACAATCTAATCTAATCTTCGTTCAAGGAGAGAACGAAGAACAATCTAATATAATCTTCATTCAAGGAGAGAAGAGAAAAACAATCAAATCTAATCTTGATTCAAGGAGAGAACAAAACGGAGAAAAAATCTTCGGATCTTCACTTCAAGGAGAGAGAAAAGATTTGGCGCGTTGGTATAGAGAAGAGAAAAACAATCTAATCTAATCTTCGTTCAAGGAGAGAACAAAGAACAATCTAATCTAATCTTTGGATGATTTTGTGGCGAGAGATGGTGCTAGTGATTGATGCCATGGAGATCCGGCATGAGTTGGTCGTCTTGAGGGTCTTTGTGCGGCACTGCAGGAGATGGTATTGGTGGTGGAGAATGGAGGAATCGATCTTTGTTTGTGATAGATGGAGAAATTGAAAAGGTCGATTTGAGGTGCCGATGGAGAACAAGGAGTGGGTGCTTTGGTACTGAGATAGCAGGATAGGCTTGACTGAGAAGCGAGCATTGGTGTTGTGATGCTTTTGGAGGTATTGGAGCTGAGTTATAAGAGCAAACAGGAAATGACAAGAGGAACTGAAGCTGTCGTTTGAGCTGAAATTGCAGGGTTGTAATGAACTGTGCTGGTAGAGAACTGGATGAATGAATGGAGTAGATGGTAATGTTTTGGATGATACGATTGCAGGTAATCTGGTGAGTGGTTGCTGTTGTAGCCTACTGGCATTGGAGGATTAGTGGAAGTGATAAAGGGTGGGTGAAGTGAGAGGCGAATTAGTCACAATGGAAGCGTTGAAAGATTTGAATTGGTTTTATTCTTTCTTTAGTGTTCTTAGGTTTATGATATCATATCAAAAAAAATGTAGAAATGATTTCTAAAGAAATATAAATTAAAAAACAAAAATAAATGAGTTCTTACTTGTTTGGTAAGCAACCGGTGCCCTCGATCCGCTTGATTTGCAGGGGGTGGTGGTAGACTTGCTTTGGTGGAAGTGGAAGTGGTCCATTATTTTCCATCCGAATCAAATTCAAAATACCGAGTTTTTTTTGTTTTGATTTTATATTTCTTAATCGAATAAGAAAGGAAAAGAAAGAAGTACATACCCAAATCTAATCTTTTGATCGTTTTCGATTCTAATCGTTTTCGATTCTCTTGGATCGTTCAAGGAGAGAAGAGAGGAGAGAAGAGAAAAACAATCAAATCTTCGAATCGTTCAAGGAGAGAAGAGAAAAACAATCTAATCTAATCTAATCTTGATTCAAGGAGAGAAGAGAAAAACAATCAAATCTAATCTTGATTCAAGGAGAGAACAGAAACGGAGAAAAAAATCTTCGGATCTTCACTTCAAGGAGAGAGAAAAGATTTGGCGCGTTGGTATAGAGAAGAAAAAAACAATCTAATCTAATCTTCGTTCAAGGAGAGAACAAAGAACAATCTAATTTAATCTTGATTCAAGGAGAGAAGAGAAAAACAATCAAATCTAATCTTGATTCAAGGAGAGAACAGAAAACGGAGAAAAAATCTTCTCGATTTTCACTTCAAGGAGAGAGAAAAAGTTTGGCGCGTTGGTATAGAGAAGAGAAAACAATCTAATCTAATCTTCATTCAAGGAGAGAACAGAAAGAACAATCTAATCTAATCTTCATTCAAGGAGAGAAGAGAAAACAATCTAATCTAATCTTGATTCAAGGAGAGAATAAGAAAACGGAGAAAAAACTCTTCGGATCTTCACTTCAAGGAGAGAGAAAAGATTTGGCGCGATGGTATAGAGAAGAGAAAAACAATCTAATCTAATCTTCGTTCAAGGAGAGAAATGAAGAACAATCTAATCTAATCTTCAGTTCAAGGAGAGAAGAGAAAACAATCAAATCTAATCTTCGATTCAAAGAAAACAGAAACGGAGAAAAAATCTTCGGATCTTCACTTCAAGGAGAGAGAAAAGATTTGGCGCGTTGGTATAGAGAAGAGAAAAACAATCTAATCTAATCTTCGTTCAAGGAGAGAACAAGAACAATTTAATCTAATCTTTGGATGAGTTTGTGGCGAGAGATGGTGCTAGTGATTGATGCCATGGAGATCTGCATGAGTTGGTCGTGCCGATGGTCTTTGTCACTGCAGGAGATGGTATTGGTGGTGGAGAATGGAGGAATCGACCTGTTTGTGATAGATGGAGAAATTGAAAAGGTCGATTTGAGGTGCCAGATGGAGAACAAGTAGTGGGTGCTGGTGGTACTGAGATAGCAGGATAGGCTTGACTGAGAAGCGAGCATTGGTGCTGTGATGCTTTTGGAGGTATTGGAGCTGAGTTATAAGAGCAAACAGGAAATGACAAGAGGAACTGAAGTCTGTCGTTTGAGCCGAAATTGCAGGGGTTGTAATGAATCTGTCTTTGGTAGAGAACCGGATGAATGAATGGAGTAGATGGTAATGTTTTGGATGATACGATTGCAGGTAATCTGGTGAGTGGTTGCTTTGTTGTAGCCTCACGGCATTGGAGGATTAGTGGAAGTGATAAAGGGTGGGTGAAGTGAGAGGCGGAATTAGTCACAATGGAAGCGTTGAAGATGAATTGGTTTTACTCTTTCTTTAGTGTTCTTAGGTTTATGATATCATATCAAAAAGAAATGTAGAAATGATTTCTAAAGAAATATAAATTAAAAAACAAAAATAAATGAGTTCTTACTGTTTGGTAAGCAACTGGTGCCCCTCGATCCGCTTGATTTGCAGGGGGTGGTGGTAGACTTGCTGGTGGAAGTGGAAGTGGTCCATTATTTGCCATCTGAATCTGAAATTCAAAATACCAGAGTTTTTTTTGTTTTGATTTTATATTTCTTAATCAGAATAAGAAAGGAAAAGAAAGAAGTACATACCCAAATCTAATCTTTTGATCGTTTTCAGATTCTCTTCAGATCGTTCAAGGAGAGAAGAGAGGAGAGAAGAGAAAAACAATCAAGTCTTCAGATCGTTCAAGGAGAGAAGAGAAAAACAATCTAATCTAATCTAATCTTGATTCAAGGAGAGAAGAGAACAACAATCAAATCTAATCTTCAGTTCAAGGAGAGAACAGAAAACGGAGAAAAAATCTTCGGATCTTCACTTCAAGGAGAGAGAAAAGATTTAGCGCGTTGGTATAGAGAAGAGAAAAACAATCTAATCTAATCTTCGTTCAAGGAGAGAACAGAAGAACAATCTAATCTAATCTTCAGTTCAAGGAGAGAAGAGAAAAACAATCAAATCTAATCTTCAGTTCAAGGAGAGAACAAAAAAGCGGAGAAAAAATCTTCTGGATCTTCACTTCAAGGAGAGAGAAAAATTTTGGCGCGTTGGTATATAGAAGAGAAAAACAATCTAATCTAATCTTCCTTCAAGGAGAAACAGAAGAACAATCTAATCTAATCTTCAGTTCAAGGAGAGAAGAGAAAAACAATCTAATCTAATCTTGATTTCAAGGAGAGAATGTAAAACGGAGAAAAAATCTTCGGATCTTCACTTCCAAGGAGAGAGAAAATATTTGGCGCGTTGGTATAGAGAATAGAAAAACAATCTAATCTAATCTTCGTTCAAGGAGAGAACGGAAGAACAATCTAATCTAATCTTGATTCAAGGAGAGAAGAGAAAACAATCAAATCTAATCTTCCAGTTCAAGGAGAGAACAGAAAACGGAGAAAAAAATCTTCGGATCTTCACTTCAAGAAGAGAGAAAAGATTTGGCGCGTTGGTATAGAGAAGAGAAAAACAATCTAATCTAATCTTCGTTCAAGGAGAGAACAGAAGAACAATCTAATCTAATCTTTGGATGAGTTTGTGGCAGAGATGGTGCTAGTGATTGATGCCATGGAGATCTGGCATGAGTTGGTCGTGCTGATGGTCTTTGTGCAGAGAGATGGTATTGGTGGTGGAGAATGGAGGAATCTGATGCTGTTTGTGATAGATGGAGAAATTGAAAAGGTCGATTTGAGGTGCCAGATGGAGAAAAAGTAGTGGGTGCTGGTGGTACTGAGATAGCAGGATAGGCTTGACTGAGAAGCGAGCATTGGTGCTGTGATGCTTTTGGAGGTATTGAGCCGAGTTATAAGAGCAAAGAGGAAATGACAAGAGGAACCGAAGCTGCTTGAGCTGAAATTGCAGGGTTGTAATGAACTGTGGCTTTGGTAGAGAACTGATGAATGAATGAAGTAGATGGTAATGTTTTGGATGATACGATTGCAGGTAATCTGGTGAGTGGTTGCTTTTTTAGCCTACCGGCATTGGAGGATTAGTGGAAGTGATAAAGGGTGGGTGAAGTGAGAGGCGGAATTAGCTGTCAATGGAAGCGTTGAAGCTGAATTGGTTTTACTCTTTCTTTAGTGTTCTTAGGTTTATGATATCATATCAAAAAGAAATGTAGAAATGATTTCTAAATAAATATAAATTAAAAAACAAAAATAAATGAGTTCTTACTGTTTGGTAAGCAACTGGTGCCCCTCGATCCGCTTGATTTGCGGGGGGGGTGGTAGACTTGCTTTGTGGAAGTGGAAGTGGTCCATTATTTGCCATCCGAATCAAATTCAAAATACCGAGTTTTTTTTTTTGATTTTATATTTCTTAATCGAATAAGAAAGGAAAAGAAAGAAGTACATACCCAAATCTAATCTTTTGATCGTTTTCGATTCTAATCGTTTTCGATTCTCTTGGATCGTTCAAGGAGAGAAGAGAGGAGAGAAGAGAAAAACAATCAAATCTTCGGATCGTTCAAGGAGAGAATAGAAAAACAATCTAATCTAATCTAATCTTCATTCAAGGAGAGAAGAGAAAACAATCAAATCTAATCTTGATTCAAGGAGAGAACAAAACGGAGAAAAAATCTTCGGATCTTCACTTCAAGGAGAGAGAAAAGATTTGGCGCGTTGGTATAGAGAAGAGAAAAACAATCTAATCTAATCTTCAGTTCAAGGAGAGAAGAGAAAAACAATCAAATCTAATCTTCAGTTCAAGGAGAGAACAGAAAACGGAGAAAAAATCTTCGGATCTTCACTTCAAGGAGAGAAAAAAGTTTGGCGCGTTGGTATAGAGAAGAGAAAACAATCTAATCTAATCTTCATTCAAGGAGAGAACAAGAACAATCTAATCTAATCTTCGATTCAAGGAGAGAAGAGAAAACAATCTAATCTAATCTTGATTCAAGGAGAGAACAAAAACGGAGAAAAAACTCTTCGGATCTTCACTTCAAGGAGAGAAAAAGATTTGGCGCGATGGTATAGAGAAGAGAAAAACAATCTAATCTAATCTTCGTTCAAGGAGAGAACGAAGAACAATCTAATCTAATCTTGATTCAAGGAGAGAAGAGAAAAACAATCAAATCTAATCTTCATTCAAGGAGAGAACAGAAACGGAGAAAAAATCTTCTAATCTTCACTTCAAGGAGAGAGAAAAGATTTGGCGCGTTGGTATAGAGAAGAGAAAAACAATCTAATCTAATCTTCGTTCAAGGAGAGAACGAAGAACAATCTAATCTAATCTTTGGATGAGTTTGTGGCGAGAGATGGTGCTAGTGATTGATGCCATGGAGATCTGGCATGAGTTGGTCGTGGCTTGATGGTGCTTTGCAGCTGCAGGAGATGGTATTGGTGGTGGAGAATGGAGGAATCGATCTTGTTTGTGATAGATGGAGAAATTGAAAAGGTCGATTTGAGGTGCCGATGGAGAACAAGGAGTGGGTGCTTTGGTGGTACCGAGATAGCAGGATAGGCTTGACTGAGAAGCGAGCATTGGTGCTTTGTGATGCTTTTGGAGGTATTGGAGCCGAGTTATAAGAGCAAACAGAAATGACAAGAGGAACTGAGTTGTCGTTGAGCTGAAATTGCAGTGGTTGTAATGAATCGTCTTTAGGTAGAGAACTGGATGAATGAATGAAGTAGATGGTAATGTTTTGGATGATACGATTGCAGGTAATCTGGTGAGTGGTTGCTGTTGTAGCCTCACTGGCATTGGAGGATTAGTGGAAGTGATAAAGGGTGGGTGAAGTGAGAGGCGGAATTAGTCAGCTAAATGGAAGCGTTGAAGTCAATTGGTTTTACTCTTTCTTTAGTGTTCTTAGGTTTATGATATCATATCAAAAAGAAATGTAGAAATGATTTCTAAATAAATATAAATTAAAAAACAAAAATAAATGAGTTCTTACTTGTTTGGTAAGCAACTGGTGCCCTCGATCCGCTTGATTTGCGGGGGTGGTGGTAGACTTCTGTGGTGGAAGTGGAAGTGGTCCATTATTTGCCATCCGAATCAAATTCAAAATACGAGTTTTTTTTGTTTTGATTTTATATTTCTTAATCAGAATAAGAAAGGAAAAGAAAGAAGTACATACCCAAATCTAATCTTTTGATCGTTTTCAGATTCTCTTCAGATCGTTCAAGGAGAGAAGAGAAAAACAATCAAATCTTCAGATCTTTTAAGGAGAGAAGAGAAAAACAATCTAATGTAATCTAATCTAATCTTCAGTTCAAGGAGAGAAGAGAAAAACAATCAAATCTAATCTTGATTCAAGGAGAGAAATGAAAACGGAAAAAAATCTTCTGATCTTCACTTCAAGGAGAGAGAAAAGTTTGGCGCGTTGGTATAGAGAAGAGAAAACAATCTAATCTAATCTTCATTCAAGGAGAGAACGAGAAGAACAATCTAATCTAATCTTCAGATTCAAGGAGAGAAGAGAAAAACAATCTAATCTAATCTTCATTCAAGGAGAGAACAGAAAACGGAGAAAAAATCTTCGGATCTTCACTTCAAGGAGAGAGAAAAGATTTGGCGCGATGGTATAGAGAAGAGAAAACAATCTAATCTAATCTTCGTTCAAGGAGAGAACAGAAGAACAATCTAATCTAATCTTGATTCAAGGAGAGAAGAGAAAACAATCAAATCTAATCTTGATTCAAGGAGAGAACAGAAAAACGGAGAAAAATCTTCGGATCTTCACTTCAAGGAGAGAGAAAAGATTTGGCGCGTTGGTTTAATCTTCAGTTCAAGGAGAGAAGAGAAAAACAATCTAATCTAATCTTCGTTCAAGGAGAGAACAGAAGAACAATCTAATCTAATCTTGATTCAAGGAGAGAAGAGAAAACAATCAAATCTAATCTTGATTCAAGGAGAGAACAAAACGAGAGAAAAATCTTCGGATCTTCACTTCAAGGAGAGAGAAAAGATTTGGCGCGTTGGTATAGAGAAGAGAAAAACAATCTAATCTAATCTTCGTTCAAGGAGAGAAAGAAGAACAATCTAATCTAATCTTTGGATGAGTTTGTGGCGAGATGGTGCTAGTGATTGATGCCATGGAGATCCGGCATGAGTTGGTCGTCTTGATGGTCTTTGTGCAGCTGCAGGAGATGGTATTGGTGGTGGAGAATGGAGGAATCGATGTCTGTTTGTGATAGATGGAGAAATTGAAAAGGTCGATTTGAGGTGCGATGGAGAACAAGGAGTGGGTGCTTGGTGGTACCGAGATAGCAGGATAGGCTTGACCGAGAAGCGAGCATTGGTGCTTTGTGATGCTTTTGGAGGTATTGAGCCGAGAGTTATAAGAGCAAACAGAAATGACAAGAGGAACTGAAGTGTCGTTTGAGCTGAAATTGCATGGTTGTAATGAATCAGGCTTTGGTAGAGAATCGATGAATGAATGGAGTAGATGGTAATGTTTTGGATGATACGATTGCAGGTAATCTGGTGAGTGGTTGCTGTTGTAGCCTCACTGGCATTGGAGGATTAGTGGAAGTGATAAAGGGTGGGTGAAGTGAGAGGCGGAATTAGGTAATCAATGGAAGCGTTGAAGATGAATTGGTTTTACTCTTTCTTTAGTGTTCTTAGGTTTATGATATCATATCAAAAAGAAATGTAGAAATGATTTCTAAAGAAATATAAATTAAAAAACAAAAATAAATGAGTTCTTACTTGTTTGGTAAGCAACTGGTGCCCCTCGATCCGCTTGATTTGCGGGGGTGGTGGTAGACTTCTTTGGTGGAAGTGGAAGTGGTCCATTATTTGCCATCCGAATCAAATTCAAAATACCGAGTTTTTTTTGTTTTGATTTTATATTTCTTAATCGAATAAGAAAGGAAAACAAAGAAGTACATACCCAAATCTAATCTTTTGATCGTTTTCAGATTCTAATCGTTTTCAGATTCTCTTCAGATCGTTCAAGGAGAGAAGAGAAAAACAATCAAATCTTCAGATCATTCAAGGAGAGAAGAGAAAAACAATCTAATCTAATCTAATCTAATCTAATCTAATCTTCAGTTCAAGGAGAGAAGAGAAAAACAATCAAATCTAATCTTCAGTTCAAGGAGAGAACAGAAAACGGAGAAAAAATCTTCCCGCTCCCATCCCGATCTTCTAGAGAAAGTGTCTGAAATTCAAAATACGAAGTTTTTTTCCCTCCGAAATTAGGTTTTGATTTTCATTTTTCTTAATCGGAATAAGCTAGAATGGAATTCCCTCCGAAATTAGGTTTTGATTTTGATTTTTCTTAATTGGAATAAGCTAGAAAGGAAAAGAAAGAAGTACATACCGTAGTTAGAGAGAATCAAATCTAATCTTCAGATCGTGTTCCCTTTCTGATCTTCAAGGAGAGAAGAGAAAAACGGAGAAAATCTTCAGATCTCCTTCCTGACTTCAAGGAGAAAGAAAACCAGAGAGATTTGGATTTGGCGCGTTCATGTTTTTTTGATGATATTGAAATTCAAATTTCATTTCAAATTTTAAAGAACGTTGGCGAGTTCATGTTTTTTTGATGATATTGAAAATCAAATTTCATTTCAAATTTTAAAGAACGGATAAATTACCATCTTCTCCTCTAGTAAACTACTAGGCTTTCACCTTATCTTTGGGCCATTCCGTTCTTTCAAGGTCCAAGTGTCTATCTATTTTCCTTTCTTTGCCAAACCAAAACTTCTATCGAGAGAGGAGAATTTTGGTTAATTTGAAAGATTCAAATCTTCAGATCCCGCTCCCATCCCGATCTTCTAGAGAAAGTGTCTGAAATTCAAAATACGAAGTTTTTTTCCCTCCGAAATTAGGTTTTGATTTTGATTTTTCTTAATCGGAATAAGCTAGAATGGAATTCCCTCCGAAATTAGGTTTTGATTTTGATTTTTCTTAATCGGAATAAGCTAGAAAGGAAAAGAAAGAAGTACATACCGTAGTTAGAGAGAATCAAATCTAATCTTCAGATCGTGTTCCCTTTCTGATCTTCAAGGAGAGAAGAGAAAAACGGAGAAAATCTTCAGATCTCCTTCTGACTTCAAGGAGAGAGAAAACCAGAGAGATTTGGATTTGGCGCGTTCATGTTTTTTTTGATGATATTGAAATTCAAATTTCATTTCAAATTTTAAAGAACGTTGGCGCGTTCATGTTTTTTTGATGATATTGAAAATCAAATTTCATTTCAAATTTTAAAGAACGGATAAATTACCATCTTCTCCTCTAGTAAACTACTAGGCTTTCACCTTATACTGGGCCATTCCGTTCTTTCAAGGTCCAACTGTCTATCTATTTTCCTTTCTTTGCTAAACCAAAAACTTCTATCGAGAGAGGAGAATTTTGGTTAATTTGAAAGATTCAAATCTTCAGATCCCGCTCCCGTTCCGATCTTCTAAAGAAAGTGTCTGAAATTCAAAATACCAAGTTTTTTTCCCTCTGAAATTAGGTTTTGATTTTGATTTTCCTTATTCGGAATAAGCTCGAAAGGAAAAGAGAGAAGTACATACCGTAGTTAGAGAGAATCAAATCTAATCTTCAGATCGTGTTCCCTTTCTGATCTTCAAGGAGAGAAGAAAAAACGGAGAAAATCTTCAGATCTCCTTCTGACTTCAAGGAGAGAGAAAACCAGAGAGATTTGGATTTGGCGCGTTCATGTTTTTTTGATGATATTGAAATTTAAATTTCATTTCAAATTTTAAAGAACGTTGGCGCGTTCATGTTTTTTTTGATGATATTGAAAATCAAATTTCATTTCAAATTTTAAAGAACGGATAAATTACCATCTTCTCCTCTAGTAAACTACTAGGCTTTCACCTTATACTGGGCCATTCCGTTCTTTCAAGGTCCAAGTGTCTATCTATTTTCCTTTCTTTGCCAAACCAAAAACTTCTATCGAGAAAGGAGAATTTTGGTTAATTTCAAAGATTCAAATCTTCAGATCCCGCTCCCATTCCGATCTTCTAGAGAAAGTGTCTGAAATTCAAAATACGAAGTTTTTTTCCCTCCGAAATTAGGTTTTGATTTTGATTTTTCTTAATCGGAATAAGCTAGAATGGAATTCCCTCCGAAATTAGGTTTTGATTTTGATTTTTCTTAATCGGAATAAGCTAGAAAGGAAAAGAAAGAAGTACATACCTTAGTTAGAGAGAATCAAATCTAATCTTCAGATCGTGTTCCCTTTCTGATCTTCCAGGATAGAAGAGAAAAACGGAGAAAATCTTCAGATCTCCTTCTGACTTCAAGGAGAGAGAAAACCAGAGAGATTTGGATTTGGCGCGTTCATGTTTTTTTGATGATATTGAAATTTAAATTTCATTTCAAATTTTAAAGAACGTTGGCGCGTTCATGTTTTTTTGATGATATTGAAAATCAAATTTCATTTCAAATTTTAAAGAACGGATAAATTACCATCTTCTCCTCTAGTAAACTACTAGGCTTTCACCTTATACTGGGCCATTCCGTTCTTTCAAGGTCCAAGTGTCTATCTATTTTCCTTTCTTTGCCAAACCAAAAACTTCTATCGAGAGAGGAGAATTTTGGTTAATTTGAAAGATTCAAATCTTCAGATCCCGCTCCCATCCCGATCTTCTAGAGAAAGTGTCCAAATTCAAAATACGAAGTTTTTTTCCTCCGAAATTAGGTTTTGATTTTCATTTTCTTAATCGGAATAAGCTAGAATGGAATTCCCTCCAAATTAGGTTTTGATTTTGATTTTTCTTAATCGGAATAAGCTAGAAAGGAAAAGAAAGAAGTACATACCGTAGTTAGAGAGAATCAAATCTAATCTTCAGATCGTGTTCCCTTTCTGATCTTCAAGGAGAGAAGAGAAAAACGGAGAAAATCATCAGATCTCCTTCTGACTTCAAGGAGAAAGAAAACCAGAGAGATTTGGATTTGGCGCGTTCATGTTTTTTTGATGATATTGAAATTCAAATTTCATTTCAAATTTTAAAGAACGTTGGCGCGTTCATGTTTTTTTGATGATATTGAAAATCAAATTTCATTTCAAATTTTAAAGAACGGATAAATTACCATCTTCTCCTCTAGTAAACTACTAGGCTTTCACCTTATACTGGGCCATTCCGTTCTTTCAAGGTCCAAGTGTCTATCTATTTTCCTTTCTTTGCCAAACCAAAAACTTCTATCGAGAGAGGAGAATTTTGGTTAATTTGAAAGATTCAAATCTTCAGATCCCGCTCCCATCCCGATCTTCTAGAGAAAGTGTCTGAAATTCAAAATACGAAGTTTTTTTCCCTCCGAAATTAGGTTTTGATTTTGATTTTTCTTAATCGGAATAAGCTAGAATGGAATTCCCTCCGAAATTAGGTTTTGATTTTGATTTTTCTTAATCGGAATAAGCTAGAAAGGAAAAGAAAGAAGTACATACCGTAGTTAGAGAGAATCAAATCTAATCTTCAGATCGTGTTCCCTTTCTGATCTTCAAGGAGAGAAGAGAAAAACGGAGAAAATCTTCAGATCTCCTTCTGACTTCAAGGAGAGAGAAAACCAGAGAGATTTGGATTTGGCGCGTTCATGTTTTTTTGATGATATTGAAATTCAAATTTTATTTCAAATTTTAAAGAACGTTGGCGCGTTCATGTTTTTTTGATGATATTGAAAATCAAATTTCATTTCAAATTTTAAAGAACGGATAAATTACCATCTTCTCCTCTAGTAAACTACTAGGCTTTCACCTTATACTGGGCCATTCCGTTCTTTCAAGGTCCAAGTGTCTATCTATTTTCCTTTCTTTGCCAAACCAAAAACTTCTATCGAGAGATGAGAATTTTGGTTAATTTGAAAGATTCAAATCTTCAGATCCCGCTCCCATTCCGATCTTCTAGAGAAAGTGTATGAAATTCAAAATACGAAGTTTTTTTCCCTCCGAAATTAGGTTTTGATTTTGATTTTTCTTAATCGGAATAAGCTAGAATGGAATTCCCTCCGAAATTAGGTTTTGATTTTGATTTTTCTTAATCGGAATAAGCTAGAAAGGAAAAGAAAGAAGTACATACCGTAGTTAGAGAGAATCAAATCTAATCTTCAGATCGTGTTCCCTTTCTGATCTTCAAGGAGAGAAGAAAAAATGGAGAAAATCTTCAGATCTCCTTCTGACTTCAAGGAGAGAGAAAACCAGAGAGATTTGGATTTGGCGTGTTCATGTTTTTTTGATGATATTGAAATTTAAATTTCATTTCAAATTTTAAAGAACGTTGGCGCGTTCATGTTTTTTTGATGATATTGAAAATCAAATTTCATTTCAAATTTTAAAGAACGGATAAATTACCATCTTCTCCTCTAGTAAACTACTAGGCTTTCACCTTATACTAGGCCATTCCGTTCTTTCAAGGTCCAAGTGTCTATCTATTTTCCTTTCTTTGCCAAACCAAAAACTTCTATCGAGAGAGGAGAATTTTGGTTAATTTGAAAGACTCAAATCTTTAGATCCCGCTCCCATTCCGATCTTCTAGAGAAAGTGTCTGAAATTCAAAATACGAAGTTTTTTTCCCTTCGAAATTAGGTTTTGATTTTGATTTTTCTTAATCGGAATAAGCTAGAAAGGAAAAGAAAGAAGTACATACCGTAGTTAGAGAGAATCAAATCTAATCTTCAGATCGTGTTCCTTTTCTGATCTTCAAGGAGAGAAGAGAAAAACGGAGAAAATCTTCAGATCTCCTTCTGACTTCAAGGAGAGAGAAAACCAGAGAGATTTGGATTTGGCGCGTTCATGTTTTTTTGATGATATTGAAATTCAAATTTCATTTCAAATTTTAAAGAACGTTGGCGCGTTCATGTTTTTTTGATGATATTGAAATTCAAATTTCATTCAAAATTTAAAGAACAGATAAATTACCATCTTCTCCTCTAGTAAACTACTAGGCTTTCACCTTATACTGGGCCATTCCGTTCTTTCAAGGTCCAAGTGTCTATCTATTTTCCTTTCTTTGCCAAACCAAAAACTTCTATCGAGAGAGGAGAATTTTGGTTAATTTGAAAGATTCAAATCTTCAGATCCCGCTCCCATTCCGATCTTCTAGAGAAAATGTCTGAAATTCAAAATACAAAGTTTTTTTCCCTCCGAAATTAGGTTTTGATTTTGATTTTTCTTAATCGGAATAAGCTAGAAAGGAATTCCCTCAGAAATTAGGTTTTGATTTTGATTTTTCTTAATCTTTGATTTTGATTTTTCTTAATCGGAATAAGCTAGAAAGGAAAAGAAAGAAGTACATACCGTAGTTAGAGAGAATCAAATCTAATCTTCAGATCGTGTTCCCTTTCTGATCTTCAAGGAGAGAAGAGAAAAACGGAGAAAATCTTCAGATCTCCTTCTGACTTCAAGGAGAGAGAAAACCAGAGAGATTTAAATTTGGCGCGCTCATGTTTTTTTGATGATATTGAAATTCAAATTTCATTTCAAATTTTAAAGAACGTTGGCGCGTTCATGTATTTTTGATGATATTTAATTTAAAATTTTAAAGAACGGAAAAATTACCATCTTCTCCTCTAGTAAACTACTAGGCTTTCACCTTATACTGGGCCATTCCGTTCTTTCAAGGTCCAAGTGTCTATCTATTTTCCTTTCTTTGATAAACCAAAAACTTCTATCGAGAGAGGAGAATTTTAGTTAATTTGAAAGATTCAAATCTTCAGATCCCGCTCCCGTTCCGATCTTCTTGAGAAAGTGTCTGAAATTCAAAATACCAAGTTTTTTCCCTCTGAAATTAGGTTTTGATTTTGATTTTCCATAATCGGAATAAGCTAGAACGGAAAAGAAAGAAGTACATACCGTAGTTAGAGAGAATCAAATCTAATCTTCAGATCGTGTTCCCTTTCTGATCTTCAAGGAGAGAAGAAAAAAAACGGAGAAAATCTTCGAGATCTCCTTCGACTTCAAGGAGAGAGAAAACCAGAGAGATTAGGATTTGGCGCGTTCATGTTTTTTTGATGATATTGAAATTTAAATTTCATTTCAAATTTTAAAGAACGTTGGCGCGTTCATGTTTTTTTGATGATATTGAAAATCAAATTTCATTTCAAATTTTAAAGAACGGATAAATTACCATCTTCTCCTCTAGTAAACTACTAGGCTTTCACCTTATACTGGGCCATTCCGTTCTTTCAAGGTCCAAGTGTCTATCTATTTTCCTTTCTTTGCCAAACCAAAAACTTCTATCGAGAGAGGAGAATTTTGGTTAATTTGAAAGACTCAAATCTTCAGATCCCGCTCCCATTCCGATCTTCTAGAGAAAGTGTCTGAAATTCAAAATACGAAGTTTTTTTCCCTTCGAAATTAGGTTTTGATTTTGATTTTTCTTAATCGGAATAAGCTAGAATGGAATTCCCTCCGAAATTAAGTTTTGATTTTGATTTTTCTTAATCGGAATAAGCTAGAAAGGAAAAGAAAGAAGTACATACCGTAGTTAGAGAGAATCAAATCTAATCTTCATATCGTGTTCCCTTTCTGATCTTCAAGGAGAGAAGAGAAAAACGGAGAAAATCTTCAGATCTCCTTCTGACTTCAAGGAGAGAGAAAACCAGAGAGATTTGGATTTGGCGCGTTCATGTTTTTTTGATGATATTGAAATTCAAATTTCATTTCAAATTTTAAAGAACGTTGGCGCGTTCATGTTTTTTTGATGATATTGAAATTCAAATTTCATTCAAATTTTAAAGAACGGATAAATTACCATCTTCTCCTCTAGTAAACTACTAGGCTTTCACCTTATACTGGGCCATTCCGTTCTTTCAAGGTCCAAGTGTCTATCTATTTTCCTTTCTTTGCCAAACCAAAAACTTCTATCGAGAGAGGAGAATTTTGGTTAATTTGAAAGATTCAAATCTTCAGATCCCGCTCCCATTCCGATCTTCTAGAGAAAGTGTCTGAAATTCAAAATACAAAGTTTTTTTCCCTCCGAAATTAGGTTTTGATTTTGATTTTTCTTAATCTTTGATTTTGATTTTTCTTAATCGGAATAAGCTAGAAAGGAAAAGAAAGAAGTACATACCGTAGTTAGAGAGAATCAAATCTAATCTTCAGATCGTGTTCCATTTCTGATCTTCAAGGAGAGAAGAGAAAAACGGAGAAAATCTTCAGATCTCCTTCTGACTTCAAGGAGAGAGAAAACCAGAGAGATTTAAATTTGGCGCGTTCATGTTTTTTTGATGATATTGAAATTCAAATTTCATTTCAAATTTTAAAGAACGTTGGCGCGTTCATGTTTTTTTGATGATATTTAATTTCAAATTTTAAAGAACGGAAAAATTACCATCTTCTCCTCTAGTAAACTACTAGGCTTTCACCTTATACTGGGCCATTCCGTTCTTTCAAGGTCCAAGTGTCTATCTATTTTCCTTTCTTTGCTAAACCAAAAACTTCTATCGATAGAGGAGAATTTTAGTTAATTTGAAAGATTCAAATCTTCAGATCCCGCTCCCGTTCCGATCTTCTTGAGAAAGTGTCTGAAATTCAAAATACCAAGTTTTTTCCCTCTGAAATTAGGTTTTGATTTTGATTTTCCTTAATCGGAATAAGCTAGAACGGAAAAGAAAGAAGTACATACCGTAGTTAGAGAGAATCAAATCTAATCTTCAGGTCGTGTTCCCTTTCTGATCTTCAAGGAGAGAAGAAAAAATGGAGAAAATCTTCAGATCTCCTTCTGACTTCAAGGAGAGAGAAAACCAGAGAGATTTGGATTTGGCGCGTTCATGTTTTTTTGATGATATTGAAATTTAAATTTTATTTCAAATTTTAAAGAACGTTGGCGCATTCATGTTTTTTTGATGATATTGAAAATCAAATTTCATTTCAAATTTTAAAGAACGGATAAATTACCATCTTCTCCTCTAGTAAACTACTAGGCTTTCACCTTATACTGGGCCATTCCGTTCTTTCAAGGTCCAAGTGTCTATCTATTTTCCTTTCTTTGCCAAACCAAAAACTTCTATCGAGAGAGGAGAATTTTGGTTAATTTGAAAGATTCAAATCTTCAGATCCCGCTCCCATTCCGATCTTCTAGAGAAAGTGTCTGAAATTCAAAATACGAAGTTTTTTTCCCTCCTAAATTAGGTTTTGATTTTGATTTTTCTTAATCGTAATAAGCTAGAATGGAATTCCCTCTGAAATTAGGTTTTGATTTTGATTTTTCTTAACCGGAATAAGCTAGAAAGGAAAAGAAAGAAGTACATACCGTAGTTACAGAGAATCAAATCTAATCTTCAGATCGTGTTCCCTTTCTGATCTTCAAGGAGAGAAGAGAAAAACGGAGAAAATCTTGGATCTCCTTCGACTTCAAGGAGAGAGAAAACCGAGAGAGATTTGGATTTGGCGCGTTCATGTTTTTTTTTTTGATGATATTGAAATTCAAATTTCATTTCAAATTTTAAAGTACGTTGGCGCGTTCATGTTTTTTTGATGATATTGAAATTCAAATTTCATTCAAATTTTAAAGAACGGATAAATTACCATCTTCTCCTCTAGTAAACTACTAGGCTTTCACCTTATACTAGGCCATTCCGTTCTTTCAAGGTCCAAGTGTCTATCTATTTTTCTTTCTTTGCCAAACCAAAAACTTCTATCGAGAGAGGAGAATTTTGGTTAATTTGAAAGATTCAAATCTTCAGATCTCGCTCCCGTTCCGATCTTCTAGAGAAAGTGTCTGAAATTCAAAATACCAAGTTTTTTTTCCCTCCGAAATTAGGTTTTGATTTTGATTTTTCTTAATCTTTGATTTTGATTTTTCTTAATCGGAATAAGCTAGAAAGGAAAATAAAGAAGTACATACCGTAGTTAGAGAGAATCAAATCTAATCTTCAGATCGTGTTCCCTTTCTGATCTTCAAGGAGAGAAGAAAAAAATGGAGAAAATCTTCAGATCTCCTTCTTACTTCAAGGAGGGAGAAAACCAGAGAGATTTGGATTTGGCGCGTTCATGTTTTTTTGATGATATTGAAATTCAAATTTCATTTCAAATTTTAAAGAACGTTGGCGCGTTCATGTTTTTTTTGATGATATTGAAATTCAAATTTCATTTCAAATTTTAAAGAACGGATAAATTACCATCTTCTCCTCTAGTAAACTACTAGGCTTTCACCTTATACTGGGCCATTCCGTTCTTTCAAGGTCCAAGTGTCTATCTATTTTCCTTTCTTTGCCAAACCAAAAACTTCTATCGAGAGAGGAGAATTTTGTTTAATTTGAAAGATTCAAATCTTCAGATCCCGCTCCCATTCCGATCTTCTAGAGAAAGTGTCTGAAATTCAAAATACGAAGTTTTTTTCCCTCCGAAATTAGGTTTTGATTTTGATTTTTCTTAATCGGAATATGCTAGAAAGGAATTCCCTCCGAAATTAGGATTTGATTTTGATTTTTCTTAATCTTTGATTTTGATTTTTCTTAATCGGAATAAGATAGAAAGGAAAAGAAAGAAGTACATACCCTAGTTAGAGAGAATCAAATCTAATCTTCAGATCGTGTTCCCTTTCTGATCTTCAAGGAGAGAAAAGAAAAACGGAGAAAATCTTCAGATCTCCTTCTGGCTTCAAGGAGAGAGAAAACCAGAGAGATTTGGATTTGGCACGTTCATGTTTTTTTGATGATATTGAAATTCAAATTTCATTTCAAATTTTAAAGAACCACTACACCAAATCCTGGTTTTAGCAACGCTTCATTTTCGGAGGTGCGCAACGGATATAGACGTTGCACAGTTAACAACGTTAATATCCGTTGCGCACCAGTTTATCCGTTGCACAAATTAATTATATTTCATTTACTAAAATAAATAGTGGTGCAACGTATGTTCGCGCCTATATCCGTTGTACAACGTATGGGTTTCTCGTAATACATAGTATATTCACGGGCTATTAGTAGTTTATTTTTATTTATTAATTTTCTGATTTTTGTATCCACTCACTTTATTTATTTCACTCGATATATCTTCTTTTCTCTCTCTTTACAGTTTTCATCGAAGAAGAGAAGTTCTTCTCAAGGTTTCAATTTTCAGTGGAGAGGGTTTATGCAAAATTCAAAATCCATATATCAAATTTAAAAGAAAACCCCACAATTGAAAAACTAATCCTTACCCATCTCAAAATCAAATCTCAATAATATCTAAAAGAAAACCCTCATTTGTAACCTCATTTGTAACCTAGATTTAGTTTGTTTGCTCCTAAAACCAATACCAAACCATGATCTTATTTAAGCTCGCTCGTTTACTGTATGGGAGGGAGATTATGAATCCTGCATATCTAAACAACTCTCATCACCGAATCAAGCCCAATACTAACCTAATCATAATCGCATCTAAGAATCAAAACCCATCTCAGAATCAGAACCATATTCCTTTAATATCCCCTAAATTGTTACTTTATATCTAGTTAATTTTTCTTCTCCAATCAAAGCAAACCTTCA
Source organism: Papaver armeniacum (assembly GCA_023531295.1). Lineage (NCBI taxonomy): Eukaryota > Viridiplantae > Streptophyta > Magnoliopsida > Ranunculales > Papaveraceae > Papaver > Papaver armeniacum. Next base: position 915,827 of record JAJJWW010000818.1, on the reverse strand, counting down.
TCTCACATTTGATAGATCTGAAGGTAACCCTAATACTTTTTGCTTGTTTTTTTTTTTTGTTGCGATTATTGCTTGATTCTGTGGAGATTTGCAATTTTTCTTTGTGTATATTGTATTTAGTGGAGTTTTAAAGCATGGGTTTCTTTTGATTTCAGTTTTGTGGTGTTTCAACTGTTTGTGTGTGGTGTTGATCGTGTGGGTGATTTTGTTGGTGGTGGTAGCAAGTGTTGGTGGTGCGGTTTGTGCTACAGATTTTTGGCCTTAGTTAGTGGTGGTGGTGCACCATTTGTTCAGTGTTTATGATGAAACCCTTAGAGATTTTATGAGAATGTCTATGTGCTCAGGTTTGTGGATAACATAACCCGTGTAAAGTTATAGTTCTAGGATTTCCAGATCCTGAGCTTTTTTTCCTCCATTATTTGAATGTAATATTCTAAAAAGTTGTACGGTATTGCAGTTGAAGTATCCTTCCCATCCTTATCGTGGTATTCCAAGTGCTATCATTCACTTATCCACCTTGATGAAAGAGCCATCATTCAGGTCTTCATTTGTGCAAGCTGATGGAGCGAAGCTTCTAATCCCAATGATTTCTCCAGCAACCTCACAGAAATCTGTCCAGGTGACCTTGCATAAGTTAATTTTTCATCCATATATTCATTTTTCTCGCAATTTAATTTTCCCGGGATGGAGCTCAAGTGACATTTTCCACAAATTCACTATGATATGCTAGTTTACTACTTGTAAAAGTTCTTCTCCCTGTACGTTTTTTTCTTCTTAATCAAAATTGAAGCTTCATGAACTTCGCCTATTTCACGTTATGTCCTGTAGGTGGTAGAGGAATACCTTTAGGAAAATTCAGGTGGTGGAACACTGATCCTATTTTATCTTTACCGGACGGAATTTACTCATGCTAACTCAAGAATGGACTTTAGTTGGTATTAAATACCAGGAAGAAGACTTCTTTTTGCCTTCTAGAAATCATGGGGTGATTATCGTTTTATTCAGCTTGTTGAGGTTTTTTAGTTGACTGTAATTCTGATTAATTGCTAATTCGATCCTGTTTTTTCATTTATATTGCTATCTTATATCTTTTTAATATTCTGTAGCTTCAAAAGTTCTTGGGTTTGCTAACTGCATCTTGTCTTTCGATAGTAATCTATATCTTACTGATGTAGCACAAGTTCAAAAGTTGATCGGTTCAACACCATTGGATGTTGCCAGGTCTAATTTGGCGCAGAGTGGTTAGATAAGCCGGAACGCACTCTGCCCTTGTGGTTTTCAAAAGAGATACAAAAGGTAGGTATATTCGATTTCGTTACATTTCAGCACTTTCTCACTATTCTTATCTTGTTACAAAGAGTTCCCCAGGGCAAAGCCTTGTTGGTGAAAGAATAGCAAAAAGCTACTTGCTACGAAAATCTTCCAACTTATATTCATTAAGTGAATTGCATGACAAGAACAACACCTTTCTTGTGCCCCCATACAAGTTTTGGAGACTGCAATGAAGCTGTTAATGTTCTCACCTACTACGAAGGAAAACTTTACAATGGACAAGGTATGGTATAAAAGGTGTGCGTACAAGTTTGAAACCATTATTTTGGTCGGTGTATTACTAACATAGTTGGAGAATTATCTAACTTATTGTTTTTTTCTTGGCTCCCTCTTGGATGCTAACATTTAATTTCCTTCGAATCTGGTGGGTATTTACAGTTTTGTACTTTTCCTTTGAAAGCCAACTATGTTTAGGTTGTTTGATTTATTCTTTTAAAATTTTATCATCTTCCTCTTTGGTTTTATTTACTGATTGGTGCTAAAAGAAAATATATGCTTTTTCAGGGATGTATTTTCAGGATTTGATCCAAATATTGTTGCCAATCTTAATGAGAGACAAATCAGTACTGAATATGGGATCGAATTAAGCAGGTTCCGAGGAGCTGTCGATAACTCTTAACCGAATTCATGAGGTAATTTACCAAAAACTTATTCCCATATTTCCACCGTACAAGTACAGTTACGTGGATTCTTTCCTCTCTACTCCAGTAACAGGCAGCTTCTCTTTCATTGAGAAATCATTTTCTTGTTTATTCCTGCAACTGCCATTTTATGAAAAGTCTTTTTATAACTCTTAGGTATACTACTCAACTGTTATGCTTGTGAAAGTTAGGATCGTTGTTCTCGCTAAAAATTGAAGGAGACCCTCTAAAAATTGACTCGCTGATGTTGTTGGCCATTTCCGAAGGTACCGACGTCTCTATTATCCATTAAAATTCCAACATTATAACAATCTATGAAGTCTAAGTGAATGGAGTTTAATTTGAGAATTGTTTTCCATGCAGGTTCTTGCTTCCATTGGAAATTTCGCATTTGTTCGATAACTTGTGGGAATGATCCTTGAGATCATCATTATTTTTCCCTTCTTGTTCTGTTAATCGGAGGAATACCCATAGCTATGCCCACAGTGTTATCCTCAGACGCTTGCAATTGGCTCTCATCGCCTTATGTAAAGTGTACATAACTTCAAGTAAATTGTTTTAAGGGATTCCCGATTTTGAGTAATGTTGTTCATCTCCATTTGTTGTATATCAAGGGTGCTATTACAAAACGGATGACTGTGATAGAAGAAACAGCGGCTGGAATGGATGTCCTCTGCGGTGATAAAAAAGCGAACCCTGACCCCGAGTCGCCTCACTGTCGATCGAAGCCTTATTGAGGTACGTAAATGGGCTAGATAACAAATGTTTGTCAGAACCTTAGAGATGTTCTTGTCAAATCATGTCTTCATGATATGCATCCTTTGTAGGTTTTTAGCAAAAATATAGACTGACACACTGTTGTGTTGCTTGCAGCTAGAGCCTCAAGGCTTGAAATTCGAGACGCCATCGACACGGTCATTATTAACATGCTTGCTGACCCAAAGGAGGTGAGAATAGAAACAAAATCTATGACAAACTGGAATATTTTTTCCCCTGCTAACTAAGAAAGTTTTGTGTTTTCATTCCTTGCTTCAGGCACACGAAAACATCACACTGGTTCATCTTCTACTGTTCAATTTTGTAGAAAAGCGTTAACCATTACGTAGATCGATTCGAAGGAAACGGCATAGGGCTAGTAAAGGAGCTCCCGAATGATATCCACATTTATAATGGGAACTAAAGGATTTAATGTTTCTCGGTGATCATCGTGTAACGGAGCTACCAGAATACTAATTTCTTGTTTTAACTTCAGATTCTCAACTTATGTGACCATCATTGACAAGTTTGCTTTGAGAGGGGATTGCGGTCTCTTGGTGTTGCTTTTCAGGTAGATTTAAAACACTTAAAGTATCTCAATTAGGCCATTTTGAAGCTTATAACGCACGAATATGCTAATTCATGGAAACACTCTGTGCACTTCAAATCAATCTAGATTTTTTTACTTCATCGACAAGTGTAATTTCCAGGAAGTTCCAGGAGGTCCTTGGAAATTTTGTGGGTTGTTACCATTGTTTGATCCACCTAGGCATGACAGTGCAGAGACCATCCGGAGAGCACGTCACCTTGGGTTAGCAGAATGCCATTTTGTATTGAAACTCTGTTCTTTGTAATTTATTAATACATCAATTCCATCAATCTAATTAGTTACGCAAGAATTATGGTGCATATGTTATCGGGTTATGACATCCCTGATCATTTGATCGATTTCAACCACGAAATCTCACGAGATATAGCCATGACGACTTTTTTTTACCTGAAAATTATTTTGCAACGGATATAAACGTAGGACCCTCATCCGTTGCACAAATCACCTGAAATGAGAAACAGAATTAACTGCCACCAAATAAATAAAACGTTGACATAAAACACAATGGGACCCACAAGTGTTATTCTGTAAACAATAACCGTTGCACAAATTAAATTATACGTTGCACAAATAAGAAAAGGTGCAACGGTTGTGCAACGTTTATAAATGTTGTACAAATTAATTTCTGCAACGGATGTTATGTGTTGCACAACAATGCGCAACGCCGTTTTGCCAACGTTTATTTCCGTTGCACAAATTATGCGCAACGTTTATAAACGCCACAAAATGGCTGTTTTGGTGTAGTGAAGATTGGCGCGTTCATGTTTTTTTTGATGATATTGAAATTCAAATTTCATTCAAATATTAAAGAACGGATAAATTACCATCTTCTCCTCTAGTAAACTACTAGGCTTTTACCTTATACTGGGCCATTCCGTTCTTTCAAGGTCCAAGTGTCTATCTATTTTCCTTTCTTTGCCAAACCAAAAACTTCTATCCAGAGAGGAGAATTTTGGTTAATTTGAAAGATTCAAATCTTCGAGATCCTGTTCCGTTTCGATCTTCTAGAGAAAGTGTCTGAAATTCAAAATACCAAGTTTTTTTCCCTCCGAAATTAGGTTTTGATTTTTTATTTTCCTTAATCGGAATAAGCTAGAAAGGAAAAGAAAGAAGTACATACCGTAGTTAGAGAGAATCAAATCTAATCTTCAGATCGTGTTCCCTTTCTGATCTTCAAGGAGAGAAGAAAAAACGTAGAAAATCTTCAGATCTCCTTCTGACTTCAAGGATAGAGAAAACCAGAGAGATTTGGATTCGGCGCGTTCATGTTTTTTTGATGATATTGAAATTTAAATTTCATTTCAAATTTTAAAGAACGTTGGCGCGTTCATGTTTTTTTGATGATATTGAAAATCAAATTTCATTTCAAATTTTAAAGAACGGATAAATTACCATCTTCTCCTCTAGTAAACTACTAGGCTTTCACCTTATACTGGGTCATTCCATTCTTTCAAGGTCCAAGTGTCTATCTATTTTCCTTTCTTTGCCAAACCAAAAACTTCTATCGAGAGAGGGGAATTTTGGTTAATTTGAAAGATTCAAATCTTCGGATCCCGCTCCCATTCCAATCTTCTAGAGAAAGTGTCTGAAATTCAAAATACCAAGTTTTTTTCCCTCCAAATTAGGTTTTGATTTTGATTTTTCTTAATCTTTGATTTTGATTTTTCTTAATCGGAATAAGATAGAAAGGAAAAGAAAGAAGTACATACCGTAGTTAGAGAGAATCAAATCTAATCTTCAGATTGTGTTCCCTTTCTGATCTTCAAGGAGAGAAGAGAAAAACGGAGAAAATCTTGAGATCTCCTTCGACTTCAAGGAGAGAGAAAACCGGAGAGATTTGGATTTGGCGCGTTCATGTTTTTTTTTGATGATATTGAAATTCAAATTTCATTTCAAATTTTAAAGAACGTTGGTGCGTTCATGTTTTTTTGATGATATTGAAATTCAAATTTCATTCAAATTTTAAAGAACGGATAAATTACCATCTTCTCCTCTAGTAAACTACTAGGCTTTCACCTTATACTGGGCCATTTCGTTCTTTCAAGGTCTAAGTGTCTATCTATTTTCCTTTCTTTGCCAAACCAAAAACTTCTATCGAGAGAGGAGAATTTTGGTTAATTTGAAAGATTCAAATCTTCAGATCTCGCTCCCGTTCCGATCTACTAGAGAAAGTTTCTGAAATTCGAAATACCAAGTTTTTTTCCCTCCGAAATTAGGTTTTGATTTTTTATTTTCCTTAATCGGAATAAGCTAGAAAGGAAGAGAAAGAAGTACATATTGTAGTTAGAGAGAATCAAATCTAATCTTCAGATCGTGTTCCCTTTCTGATCTTCAAGGAGGGAAGAAAAAACAGAGAAAATCTTCAGATCTCCTTCTGACTTCAAGGAGAGAGAAAACCAGAGAGATTTGGATTTGGCGCGTTCATGTTTTTTTGATGATATTGAAATTTAAATTTCATTTCAAATTTTAAAGAACGTTGGCGCGCGTTCATGTTTTTTTGATGATATTGAAAATCAAATTTCATTTCAAATTTTAAAGAACGGATAAATTACCATCTTCTCCTCTAGTAAACTACTAGGCTTTCACCTTATACTGGGCCATTCCGTTCTTTCAAGGTCCAAGTGTCTATCTATTTTCCTTTCTTTGCCAAACCAAAAACTTCTATCGAGAGAGGAGAATTTTGGTTAATTTGAAAGATTCAAATCTTCAGATCCCGCTCCCATTCCGATCTTCTAGAGAAAGTGTCCAAATTCAAAATACCAAGTTTTTTTCCTCCGAAATTAGGTTTTGATTTTGATTTTTCTTAATCGGAATAAGCTAGAAAGGAATTCCCTCCGAATTAGGTTTTGATTTTGATTTTTCTTAATCGGAATAAGCTAGAAAGGAAAAGAAAGAAGTACATACCGTAATTAGAGAGAATCAAATCTAATCTTCAGATCGTGTTCCCTTTATGATCTTCAAGGAGAGAAGAGAAAAACGGAGAAAATCTTCAGATCTCCTTCTGACTTCAAGGAGAGAGAAAACCAGAGAGATTTGGATTTGGCGCGTTCATGTTTTTTTGATGATATTGAAATCTAAATTTCATTTTAAATTTTAAAAAAAGTTGGCGCGTTCAAGTTTTTTTGATGATATTGAAATTCAAATTTCATTCAAATTTTAAAGAACGGATAAATTACCATCTTCTCCTCTAGTAAACTACTAGGCTTTCAACTTATACTGGGCCATTCCGTTCTTTCAAGGTCCAAGTGTCTATCTATTTTCCTTTCTTTGCCAAACCAAAAACTTCTATCGAGAGATGAGAATTTTGGTTAATTTGAAAGATTCAAATCTTCAGATATCGCTCCCGTTCCGATCTTCTAGAGAAAGTGTCTGAAATTCAAAATACGAAGTTTTTTTCTCTCCGAAATTAGGTTTTGATTTTGATTTTTCTTAATCGGAATAAGCTAGAAAGGAATTCCCTCCGAAATTAGGTTTTGATTTTTATTTTTCTTAATCTTTGATTTTGATTTTTCTTAATCGGAATAAGCTAGAAAGGAAAATAAAGAAGTACATACCGTAGTTAGAGAGAATCAAATCTAATCTTCAGATCGTGTTCCCTTTCTGATCTTCAAGGAGAGAAGAGAAAAATGGAGAAAATCTTCAGATCTCCTTCTGACTTCAAGGATAGAGAAAACCAGAGAGATTTGGATTTGGCGCGTTCATGTTTTTTTGATGATATTGAAATTCAAATTTCATTTCAAATTTTAAAGAACGTTGGCGCGTTTATGTTTTTTTGATGATATTGAAATTCAAATTTGATTTCAAATTTTAAAGAACGGATAAATTACCATCTTCTCCTCTAGTAAACTACTAGGCTTTCACCTTATACTGGGCCATTCCGTTCTTTCAAGGTCCAAGTGTCTATCTATTTTCCTTTCTTTGCCAAACCAAAAACTTCTATCGAGAAAGGAGAATTTTGGTTAATTTGAAAGATTCAAATCTTCAGATCCCGCTCCTTCCCGATCTTCTAGAGAAAGTATCCAAATTCAAAATACCAAGTTTTTTTCCCTCCGAAATTAGGTTTTTTCCTCTATTTGGTATTGGTGTACGTTGAATTGGTTGTTGAACTTGATTTTATCCATTGTTTATTGTGTTCATTCTTGAAGATTCCTCGCCATCTCCCCTTTTCCAGCAAGCCTCCTACTCGTTCTAATAGTTGTTGGTTGTTTTGATGTATTTTATCTTCTAGCCATTTTTCAACCTTAATGAGTTGATGAAAATTATATGAAATTCTTTACCTATTAATCCAAATTCTTTCAAACCACAATATCATCTTCAGTCCCTGTTTCTAGCGCCATTTTGTAGTTGCAGGAATTCCCACAATACATCCCTCACAAGAATTCATAATAATTGACACATCTTTAAGATCAACAATTACACTTTTTATTAATTGAGTTAGAAATTTTACAAGAAGGAAATGAGATCAAGAATACAACCGCTATTCTAGACTTTCTCTCTCTTCAAACTTTCTCTCCACTCTAAAAATATCTCTCCCACCTTAAGTCTGCTTCGGCTCTTTATATAGGATATTACATAGTGGGTGACAAATAAGTCATCCTTTATTTTTGTAGTTGCAGAAATCCTACACTACACCCCTTACAAGAATCTATGTAATCAAACTGTTTTAGGATGAACAATCATAGGTTTTATTGATTAAATCTTTTAGTGTTTACAAAATGAAACAGTAAGCAAGCTTAAGAATTACAATTACTCCTAACTTTCTCTCTCTTAATGACTTGCCCAACACCTGAAAAAGAACCCCCTTACAATAGGCCTACTCGGCTCTTTACATAGGGTATTACATAATGGGTGACATGACTAAGTTGTCCTTTATTTTGGGAATGACTTGCGAAATATCGCAAGTGTACAAGTTTATAATCTCGCGACACTCCTAGACCTCGCTAGGTCTTCACATCTTCCTCGTGTTTTGGTTCTGTCGTCATTCATTGCGTCACTTATATTACTCTTATGTGACACCTTCGCAATGTCAAGTTTATTGATCTCGCAAGGTTTTGATGTCGCGATATTCGATCCTACATCTTGCCTCTTCTCATGTCTTCTCTGAAGAAGAGAATGTCATGAGAATTAATGTGTTCAAAGTGCCGCACTGTTCATTTTTTCATCAATTTTCCGCCGAGAAGACTCTAGTGAATTAGGGACAACCGTTTACACGTACCCATAATATCCTGTTTTACCAGCACATTAAATGCTAAACGGTCACACTTTTGTTGTCTATTTAAGAAAGAATTCTTCATGAGAATGTTTTCTTTCTTTTACTTCGTCTTCTTCATCGTCTGTAACTTTTTATTGTTGTTTTTCCTCGTGCAATTCTCCTCATCATCTTTCTCGCTATCATTCCTCTCGCTCTTTGTTCTCATCATTTTTCTCCTATCGTTTCTATGGAGCCACCAAGGTTCGTTGATTCTCAATTGAAATTGATCTTTTTGTGATTGATCCCTTTTATTAAAATCGTTTTATTTTGATATTGTTCTTCCTTTAATGATTCCCCTGCTATTTTTTGTTTTAGCAAGAACAAATCTAACACCAAATTCACCGTTCAACCCTACTGTGTCCATGAGCTCGCAACCGAAAACCACTGTTACTAAAAAGAAATCTGCGAATAGCAAGGTATTGAAGAAACATTTACTTTTAATAACAATATTGTTGCCTCTGTTTCTTATTTAACTTGTAATTCGCAGGATGACAAAAATGTTGATATATCCCCTAAGAAGCCTCATCGTTCTAAGCCTGTTGCACCTCCTATTTCCTTTCCTCCATTCAAGCTCACAACTCCTCCTGCAGTATCTTCGCAGGATATCCCATCTTCTGTTGCGATATCTTCGCAGGTGTTGATGGTGGTTTTTAAACAAGGGGTAAAATCGTAAAACCCCATGACCTAGTGTTACCCGCAACACATTAACTAAGAGCATTTAACTCAGGTGTAAATAATTAATAGGGGTATTTTTCAAAATACCCGTTAGGTTTTCGACACGTAACCCTAATTCCAAAATCAAGCCGCACACCGCGCACCATGGCAATGATGCCAAACCAAGCCGCACATCTGCGCACCATGGCAACAATGCCAAACCAATCCGCACACTGCGCACCATGGCAACAATGCCAAACCAAGCCGCACACTGCGCACCATGGCAACAACGCCAAACCAAGCCGCACACTGCGCACCATGGCAATAATGCCAAACCAAGCCGCACACTGCGCACCATGGCAACAATGCCAAACCAAGCCGCAGACTGCGCACCATGGCAACAATGCCAAACCAAGCCGCACACCGCGCACCATGGCAACAACGCCAAAACCAAGCCGCACATCATGCGCACCATGGCAAACAACGCCAAAACCAAAGTACATATCGCACTCATTGGCAACCATGCCAAACTAAGCCGCTATGCCATTGGCACATGCCAAAGATAGCGCCTAGGCTTGCAAAACGTGCAACTAGGTCAACATGGCCGTACGTGCCATTGGCACATGCCAACGCGTACCACAAGCCATATTTCCAAGCCGCTATGCCATTGGCGCATGCCAAATATAGCGCCCTAGGCTTGAAAAACGTGCAACTAGGTCAACATGGCCGTACGTGCCATTGGCACATGCCAACGCGTACCACAAGCCATATTTCCAAGCCGCTATTCCATTGGCGCATGCCAAATATAGCGCCCTAGGCTTGCAAAACGTGCAACTAGGTCAACATGGCCATACGTGCCATTGGCACATGCCAACGCGTACCCCAAGCCATATTTCCAAGCCGCTATGCCATTGGCGCATGCCAAATATAGCGCCCTAGGCTTACGAACCACACAACCTAGGCCAAGTCGGCCACGCATGCCATTGGCACATGCCAACATGCTCGCTGGTAGCTTTTCCTACCAAGGCTACGGCCCTAACGGCCACGCATGCCATTGGCACATGCCAACATGCTCGCTGGTAGCTTTTCCTACCAAGGCTACGGCCCTAACGGCCACGCATGCCATTGGCACATGCCAACATGCTCGTTGGTAGCTTTTCCAACCAAGGCCACGGCCCTAACGGCCACGCATGCCATTGGCACATGCCAACATGCTCGCTGGTAGCTTTTCCTACCAAGGCCACGGCCCTAACGGCCACGCATGCCATTGGCACATGCCAACATGCTCGGGCCGGTAGCTTTTCCAACCAAGGCCACGGCCCTAACGGCCACGCATGCCATTGGCACATGCCAACATGCTCATTTGGTAGCCTAACTTGCAAACCGTGCAACCTACCACCAAGGCATTCCGCACATGCCATTGGCACATGCCAAACACACACGCTGGTAGCCTAACTTGCAAACCGTGTAACCTACCACCAAGGCATTCCGCACATGCCATTGGCACATGCCAAACACACACGCTGGTATCCTAACTTGCAAACCGTGCAACCTACCACCAAGGCATTCCGCACATGCCATTGGCACATGCCAAACACACACGCTGGTAGCCTAACTTGCAAACCGTGCAACCTACCACCAAGGCATTCCGCACATGCCATGGGCACATGCCACACACGCCACTAGCAGCTCTGGCATTGCCACTTACACTCGACGTACAACTTACCACCAAGGCATTCCGCACATGCCACGCACGCCACTAGAAGCCCTGGCATTACCACTTGCGCTCGAAGTACAACCCGCAACAAGGGCATTCCGCACATGCCAATGGCACATTCCACGCGCCACTAGCAGCGCCACTTGCACTCAAGGTGCAACCAACACTCGAGATATCAACACAAACGGGGATGCTTTCCGGGGTTTTGGTTTGGCGGTCACGACTTGCGGCGTACACTACGCTCACATTAAGAAAGCGTGAAAAGGAATAAAGCGGTCAAATAAATGAGGAAATAATGGTGAAAACGTTTTCATCCATTAACACCATGCGGTTACCACCTCCTCCCGTTATTTCACCCTTTACTCTCTTCCTTCATGAGGCCAGGGTACGTTTCAATCTCGATTTGTATAAATAGGTCTTACCTATTTCCACCGGACACAAGTCTCGGTCGGGAGAAAATACTACACTCTCGTAAAAGGCAACTTTGCAAGCTCTCCAAAAAGCTTTCATCTCTTGCAAGCTTCCGAAGCTTCCACTTTACGATACAAGTCGAGACACTACTCTCCCGCACTATTCTCGGTCTCAACACCTTTCTTTGCTTCCCTCCCCAAATCAACCCTTCTCCTCCACTTTGTGACCGAAGCAAGTCCTGGAACAGCCATTTCTTGGTTTAGGCCGGACTTGTACAGATTGATCTCTCGAATCTATAAAGTGCTCACGTACAAAGACATTTGTTTAGGGTTTGAACCAGTTTCTTACTCACCTACCGAATTTACCGAAATCGGCAGAAACGATTTTTACCCATAAACAATTGGGGACCACAGCAGGAGGATTGATCTATCGGTTACAATAGCAACTCCAAATCCTGATTTCGTTTCTCGAATGTCAAATCCCAACATGGTGGAACTCAGGTCCGGAGCGGCTGCCGAGAACACCAGCACAGAACGCACCCCCCGATGTTAGCATCTCTCCCAATAACGTTGTTACGTCACTGGCTGACAACAGCAACATCGAATGCACTCCCTCAAGTGTAGCACCGCCAATCACCAGGGCCAGAGCCGCTACCTCCTCTAGCGTCTCTGCACAACCCTCTAATCACGGCAACGAAAATATCTTTTCGGGTGTCGCGCCACCAGTCACCAGGGCTAGAGCCGCCGCCACGACCCCAAATGCTTCGTCTAGCATGGCGCTTCCGTCCACGACCAAGATCCCAATTACCCCGCCGACGGGACGAGAAACCGGAGGGACAAGAGGAAGTCGCCCTTACGTCACCCTTGCAGTTGAAGTATCCTTCCCCGCCCTTGCAGTTGAAGTATCCTTCCCATCCTTCTCGTGGTATTCCAAGTGCTATCATTCACTTATCCACCTTGATGAAAGAGCCATCATTCAGGTCTTCATTTGTGCAAGCTGATGGAGCGAAGCTGCTAATCCCAATGATTTCTCCAGCAACCTCACAGAAATCTGTCCAGGTGACCTTGCATAAGTTAATTTTTCATCCATATATTCATTTTTCTGCAATTTAATTTTCCCAGGGATGGAGCTCTGGTGACATTTGCCACAAATTCACTATGATATGCTAGTTTACTACTTGTAAAAGTGCTTCTCCCTGTACGTTTTTTTCTTCTTAATCAAAATTGAAGCTTCATGAACTTCGCCTCTTTCACGTTCTGTCCTGTAGGTGGTAGAGGAATACCTTTAGGAAAATTCAGGTGGTGGAACACTGATCCTATTTTATCTTTACCGGACGAAATTTACTCATGCTAACTCAAGAATGGACTTTAGTTGGTATTAAATACCAGGAAGAAGACTTCTTTTTGCCTGCTAGAAATCATGGGGTGATTATCGTTTTATTCAGCTTGTTGAGGTTTTTTAGTTGACTGTAATTCTGATTAATTGCTAATTCGATCCTGTTTTTCATTTATATTGATATCTTATATCTTTTTAATATTCTGTAGCTTCAAAAGTTCTTGGGTTTGCTAACTGCATCTTGTCTTTCGATAGTAATCTATATCTTACTGATGTAGCACAAGTTCAAAAGTTGATCGGTTCAACACCATTGGATGTTGCCAGGTCTAATTTGGCGCAGAGTGGTTAGATAAGCCGGAACGCACTCTACCCTTGTGGTTCTCAAAAGAGATACAAAAGGTAGGGATCTTCGATTTCGTTACATTTCAGCACTTTCTCACTATTCTTATCTTGTTACAAAGAGTTCCCCAGGGAAAAGCCTTGTTGGTGAAAGAACAGCAAAAAGCTACTTGCTACGAAAATTGTAACACCCCGTGTTTTTAGCATGGCGCATGCTAAAAGATGCGCCATTTGCTTGTGATGAAGCTTCATCCAAAGCTTCCGCAGCGTGAAAAAGGTGGATTGGGTTAAGGCCAATACCGCGCCAAGATTGGCGTATTATGTTTGGCATTTGGCCAGGGACAATATTGCATCATCATGATGCATTAGGCCGATTGGGTAGGTGGCCTTGAGCTTACGAGCGTAATCATTGCGCATTATGAGAGTTATTGGCCAACAACCAATATCGCACAATCATTGTGCATCGAGACCGCAGAGGGCTGGTCGAGAGAATATTGCATAATCATTATGCGATATGCCAAAGAAAATGTCGCATAATCATTGTGCAGCAGACGGACCGAGTGGTGCACAATCATTGTGCAACAGAACGGAGACTCGGCAATCATTGCCGGTCATTCAGAAATTCATGGCAACGGCCATGAATAGTGAAGCATGTCAATATGCTCCCCTTTTCATACTTGTAGAAATTCCATTAAGACATATATAGGGAAGGGTAGTTGGTTGAAGGTGCATATGCGGACTATGTACCAAGTAAGCTTCGTAGCTTAGACGGAAGGTTATAAATGATGCCTAAGGCTCATTTATAGTTGCGTAGCCTTTCGAAGAGGGTATTTGATGCGTTGACATCACTATGCCACGGCGCGGACCCGATGATGCATAATCATTATGCATCTTGGCGGAATGGCCTATACGGACCAGGTCATTACCGTTTTTGCTAGGCCACAGCCTTGCAAACGATTTGGTTTAAGTTTCTGTCCCTTCAAGGATGAACTACGGTCTGTGCTTGATCCCTTTAGAGTAGGGAAGGGTACGTAGGCAGCCGCAATGAGTTGCAGCATTGCCGGTCCAGCACGTTGGCCCCTCATATCATCTAAGCTTGGTAGCTCGACGCAAGAGATGATTGTGGCCAGACTTGATGAGGCTTAGTTGCATGCCAGTAAGTGGATGCTCATACTTCCTATCAAGTTATGAAGAGATGGTAAGCGAGGTAACGTGGGAAATGGCAAGGGCTTGGTGTGGCCTACGCTAAAGTCTAAGGCTTATGCCTGGACAAGACACGGGAATGTGACGGTTGCTCAACTAGCCGAAATTCATTTATGAATTCCCTACGTAAAAGTAAAGCCGAGACGCATGAAAATGCATTGGCATTGGCCTTATGGCCTTAAACCCTTTTGCGGGACAAGGGTAAGTTGGAATGGTGTGGAAGCTAAGTTAGCTGCGTCATGCTCCACGAGCATGCTTGCAAGGGCAATTGGACGTGCATTTGCCTAGCTTTGAGGCCGGATCGTAGCTTCATCATGGCGCACCGGGGGAGTTACGGCCTGCGGGGCAACGCGCCAAAGGCGTAATTTTCCGGTCCGTCACAGATGGTATCAGAGCAAGTTCCGAGAAAACTCTAGGGACTTGTGCGGAGTGGACTCATTGGCGAGTATTTTCCTTAACGGAAAAACTTTAAGTTGGAGAGTAGGCCAACTTATGCACGGAAAGAGTTGGTAATCGCTATGCCGCTTACATTGCGAATCGAGTTGAGCTTGTATAAGTGCTTGTGAGTTTGCCAGGCCTCTGTGGCACCCCGCTTACGAGCATCCTGAAGACCGTCCAGGACGGTGGGTAGACAATGGGATCGATCATCCCCACACGTTGGCAGCGGCCAACGGTGTGCGTTGTCAGGCCCGGCTAGCATCCCACTTACGAGTGGCAACCCGGTAAATCCGTCAGGGACGGTGGCTTGCATCCAACCTGCACTGGCATTAGAAATTGGTCCTCACAGTGTTGCGTTGAGTTTTTCCTTGTCATTTCGATGACATCTTTCAACCTTGTGAACCTTAGGGACTTCTGAGTGCGTAGTATGGGATGCGCATTCAGGATACCTTGTCGAGATATCCTCTTGGCACTGGCCAATTGCGATTCTTGGTTTAGTTGTGGGCACTTTTGGATTCCTGGGCAGGTGGTATGGGACATGTGCTCAGAAGGTCTAAATTGTTGTTCATGACAACTTGAAGAAACCCGTGATTTCTGAGCATCTGTTATGGGACTTTTGCTCATGAAATCCAACTCGAAGAGATTGTCCACAATAGCTTTGGTTTTGAATTTCGGGGACGAAATTCTTTGAAGGGTGTGATAATGTAACACCCCGTGTTTTTAGCATGGCGCATGCTAAAAGATGCGCCATTTGCTTGTGATGAAGCTTCATCCAAAGCTTCCGCGAGCGTGAAAAAGGTGGATTGGGTTAAGGCCAATACCGCGCCAAGATTGGCGTATTATGTTTGGCATTTGGCCAAGGGACAATATTGCATCATCATGATGCATTAGGCCGATTGGGTAGGTGGCCTTGAGCTTACAGCGTAATCATTGCGCATTATGAGAGTTATTGGCCAACAACCAATATCGCACAATCATTGTGCATCGGACCCGAAGAGGGCTGGTCGAGAGAATATTGCATAATCATTATGCGATATGCCAAACAAAATGTCGCATAATCATTGTGCGAGAGACGGAACGAGTGGTGCACAATCATTGTGCAACAACGGAGACTCGGCAATCATTGCGGTCATTCGAAATTCATGGCAACGGCTATGAATAGTGAAGCATGTCAATATGCTCCCCTTTTCATACTTGTAGAAATTCCATTAAGACATATATAGGGAAGGGTAGTTGGTTGAAGGTGCATATGCGGACTATGTACCAAGTAAGCTTCATAGCTTAGCCGGAAGGTTATAAATGATGCCTAAGGCTCATTTATAGTTGCGTAGCCTTTCGAAGAGGGTATTTGATGCGTTGACATCACTATGCCACGGCGCGGACCCGATGATGCATAATCATTATGCATCTTGGCGGAATGGCCTATACGGACCCGGTCATTACCGTTTTGCTAGGCCACGACCTTGCAAACGATTTGGTTTAAGTTTCATCCCTTCAAGGATGAACTACGGTGCATGCTTGATCCCTTTAGAGTAGGGAAGGGTACGTGGCGGCCGCAATGAGTTACGACATTGCCGGTCCAGCACGTTGGCCCCTCATATCATCTAAGCTCGGTAGCTCGACGCAAGAGATGATTGTGGCCAGACTTGATGAGGCTTAGTTGCATGCCAGTAAGTGGATGCTCATACTTCCTATCAAGTTATGAAGAGATGGTAAGCGAGGTAACGTGGGAAATGGCAAGGGCTTGGTGTGGCCTACGCTAAAGTCTAAGGCTTATGCCTAAGACACGGCAATGTGACGGTTGCTCAACTAGCCGGAAATTCATTTATGAATTCCCTACGTAAAGGTAAAGCCGAGAGACGCATGAAAAATGCATTGGCATTGGCCTTATGGCCTTAAACCCTTTTGCGGGACAAGGGTAAGTTGGAATGGTGTGGAAGCTAAGTTAGGCTGCGTCATGCTCCACGAGCATGCTTGCAAGGGCAATTGGACGTGCATTTGCCTAGCTTTGAGGCCCGGATCGTAGCTTCATCATGGCGCACCGGGAGATTACGGCTGCTGCGGGGCAACGCGCCAAAGGCGTAATTTTCCGGTCCGTCACGAGATGGTATCGAGATCAAGTTCCGAGAAAACTCTAGGGACTTGTGCGGAGTGGACTCATTGGCGAGTATTTTCCTTAACGGAAAAACTTTAAGTTGGAGAGTAGGCCAACTTATGCACGGAAAGAGTTGGTAATCTGCTATGCCGCTTACATTGCGAATCGAGTTGAGCTTGTATAAGTGCTTGTGAGTTTGCCGGGCCTCTGTGGCACCCCGCTTACGAGCATCCGGAAGACCGTGCGGGACGGTGGGTAGACAATGGGACCGATCATCCCCACACGTTGGCACTTGGCCAACGGTGTGCGTTGTCGAGCCGGCTAGCATCCCACTTACGAGTGGCAACCCGGTAAATCCGTCAGGGACGGTGGCTTGCATCCAACTACACTGGCATTAGAAATTGGTCCTCACAGTGTTGCGTTGAGTTTTTCCTTGTCATTTCGATGACATCTTTCAACCTTGTGAACCTTAGGGACTTCGAGTGCGTAGTATGGGATGCGCATTCAGGATACCTTGTCGAGATATCCTCTTGGCACCGGCCAATTGCGATTCTTGGTTTAGTTGTGGGCACTTTTGGATCCTGGGGCGGGTGGTATGGGACATGTGCTCGGAAGGTCTAAATTGTTGTTCATGACAACTTGAAGAAACCCGTGATTTCGAGCATCCGTTATGGGACTTTTGCTCATGAAATCCAACTCGAAGAGATTGTCCACGATAGCTTTGGTTTTGAATTTCGGGGACGAAATTCTTTGAAGGGTGTGATAATGTAACACCCCGTGTTTTTAGCATGGCGCATGCTAAAAGATGCGCCATTTGCTTGTGATGAAGCTTCATCCAAAGCTTCCGCAGCGTGAAAAAGGTGGATTGGGTTAAGGCCAATACCGCGCCAAGATTGGCGTATTATGTTTGGCATTTGGCCAAGGGACAATATTGCATCATCATGATGCATTAGGCCAGTTGGGTAGGTGGCCTTGAGCTTACAGCGTAATCATTGCGCATTATGAGAGTTATTGGCCAACAACCAATATCGCACAATCATTGTGCATCAGACCAGAGAGGGCTGGTCGAGAGAATATTGCATAATCATTATGCGATATGCCAAAGAAAATGTCGCATAATCATTGTGCAGCAGACGGAACGAGTGGTGCACAATCATTGTGCAACAGAACGGAGACTCGGCAATCATTGCCGGTCATTCAGAAATTCATGGCAACGGCCATGAATAGTGAAGCATGTCAATATGCTCCCCTTTTTCATACTTGTAGAAATTCCATTAAGACATATATAGGGAAGGGTAGTTGGTTGAAGGTGCATATGCGGACTATGTACCAAGTAAGCTTCATAGCTTAGCCGGAAGGTTATAAATGATGCCTAAGGCTCATTTATAGTTGCGTAGCCTTTCGAAGAGGGTATTTGATGCGTTGACATCACTATGCCACGGCGCGGACCCGATGATGCATAATCATTATGCATCTTGGCGGAATGGCCTATACGGACCAGGTCATTACCGTTTTTGCTAGGCCACAGCCTTGCAAACGATTTGGTTTAAGTTTCAGTCCCTTCAAGGATGAACTACGGTCTGTGCTTGATCCCTTTAGAGTAGGGAAGGGTACGTAGGCAGCCGCAATGAGTTACGACATTGCCGGTCCAAAGACGTTGGCCCCTCATATCATCTAAGCTTGGTAGCTCGACGCAAGAGATGATTGTGGCCAGACTTGATGAGGCTTAGTTGCATGCCAGTAAGTGGATGCTCATACTTCCTATCAAGTTATGAAGAGATGGTAAGCGAGGTAACGTGGGAAATGGCAAGGGCTTGGTGTGGCCTACGCTAAAGTCTAAGGCTTATGCCTGGACAAGACACGGTAATGTGACGGTTGCTCAACTAGCCAGGAAATTCATTTATGAATTCCCTACGTAAAGGTAAAGCCAGAGACGCATGAAAAATGCATTGGCATTGGCCTTATGGCCTTAAACCCTTTTGCGGGACAAGGGTAAGTTGGAATGGTGTGGAAGCTAAGTTAGCTGCGTCATGCTCCACGAGCATGCTTGCAAGGGCAATTGGACGTGCATTTGCCTAGCTTTGAGGCCCGGATCGTAGCTTCATCATGGCGCACCGGGGAGATTACGGCCTGCGGGGCAACGCGCCAAAGGCGTAATTTTCCGGTCCGTCACAGATGGTATCAGATCAAGTTCCGAGAAAACTCTAGGGACTTGTGCGGAGTGGACTCATTGGCGAGTATTTTCCTTAACGGAAAAACTTTAAGTTGGAGAGTAGGCCAACTTATGCACGGAAAGAGTTGGTAACTGCTATGCCAGTTACATTGCGAATCGAGTTGAGCTTGTATAAGTCTTTGTGAGTTTGCCGTGCCTCTGTGGCACCCCGCTTACGAGCATCCTAAGACCGCCGTGGGACGGTGGGTAGACAATGGGACTGATCATCCCCACACGTTGGCACTGGCCAACGGTGTGCGTTGTCAGGCCCGGCTAGCATCCCACTTACGAGTGGCAACCCGGTAAATCCGTCAGGGACGGTGGCTTGCATCCAACTACACTGGCATTAGAAATTGGTCCTCACAGAGGTGTTGCGTTGAGTTTTTCCTTGTCATTTCGATGACATCTTTCAACCTTGTGAACCTTAGGGACTTCGAGTGCGTAGTATGGGATGCGCATTCGGGATACCTTGTCGAGATATCCTCTTGGCACTGGCCAATTGCGATTCTTGGTTTAGTTGTGGGCACTTTTGGATCCCTGGGCAGGTGGTATGGGACATGTGCTCAGAAGGTCTAAATTGTTGTTCATGACAACTTGAAGAAACCCGTGATTTCTGAGCATCTGTTATGGGACTTTTGCTCATGAAATCCAACTCGAAGAGATTGTCCACGATAGCTTTGGTTTTGAATTTCGGGGACGAAATTCTTTGAAGGGTGTGATAATGTAACACCCCGTGTTTTTAGCATGGCGCATGCTAAAAGATGCGCCATTTGCTTGTGATGAAGCTTCATCCAAAGCTTCCGCAGCGTGAAAAAGGTGGATTGGGTTAAGGCCAATACCGCGCCAAGATTGGCGTATTATGTTTGGCATTTGGCCAAGGGACAATATTGCATCATCATGATGCATTAGGCCAGTTGGGTAGGTGGCCTTGAGCTTACAGCGTAATCATTGCGCATTATGAGAGTTATTGGCCAACAACCAATATCGCACAATCATTGTGCATCAGACCAGAGAGGGCTGGTCGAGAGAATATTGCATAATCATTATGCGATATGCCAAACAAAATGTCGCATAATCATTGTGCAGCAGACGGAACGAGTGGTGCACAATCATTGTGCAACAGAACGGAGACTCGGCAATCATTGCCGGTCATTCAGAAATTCATGGCAACGGCCATGAATAGTGAAGCATGTCAATATGCTCCCCTTTTCATACTTGTAGAAATTCCATTAAGACATATATAGGGAAGGGTAGTTGGTTGAAGGTGCATATGCGGACTATGTACCAAGTAAGCTTCATAGCTTAGCCGGAAGGTTATAAATGATGCCTAAGGCTCATTTATAGTTGCGTAGCCTTTCGAAGAGGGTATTTGATGCGTTGACATCACTATGCCACGGCGCGGACCCGATGATGCATAATCATTATGCATCTTGGCGGAATGGCCTATACGGACCAGGTCATTACCGTTTTTGCTAGGCCACAGCCTTGCAAACGATTTGGTTTAAGTTTCTGTCCCTTCAAGGATGAACTACGGTGCATGCTTGATCCCTTTAGAGTAGGGAAGGGTACGTAGGCAGCCGCAATGAGTTGCAAACATTGCCGGTCCAAAGCACGTTGGCCCCTCATATCATCTAAGCTTGGTAGCTCGACGCAAGAGATGATTGTGGCCAGACTTGATGAGGCTTAGTTGCATGCCAGTAAGTGGATGCTCATACTTCCTATCAAGTTATGAAGAGATGGTAAGCGAGGTAACGTGGGAAATGGCAAGGGCTTGGTGTGGCCTACGCTAAAGTCTAAGGCTTATGCCTGGACAAGACACGGCAATGTGACGGTTGCTCAACTAGCCAGGAAATTCATTTATGAATTCCCTACGTAAAGGTAAAGCCAGAGACGCATGAAAAATGCATTGGCATTGGCCTTATGGCCTTAAACCCTTTTGCGGGACAAGGGTAAGTTGGAATGGTGTGGAAGCTAAGTTAGCTGCGTCATGCTCCACGAGCATGCTTGCAAGGGCAATTGGACGTGCATTTGCCTATCTTTGAGGCCCGGATCGTAGCTTCATCATGGCGCACCGGGGGAGTTACGGCCTGCGGGGCAACGCGCCAAAGGCGTAATTTTCCGGTCCGTCACAAAAATCTTCCAACTTATATTCATTAAGTGAATTGCATGACAAGAACAACACCTTTCTTGTGCCCCCATACAAGTTCTGGAGACTGCAATGAAGCTGTTAATGCTCTCACCTACTACGAAGGAAAACTTTACAATGGACAAGGTATGGTATAAAAGGTGTGCGTACAAGTTTGAAACCATTATTTTGGTCGGTGTATTACTAACATAGTTGGAGAATTATCTAACTTATTATTTTTTACTTGGCTCCCTCTTGGATGCTAACATTTAATTTCCTTCGAATCTGGTGGGTATTTACAGTTTTGTACTTTTCCTTTGAAAGCCAACTATGTTTAGGTTGTTTGATTTATTCTTCTAAAATTTTATCATCTTCCTCTTTGGTTTTATTTACTGATTGGTGCTAAAAGAAAATATATGCTTTTTCAGGGATGCATTTTCAGGATTTGATCCAAATATTGTTGCCAATCTTAATGAGAGACAAATCAGTACTGAATATGGGATCGAATTAAGCAGGTTCCGAGGAGCTGTCGATAACTCTTAACCGAATTCATGAGGTAATTTACCAAAAACTTATTCCCATATTTCCACCGTACACGTACAGTTACGTGGATTCTTTCCTCTCTACTCCGATGTGAAAACTTCTCTTTCATTGAGAAATCATTTTCTTGTTTATTCCTCGCAATCGCCATTTTATGAAAAGTCTTTTTATAACTCTTAGGTATACTACTCAACTGTTTTGCTTGTGAAAGTTAGGATCGTTGTTCTGCTAAAAATTAAAGGAGACCCTCTAAAAATTGACTCCGCTAATGTTGTTGGCCATTTACAGAAGGTACCGACGTCTCTATTATCCATTAAAATTCCAACATGATAACAATCTATGAAGTCTAAGTGAATGGAGTTTAATTTGAGAATTGTTTTCCATGCAGGTTCTTACTTCCATTGGAAATTTCTGCATTTGTTCGATAGCCGTGGGAATGATCCTTGAGATCATCGTTATTTTTCCCTTCTTGTTCTGTTAATCGGAGGAATACCCATAGCTATGCCCACATTGTTATCCGGTACGCTTGCAATTGGCTCTCATCGCCTGTAACAGCAGGTACATAACTTCAAGTAAATTGTTTTAAGGGATTCCCCGATTTTGAGTAATGTTGTTCATCTCCATTTGTTGTATATCAAGGGTGCTATTACAAAACGGATGACTGTGATAGAAGAAACGGCTGGAATGGATGTCCTCTGCGGTGATAAAACTGGAACCCTGACCCTGAGTCGCCTCACTGTCGATCGAAGCCTTATTGAGGTACGTAAATGGGCTAGATAACAAATATTTGTCAGAACCTTAGAGATGTTCTTGTCAAATCATGTCTTCATGATATGCATCCTTTGTAGGTTTTTAGAAAAAATATAGACTGACACACTGTTGTGTTGCTTGCAGCTAGAGCCTCAAGGCTTGAAAGTCGAGACGCCATCGACACGGTCATTATTAACATGCTTGCTGACCCAAAGGAGGTGAGGAATAGAAACAAAATCTATGACAAACTGGAATATTTTTTCCCCTGCTAACTAAGAAAGTTTTGTGTTTTCATTCCTTGCTTCAGGCACACGAAAACATCACACTGGTTCATCTTCTACTGTTCAATTCTGTAGAAAAGCAAACAGCCATTACGTAGATCGATTCCGAAGGAAACTGGCATAGGGCTAGTAAAGGAGCTCCTGAACAGATATCCACATTTATAATGGGAACTAAAGGATTTATTGTTTCTCAGTGATCATCGTGTAACGGGAGCTACCAGAATACTAATTTCTTGTTTTAACTTCAGATTCTCAACTTATGTGACCATCATTGACAAGTTTGCTGAGAGGGGATTGCGGTCTCTTGGTGTTGCTTTTCAGGTAGATTTAAAACACTTAAAGTATCTCAATTCTATTAGGCCATTTTGAAGCTTATAACGCACGAATATGCTAATTCATGGAAACACTCTGTGCACTTCAAATCAATCTAGATTTTTTTTTACTTCACTGACAAGTGTAATTTCCAGGAAGTTCCAGGAGGTCCTTGGAAATTTTGTGGGTTGTTACCATTGTTTGATCCACCTAGGCATGACAGTGCAGAGACCATCCGGAGAGCACGTCACCTTGGGTTAGCAGAATGCCATTTTGTATTGAAACTCTGTTCTTTGTAATTTATTAATACATCAATTCCATCAATCTAATTAGTTACGCAAGAATTATGGTGCATATGTTATCGGTTTATGACATCCCTGATATCATTTGATCGATTTCGAACCCTGAAATCTGCCGGAGATATAGCCGGCGACGACTTTTTTTTTTACCTGAAAATTATTTTGCAACGGATATAAACGTAGGACCCTCATCCGTTACACAAATCACCTGAAATGAGCAACAGAATTAACTGCCACCAAATAAATAAAACGTTGACAGAAAACACAATGGGACCCACAAGTGTTATTCTGTAAACAATAACCGTTGCACAAATTAAATTATACGTTGCACAAATAAGAAAAGGTGCAACGGTTGTGCAACGTTTATAAATGTTGTACAAATTAATTTCTGCAACGGATGTTATGTGTTGCACAACAATGCGCAACGTCGTTTTGCCAACGTTTATTTCCGTTGCACAAATTATGCGCAACGTTTATAAACGCCACAAAATGGCTGTTTTGGTGTAGTGAACATTGGCGCGTTCATTTTTTTTTTTGATGATATTGAAATTCAAATTTCATTCAAATATTAAAGAACGGATAAATTACCATCTTCTCCTCTAGTAAACTACTATGCTTTTACCTTATCTTTGGGCCATTCCATTCTTTCAAGGTCCAAGTGTCTATCTATTTTCCTTTCTTTTCCAAACCAAAAACTTCTATCCGTAGAGAGAGAATTTTGGTTAATTTGAAAGATTCAAATCTTCGAGATCCCGCTCCCGTTTCGATCTTCTAGAGAAAGTGTCCGAAATTCAAAATACCAAGTTTTTTTCCTCCGAAATTAGGTTTTGATTTTTTATTTTCCTTAATCGGAATAAGCTAGAAAGGAAAAGAAAGAAGTACATACCGTAGTTAGAGAGAGAATCAAATCTAATCTTCAGATCGTGTTCCCTTTCGATCTTCAAGGAGAGAAAAAACGTAGAAAATCTTCGAGATCTCCTTCGACTTCAAGGATAGAGAAACCGAGAGAGATTTGGATTTGGCGCGTTCATGTTTTTTTTTGATGATATTGAAATTTAAATTTCATTTCAAATTTTAAAGAACGTTAGCGCGTTCATGTTTTTTTTTGATGATATTGAAAATCAAATTTCATTTCAAATTTTAAAGAACGGATAAATTACCATCTTCTCCTCTAGTAAACTACTAGGCTTTCACCTTATACTTTTGTCATTCCGTTCTTTCAAGGTCCAAGTGTCTATCTATTTTCCTTTCTTTGCCAAACCAAAAACTTCTATCGAGAGAGGAGAATTTTGGTTCATTTGAAAGATTCAAATCTTCGATCCCGCTCCCATTCCAATCTTCTAGAGAAAGTGTCTGAAATTCAAAATACCAAGTTTTTTTCCCTCCGAAATTAGGTTTTGATTTTGATTTTTCTTAATCTTTGATTTTGATTTTTCTTAATCGGAATAAGATAGAAAGGAAAAGAAAGAAGTACATACCGTAGTTAGAGAGAATCAAATCTAATCTTCAGATTGTGTTCCCTTTCTGATCTTCAAGGAGAGAAGAGAAAAACGGAGAAAATCTTCAGATCTCCTTCTGACTTCAAGGAGAGAGAAAACCAGAGAGATTTGGATTTGGCGCGTTCATGTTTTTTTGATGATATTGAAATTCAAATTTCATTTCAAATTTTAAAGAACGTTGGTGCGTTCATGTTTTTTTGATGATATTGAAATTCAAATTTCATTCAAATTTTAGAGAACGGATAAATTACCATCTTCTCCTCTAGTAAACTACTAGGCTTTCACCTTATACTGGGCCATTTCATTCTTTCAAGGTCTAAGTGTCTATCTATTTTCCTTTCTTTGCCAAACCAAAAACTTCTATCGAGAGAGAAGAATTTTGGTTAATTTGAAAGATTCAAATCTTCAGATCTCGCTCCTGTTCCGATCTACTAGAGAAAGTGTCTGAAATTCGAAATACCAAGTTTTTTTCCGTCCGAAATTAGGTTTTGATTTTTTATTTTCCTTAATCGGAATAAGCTAGAAAGGAAGAGAAAGAAGTACATACTGTAGTTAGAGAGAATCAAATCTAATCTTCAGATCGTTTTCCCTTTCTGATCTTCAAGGAGGGAAGAAAAAACAGAGAAAATCTTCAGATCTCCTTCTGACTTCAAGGAGAGAGAAAACCAGAGAGATTTGGATTTGGCGCGTTCATGTTTTTTTGATGATATTGAAATTTAAATTTCATTTCAAATTTTAAAGAACGTTGGCGCGTTCATGTTTTTTTGATGATATTGAAAATCAAATTTCATTTCAAATTTTAAAGAACGGATAAATTACCATCTTCTCCTCTAGTAAACTACTAGGCTTTCACCTTATACTGGGCCATTCCGTTCTTTCAAGGTCCAAGTGTCTATCTATTTTCCTTTCTTTGCCAAACCAAAAACTTCTATCGAGAGAGGAGAATTTTGGTTAATTTGAAAGATTCAAATCTTCAGATCCCGCTCCCATTCCGATCTTCTAGAGAAAGTGTCTGAAATTCAAAGTACCAAGTTTTTTTTCCCTCCGAAATTAGGTTTTGATTTTGATTTTTCTTAATCGGAATAAGCTAGAAAGGAAAAGAAAGAAGTACATACCGTAGTTAGAGAGAATCAAATCTAATCTTCAGATCGTGTTCCCTTTATGATCTTCAAGGAGAGAAGAGAAAAACGGAGAAAATCTTCAGATCTCCTTCGACTTCAAGGAGAGAGAAACCATAGAGATTTGGATTTGGCGCGTTCATGTTTTTTTGATGATATTGAAATCTAAATTTCATTTTAAATTTTAAAGAACGTTGGCCCGTTCATGTTTTTTTGATGATATTGAAATTCAAATTTCATTCAAATTTTAAAGAACGGATAAATTACCATCTTCTCCTCTAGTAAACTACTAGGCTTTCACCTTATACTGGGCCATTCCGTTCTTTCAAGGTCCAAGTGTCTATCTATTTTCCTTTCTTTGCCAAACCAAAAACTTCTATCGAGAGATGAGAATTTTGGTTAATTTGAAAGATTCAAATCTTCAGATCTCGCTCCCGTTTCGATCTTCTAGAGAAAGTGTCTGAAATTCAAAATACGAAGTTTTTTTCCCTCCGAAATTAGGTTTTGATTTTGATTTTTCTTAATCGGAATAAGCTAGAAAGGAATTCCCTCCGAAATTAGGTTTTGATTTTTATTTTTCTTAATCTTTGATTTTGATTTTTCTAAATCGGAATAAGCTAGAAAGGAAAATAAAGAAGTACATACCGTAGTTAGAGAGAATCAAATCTAATCTTCAGATCGTGTTCCCTTTCTGATCTTCAAGGAGAGAAGAGAAAAATGGAGAAAATCTTCAGATCTCCTTCTGACTTCAAGGAGAGAGAAAACCAGAGAGATTTGGATTTGGCGCGTTCATGTTTTTTTGATGATATTGAAATTCAAATTTCATTTCAAATTTTAAAGAACGTTGGCGCGTTCATGTTTTTTTGATGATATTGAAATTCAAATTTCATTTCAAATTTTAAAGAACGGATAAATTACCATCTTCTCCTCTAGTAAACTACTAGGCTTTCACCTTATACTGGGCCATTCCGTTCTTTCAAGGTCCAAGTGTCTATCTATTTTCCTTTCTTTGCCAAACCAAAAACTTCTATCGAGAAAGGAGAATTTTGGTTAATTTGAAAGATTCAAATCTTCAGATCTCGCTCCCGTTCCGATCTTCTAGAGAAAGTATCTGAAATTCAAAATACCAAGTTTTTTTCCCTCCGAAATTAGGTTTTTTCCCTCTATTTGGTATTGGTGTACGTTGAATTGGTTGTTGAACTTGATTTTATCCATTGTTTATTGTGTTCATTCTTGAAGATTCCTCAGTTTCATCTCCCCTTTTTCCAGCAAGCCTCCTACTCGTTCTAATAGTTGTTGGTTGTTTTGATGTATTTTCTCTTCTAGCCATTTTTCAACCTTAATGAGTTGATGAAAATTATATGAAATTCTTTACCTATTAATCCAAATTCATTCAAACCACAATATCAATCTTCAGTCCCTGTTTCTAGCGCCATTTTGTAGTTGCAGGAATTCCCAAAATACATCCCTCACAAGAATTCATAATAATTGACACATCTTTAAGATCAACAATTACACTTTTTATTAATTGAGTTAGAAATTTTACAAGAAGGAAATGAGATCAAGAATACAACCGCTATTCTAGACTTTCTCTCTCTTCCAAACTTTCTCTCCACTCTAAAAATATCTCTCCCATCTTAAGTCTGTTCGGCTCTTTATATAGGATATTACATAGTGGGTGACAGCTAAGCTGTCCTTTATTTTTGTAGTTTCAGGAAATCCTACACTACACCCCTTACAAGAATCTATGTAATCAAACTGTTTTAGGATGAACAATCATAGGTTTTATTGATTAAATCTTTTAGTGTTTACAAAATAAAACAGTAAGCAAGCTTAAGAATTACAATTACTCCTAACTTTCTCTCTCTTAATGACTTGCCCAACACCTGAAAAAGAACCCCCTTACAATAGGCCTACTCGGCTCTATATATAGGGTATTAAATAATGGGTGACAGCTAAGCTGTCCTTTATTTTCGGGAATGACTTGCGAAATATCGCAAGTGTACAAGTTTATAATCTCGCGACACTCCTAGACCTCGCTAGGTCTTCACATCTTCCTCGTGTTTTGGCTGTCGTCATTCATTGCGTCACTTATATTACTCTTATGTGACACCTTCGCAATGCTGTCGTTTATTGATCTCGCAAGGTTTTGATGTCGCGATATTCTGATCCTACATCTTGCCTCTTCTCATGTCTTCTCTACGAAGAAGAGAATGTCATGAGAATTAATGTGTTCAAAGTGCCGCAGCTGTTCATTTTTCATCAATTTTCCGCCGAGAAGACTCCGTGAATTAGGGACAACCGTTTACACGTACCCATAATCTCCTGTTTTACCAGCACATTAAATGCTAACCGGTCACACTTTTGTTGTCTATTTAAGAAAGAATTCTTCATGAGAATGTTTTCTTTCTTTTACTTCGTCTTCTTCATCGTCTGCAACTTTTTATTGTTGTTTTTCCTCGTGCAATTCTCCTCATCATCTTTCTGCTATCATTCCTCTGCTACTGTTCTCATCATTTTTCACGCTCTTGTTTCTACGAGCCACCAAGGTTCGTTGATTCTCGCTGAAATTGATCTTTTTGTGATTGATCCCTTTTATTAAAATCGTTTTATTTTGATATTGTTCTTCCTTTAATGATTCCCCTGCTGTTTTTGTTTCAGCAAGAACAAATCTAACACCAAATTCACCGTTCTGAACCCTACTGTGTCCATGAGCTCGCAACCGAAAACCACTGTTACTAAAAAGAAATCTGCGAATAGCAAGGTATTGAAGAAACATTTACTTTTAATAACAATATTGTTGCCTCTGTTTCTTATTTAACTTGTAATTCGCAGATGACAAAAATGTTGATATATCCCCTAAGAAGCCTCATCGTTCTAAGCCTGTTGCACCTCCTATTTCCTTTCCTCCATTCAAGCTCACAACTCCTCCTGCAAGATCTTCGCAGATATCCCATCTTCTCATTGCGATATCTTCGCAGGTGTTGATGGTGGTTTTTAAACAAGGGGTAAAATCGTAAAACCCCATGACCTAGTGTTACCCGCAACACATTAACTAAGAGCATTTAACTCAGGTGTAAATAATTAATAGGGGTATTTTTTCAAAATACCGCATTAGGGTTTTCGACACGTAACCCTAATTCCAAAATCAAGCCGCACACCGCGCACCATGGCAATAGTGCCAAACCAAGCCGCACACTGCGCACCATGGCAACAATGCCAAACCAAGCCGCACACTGCGCACCATGGCAACAAATGCCAAACCAAGCCGCACACTGCGCACCATGGCAACAACGCCAAACCAAGCCGCACACTGCGCACCATGGCAATAATGCCAAACCAAGCCGCACACTGCGCACCATGGCAACAATGCCAAACCAAGCCGCACACTGCGCACCATGGCAACAATGCCAAACCAAGCCGCACACTGCGCACCATGGCAACAACGCCAAAACCAAGCCGCACACTGCGCACCATGGCAGCAACGCCAAAACCAAAGTACATATCGCACTCATTGGCAATCATGCCAAACTAAGCCGCTATGCCATTGGCACATGCCAAAGATAGCGCCCTAGGCTTGCAAAACGTGCAACTAGGTCAACATGGCCGTACGTGCCATTGGCACATGCCAACGCGTACCACAAGCCATATTTCCAAGCCGCTATGCCATTGGCACATGCCAAATATAGCGCCCTAGGCTTGCAAAACGTGCAACTAGGTCAACATGGCCGTACGTGCCATTGGCACATGCCAACGCGTACCACAAGCCATATTTCCAAGCCGCTATTCCATTGGCGCATGCCAAATATAGCGCCCTAGGCTTACAAAACGTGCAACTAGGTCAACATGGCCATACGTGCCATTGGCACATGCCAACGCGTACCCCAAGCCATATTTCCAAGCCGCTATGCCATTGGCGCATGCCAAATATAGCGCCCTAGGCTTACGAACCACACAACCTAGGCCAACTCGGCCACGCATGCCATTGGCACATGCCAACATGCTCGCTGGTAGCTTTTCCTACCAAGGCTACGGCCATAACGGCCACGCATGCCATTGGCACATGCCAACATGCTCGCTGGTAGCTTTTCCTACCAAGGCTACGGCCCTAACG
Source organism: Papaver armeniacum (assembly GCA_023531295.1). Classification (NCBI taxonomy): domain Eukaryota; kingdom Viridiplantae; phylum Streptophyta; class Magnoliopsida; order Ranunculales; family Papaveraceae; genus Papaver; species Papaver armeniacum. The sequence continues at coordinate 885,795 of JAJJWW010000818.1, read as the reverse complement.
GCCACGCATGCCATTGGCACATGCCAACATGCTCGTTGGTAGCTTTTCCAACCAAGGCCACGGCCCTAACGGCCACGCATGCCATTGGCACATGCCAACATGCTCGCTGGTAGCTTTTCCTACCAAGGCCACGGCCCTAACGGCCACGCATGCCATTGGCACATGCCAACATGCTCGCTGGTAGCTTTTCCAACCAAGGCCACGGCCCTAACGGCCACGCATGCCATTGGCACATGCCAACATGCTCGCTGGTAGCCTAACTTGCAAACCGTGCAACCTACCACCAAGGCATTCCGCACATGCCATTGGCACATGCCAAACACACACGCTGGTAGCCTAACTTGCAAACCGTGTGACCTACCACCAAGGCATTCCGCACATGCCATTGGCACATGCCAAACACACACGCTGGTAGCCTAACTTGCAAACCGTGCAACCTACCACCAAGGCATTCCGCACATGCCATTGGCACATGCCAAACACACACGCTGGTAGCCTAACTTGCAAACCGTGCAACCTACCACCAAGGCATTCCACACATGCCATGGGCACATGCCACACACGCCACTAGCAGCTCTGGCATTGCCACTTACACTCAACGTACAACTTACCACCAAGGCATTCCGCACATGCCATTGGCACATGCCACGCACGCCACTAGAAGCCCTGGCATTACCACTTGCGCTCGAAGTACAACCCGCAACAAGGGCATTCCGCACATGCCAATGGCACATTCCACGCGCCACTAGCAGCGCCACTTGCACTCAAGGTGCAACCAACACTCGAGATATCAACACAAACTGGGGGATGCTTTCCAGGGTTTTGGTTTGGCGGTCACAAACTTGCAGGCGTACACTACGCTCACATTAAGAAAGCGTGAAAAGGAATAAAGCGGTCAAATAAATGAGGAAATAATGGTGAAAACGTTTTCACCCATTAACACCATGCGGTTACCACCTCCTCCCATTATTTCACCCTTTACTCTCTTCCTTCATAAGGCCAGGGTACGTTTCAATCTCGACTTGTATAAATAGGTCTTACCTATTTCCACCAGACACAAGTCTCGGTCAGGAGAAAAATCCTACACTCTCAGAAAAGGAAACTTTGCAAGCTCTCCAAAAAGCTTTCATCTCTTGCAAGCTTCCGAAGCTTCCACTTTCTGATACAACTCGAGACACTACTCTCCCGCACTATTCTGGTCTCAACACCTTTCTTTGCTTCCTCCCCAAATCAACCCTTCTCCTCCACTTTGTGACCGAAGTAAGTCTGGAACGGCCATTTCTTGTTTTAGGCCGGACTTGTACAGATTGATCTCTCGAATCTATAAAGTGCTCACGTACAACACATTTGTTTAGGGTTTGAACCAGTTTCTTACTCACCTACCGAATTTACCGAAATCGGCAGAAACGATTTTTACCCATAAACAATTGGGGACCACAGCAGGAGGATTGATCTATTGGTTACAATAGCAACTCCGACTCCTGATTTCGTTTCTCGAACGTCAAATCCCAACATGGTGGAACTCAGGTCCGGAGCGGCTGCCGAGAACACCAAGCCACGAACGCACCCCCGATGTTAGCATCTCTCCCAATAACGTTGTTACGTCACCGGCTGACAACAGCAACATCGAATGCAGTCCCTCAAGTGTAGCACCGCCAATCACTAGGGCTAGAGTCGCTGCCTCCTCTAGCGTCTCTGCACAACCCTCTAATCACGGCAACAAAAATATCTTTTCGGGTGTCGCGCCACCAGTCACCAGGGCTAGAGCCGCCGCCACGACCCCAAATGCTTCGTCTAGCATGGCGCCTCCGTCCACGACCAAGATCCCAACTACCCCGCCGACGGGACGAGAAACCGGAGGGACAATAGGAAGTCGCCCTTACGTCACCCTTGCAGTTGAAGTATCCTTCCCCGCCCTTGCAGTTGAAGTATCCTTCCCATCCTTCTCGTGGTATTCCAAGTGCTATCATTCACTTATCCACCTTGATGAAAGAACCATCATTCAGGTCTTCATTTGTGCAAGCTGATGGAGCGAAGCTGCTAATCCCAATGATTTCTCCAAAGAACCTCACGAAATCTGTCCGTGTGACCTTGCATAAGTTAATTTTTCATCCATATATTCATTTTTCTGCAATTTAATTTTCCCAGGGATGGAGCTCTGGTGACATTTGCCACAAATTCACTATGATATGCTAGTTTACTACTTGTAAAAGTGCTTCTCCCTGTACGTTTTTTTCTTCTTAATCAAAATTGAAGCTTCATGAACTTCGCCTCTTTCACGTTCTGTCCTGTAGGTGGTAGAGGAATACCTTTAGGAAAATTCAGGTGGTGGAACACTGATCCTATTTTATCTTTACCGGATGAAATTTACTCATGCTAACTCAAGAATGGACTTTAGTTGGTATTAAATACCAGGAAGAAGACTTCTTTTTGCCTGCTAGAAATCATGGGGTGATTATCGTTTTATTCAGCTTGTTGAGGTTTTTTAGTTGACTCTAATTCTGATTAATTGCTAATTCGATCCTGTTTTTCATTTATATTGCTATCTTATATCTTTTTAATATTCTGTAGCTTCAAAAGTTCTTGGGTTTGCTAACTGCATCTTGTCTTTCGATAGTAATCTATATCTTACTGATGTAGCACAGGTTCAAAAGTTGATCGGTTCAACACCATTGGATGTTGCCAGGTCTAATTTGGCGCAGAGTGGTTAGATAAGCCGGAACGCACTCTGCCCTTGTGGTTCTCAAAAGAGATACAAAAGGTAGGGATCTTCGATTTCGTTACATTTCAGCACTTTCTCACTATTCTTATCTTGTTACAAAGAGTTCCCCAGGGCAAAGCCTTGTTGGTGAAAGAACAACAAAAAGCTACTTGCTACGAAAATCTTCCAACTTATATTCATTAAGTGAATTGCATGACAAGAACAACACCTTTCTTGTGCCCCCATACAAGTTCTGGAGACTGCAATGAAGCTGTTAATGCTCTCACCTACTACGAAGGAAAACTTTACAATGGACAAGGTATGGTATAAAAGGTGTGCGTACAAGTTTGAAACCATTATTTTGGTCGGTGTATTACTAACATAGTTGGAGAATTATCTAACTTATTGTTTTTTTCTTGGCTCCCTCTTGGATGCTAACATTTAATTTCCTTCGAATCTGGTGGGTATTTACAGTTTTGTACTTTTCCTTTGAAAGCCAACTATGTTTAGGTTGTTTGATTTATTCTTCTAAAATTTTATCATCTTCCTCTTTGGTTTTATTTACTGATTGGTGCTAAAAGAAAATATATGCTTTTTCAGGGATGCATTTTCAGGATTTGATCCAAATATTGTTGCCAATCTTAATGAGAGACAAATCAGTACTGAATATGGGATCGAATTAAGCAGGTTCCGAGGAGCTGTCGATAACTCTTAACCGAATTCATGAGGTAATTTACCAAAAAATTATTCCCATATTTCCACCGTACACGTACAGTTACGTGGATTCTTTCCTCTCTACTCCAGTAACAGGCAGCTTCTCTTTCATTGAGAAATCATTTTCTTGTTTATTCCTGCAACTGCCATTTTATGAAAAGTCTTTTTATAACTCTTAGGTATACTACTCAACTGTTATGCTTGTGAAAGTTAGGATCGTTGTTCTGCTAAAAATTGAAGGAGACCCTCTAAAAATTGACTCCGCTGATGTTGTTGGCCATTTCCAGAAGGTACTGACGTCTCTATTATCCATTAAAATTCCAACATGATAACAATCTCTGAAGTCTAAGTGAATGGAGTTTAATTTGAGAATTGTTTTCCATGCAGGTTCTTACTTCCATTGGAAATTTCTGCATTTGTTCGATAGCCGTGGGAATGATCCTTGAGATCATCGTTATTTTTCCCTTCTTGTTCTGTTAATCGGAGGAATACCCATATCTATGCCCACAAGTGTTATCCTAAGACGCTTGCAATTGGCTCTCATCACTGTAACAGCAGGTACATAACTTCAAGTAAATTGTTTTAAGGGATTCCCCGATTTTGAGTAATGTTGTTAATCTCCATTTGTTGTATATCAAGGGTGCTATTACAAAACGGATGACTGTGATAGAAGAAACGGCTGGAATGGATGTCCTCTGCGGTGATAAAACTGGAACCCTGACCCCGAGTCGCCTCACTGTCGATCGAAGCCTTATTGAGGTACGTAAATGGGCTAGATAACAAATGTTTGTCAGAACCTTAGAGATGTTCTTGTCAAATCATGTCTTCATGATATGCATCCTTTGTAGGTTTTTAGCAAAAATATAGACTGACACACTGTTGTGTTGCTTGCAGCTAGAGCCTCAAGGCTTGAAAGTCGAGACGCCATCGACACGGTCATTATTAACATGCTTGCTGACCCAAAGGAGGTGAGGAATAGAAACAAAATCTATGACAAACTGGAATATTTTTTCCCCTGCTAACTAAGAAAGTTTTGTGTTTTCATTCCTTGCTTAAGGCACACGAAAACATCACACTGGTTCATCTTCTACTGTTCAATTCTGTAGAAAAGCAGACAGCCATTACGTAGATCGATTCCGAAGGAAACTGGCATAGGGCTAGTAAAGGAGCTCCTGAACAGATATCCACATTAATAATGGGAACTAAAGGATTTAATGTTTCTCAGTGATCATCGTGTAACGGAGCTACCGTAATACTAATTTCTTGTTTTAACTTCGATTCTCAACTTATGTGACCATCATTGACAAGTTTGCTTTGAGAGGGGATTGCGGTCTCTTGGTGTTGCTTTTCGGGTAGATTTAAAACACTTAAAGTATCTCAATTCTATTAGGCCATTTTGAAGCTTATAACGCACGAATATGCTAATTCATGGAAACACTCTCGTGCACTTCAAATCAATCTAGATTTTTTTTTACTTCATCGACAAGTGTAATTTCCCGGAAGTTCCAGGAGGTCCTTGGAAATTTTGTGGGTTGTTACCATTGTTTGATCCACCTAGGCATGACAAAGCGAGACCATCCGGAGAGCACGTCACCTTGGGTTAGCGAGAATGCCATTTTGTATTGAAACTACGTTTCTTTGTAATTTATTAATACATCAATTCCATCAATCTAATTAGTTACGCAAGAATTATGGTGCATATGTTATCGGGTTATGACATCCCTGATATCATTTGATCGATTTCGAACCCTGAAATCTGCCGGAGATATAGCCGGCGACGACTTTTTTTTTTACCTGAAAATTATTTTGCAACGGATATAAACGTAGGACCCTCATCCGTTGCACAAATCACCTGAAATGAGAAACAGAATTAACTGCCACCAAATAAATAAAACGTTGACAGAAAACACAATGGGACCCACAAGTGTTATTCAGTAAACAATAACCGTTGCACAAATTAAATTATACGTTGCACAAATAAGAAAAGGTGCAACGGTTGTGCAACGTTTATAAATGTTGTACAAATTAATTTCTGCAACGGATGTTATGTGTTGCACAACAATGCGCAACGTCGTTTTGCCAACGTTTATTTCCGTTGCACAAATTATGCGCAACGTTTATAAACGCCACAACATGGCTGTTTTGGTGTAGTGAACATTGGCGCGTTCATTTTTTTTTGATGATATTGAAATTCAAATTTCATTCAAATATTAAAGAACGGATAAATTACCATCTTCTCCTCTAGTAAACTACTAGGCTTTTACCTTATACTGGGCCATTCCGTTCTTTCAAGGTCCAAGTGTCTATCTATTTTCCTTTCTTTGCCAAACCAAAAACTTCTATCCAGAGAGGAGAATTTTGGTTAATTTGAAAGATTCAAATCTTCAGATCCCGCTCCCGTTTCGATCTTCTAGAGAAAGTGTCTGAAATTCAAAATACCAAGTTTTTTTCCCTCCGAAATTAGGTTTTGATTTTTTATTTTCCTTAATCGGAATAAGCTAGAAAGGAAAAGAAAGAAGTACATACCGTAGTTAGAGAGAATCAAATCTAATCTTCAGATCGTGTTCCCTTTCTGATCTTCAAGGAGAGAAGAAAAAATGTAGAAAATCTTCAGATCTCCTTCTGACTTCAAGGATAGAGAAAACCAGAGAGATTTGGATTTGGCGCGTTCATGTTTTTTTGATGATATTGAAATTTAAATTTCATTTCAAATTTTAAAGAACGTTGGCGCGTTCATGTTTTTTTGATGATATTGAAAATCAAATTTCATTTCAAATTTTAAAGAACGGATAAATTACCATCTTCTCCTCTAGTAAACTACTAGGCTTTCACCTTATACTAGGTCATTCCGTTCTTTCAAGGTCCAAGTGTCTATCTATTTTCCTTTCTTTGCCAAACCAAAAACTTCTATCGAGAGAGGAGAATTTTGGTTAATTTGAAAGATTCAAATCTTCAGATCCCGCTCCCATTCCAATCTTCTAGAGAAAGTGTCTGAAATTCAAAATACCAAGTTTTTTTCCCTCCGAAATTAGGTTTTGATTTTGATTTTTCTTAATCTTTGATTTTGATTTTTCTTAATCGGAATAAGATAGAAAGGAAAAGAAAGAAGTACATACCGTAGTTAGAGAGAATCAAATATAATCTTCAGATTGTGTTCCCTTTCTGATCTTCAAGGAGAGAAGAGAAAAACGGAAAAAATCTTCAGATCTCCTTCTGACTTCAAGGAGAGAGAAAACCAGAGAGATTTGGATTTGGCGCGTTCATGTTTTTTTTTTTTGATGATATTGAAATTCAAATTTCATTTCAAATTTTAAAGAACGTTGGTGCGTTCATGTTTTTTTGATGATATTGAAATTCAAATTTCATTCAAATTTTAAAGAACGGATAAATTACCATCTTCTCCTCTAGTAAACTACTAGGCTTTCACCTTATACTGGGCCATTTCGTTCTTTCAAGGTCTAAGTGTCTATCTATTTTCCTTTCTTTGCCAAACCAAAAACTTCTATCGAGAGAGGAGAATTTTGGTTAATTTGAAAGATCCAAATCTTCAGATCTCGCTCCCGTTCCGATCTACTAGAGAAAGTTTCTGAAATTCGAAATACCAAGTTTTTTTCCCTCCGAAATTAGGTTTTGATTTTTTATTTTCCTTAATCGGAATAAGCTAGAAAGGAAGAGAAAGAAGTACATATTGTAGTTAGAGAGAATCAAATCTAATCTTCAGATCGTGTTCCCTTTCTGATCTTCAAGGAGGGAAGAAAAAACAGAGAAAATCTTCAGATCTCCTTCTGACTTCAAGGAGAGAAAAAAACCAGAGAGATTTGGATTTGGCGCGTTCATGTTTTTTTTTTTGATGATATTGAAATTTAAATTTCATTTCAAATTTTAAAGAACGTTGGCGCGTTCATGTTTTTTTGATGATATTGAAAATCAAATTTCATTTCAAATTTTAAAGAACGGATAAATTACCATCTTCTCCTCAAGTAAACTACTAGGCTTTCACCTTATACTGGGCCATTCCGTTCTTTCAAGGTCCAAGTGTCTATCTATTTTCCTTTCTTTGCCAAACCAAAAACTTCTATCGAGAGAGGAGAATTTTGGTTAATTTGAAAGATTCAAATCTTCAGATCCCGCTCCCATTCCGATCTTCTAGAGAAAGTGTCTGAAATTCAAAATACCAAGTTTTTTTCCCTCCGAAATTAGGTTTTGATTTTGATTTTTCTTAATCGGAATAAGCTAGAAAGGAATTCCCTCCGAAATTAGGTTTTGATTTTGATTTTTCTTAATCGGAATAAGCTAGAAAGGAAAAGAAAGAAGTACATACCGTAGTTAGAGAGAATCAAATCTAATCTTCAGATCGTGTTCCCTTTATGATCTTCAAGGAGAGAAGAGAAAACGGAGAAAATCTTCGAGATCTCCTTCGACTTCAAGGAGAGAAAACCAGAGAGATTTGGATTTGGCGCGTTCATGTTTTTTTGATGATATTGAAATTCAAATTTCATTTCAAATTTTAAAGAACGTTGGTGCGTTCATGTTTTTTTGATGATATTGAAATTCAAATTTCATTCAAATTTTAAAGAACGGATAAATTACCATCTTCTCCTCTAGTAAACTACTAGGCTTTCACCTTATCTTTGGGCCATTTCGTTCTTTCAAGGTCTAAGTGTCTATCTATTTTCCTTTCTTTGCCAAACCAAAAACTTCTATCGAGAGAGGAGAATTTTGGTTAATTTGAAAGATCCAAATCTTCGAGATCTCGCTCCGTTCCGATCTACTAGAGAAAGTTTAGAAATTCAAATACCAAGTTTTTTTCCCTCCGAAATTAGGTTTTGATATTTTATTTTCCTTAATCGGAATAAGCTAGAAAGGAAGAGAAAGAAGTACATATTGTAGTTAGAGAGAATCAAATCTAATCTTCAGATCGTGTTCCCTTTCTGATCTTCAAGGAGGGAAGAAAAAACAGAGAAAATCTTCAGATCTCCTTCTGACTTCAAGGAGAGAGAAAACCAGAGAGATTTGGATTTGGCGCGTTCATGTTTTTTTGATGATATTGAAATTTAAATTTCATTTCAAATTTTAAAGGAACGTTGGCGCGTTCATGTTTTTTTGATGATATTGAAAATCAAATTTCATTTCAAATTTTAAAGAACGGATAAATTACCATCTTCTCCTCAAGTAAACTACTAGGCTTTCACCTTATACTGGGCCATTCCGTTCTTTCAAGGTCCAAGTGTCTATCTATTTTCCTTTCTTTGCCAAACCAAAAACTTCTATCGAGAGAGGAGAATTTTGGTTAATTTGAAAGATTCAAATCTTCAGATCCCGCTCCCATTCCGATCTTCTAGAGAAAGTGTCTGAAATTCAAAATACCAAGTTTTTTTCCCTCCGAAATTAGGTTTTGATTTTGATTTTTCTTAATCGGAATAAGCTAGAAAGGAATTCCCTCCGAAATTAGGTTTTGATTTTGATTTTTCTTAATCGGAATAAGCTAGAAAGGAAAAGAAAGAAGTACATACCGTAGTTAGAGAGAATCAAATCTAATCTTCAGATCGTGTTCCCTTTATGATCTTCAAGGAGAGAAGAGAAAAACGGAGAAAATCTTCAGATCTCCTTCTGACTTCAAGGAGAGAGAAAACCAGAGAGATTTGGATTTGGCGCATTCATGTTTTTTTGATGATATTGAAATCTAAATTTCATTTTAAATTTTAAAAAACGTTGGCGCGTTCAAGTTTTTTTGATGATATTGAAATTCAAATTTCATTCAAATTTTAAAGAACGGATAAATTACCATCTTCTCCTCTAGTAAACTACTAGGCTTTCAACTTATACTGGGCCATTCCGTTCTTTCAAGGTCCAAGTGTCTATCTATTTTCCTTTCTTTGCCAAACCAAAAACTTCTATCGAGAGATGAGAATTTTGGTTAATTTGAAAGATTCAAATCTTCAGATCTCGCTCCCGTTCGGATCTTCTAGAGAAAGTTTCTGAAATTCGAAATACCAAGTTTTTTTTCCTCCGAAATTAGGTTTTGATTTTGATTTTTCTTAATCGGAATAAGCTAGAAAGGAATTCCCTCCGAAATTAGGTTTTGATTTTTATTTTTCTTAATCTTTGATTTTGATTTTTCTTAATCTGAATAAGCTAGAAAGGAAAATAAAAAGTACATACCGTAGTTAGAGAGAATCAAATCTAATCTTCGGATCGTGTTCCCTTTAAGATCTTCAAGGAGAGAAGAGAAAATGGAGAAAATCTTGAGATCTCCTTCGACTTCAAGGAGAGAGAAACCGAGAGATTTGGATTTGGCGCGTTCATGTTTTTGATGATATTGAAATTCAAATTTCATTTCAAATTTTAAAGAACGTTGGCGCGTTCATGTTTTTTTAATGATATTGAAATTCAAATTTCATTTCAAATTTTAAAGAACGGATAAATTACCATCTTCTCCTCTAGTAAACTACTAGGCTTTCACCTTATACTGGGCCATTCCGTTCTTTCAAGGTCCAAGTGTCTATCTATTTTCCTTTCTTTGCCAAACCAAAAACTTCTATCGAGAAAGGAGAATTTTGGTTAATTTGAAAGATTCAAATCTTCAGATCCCGCTCCCGTTCCGATCTTCTAGAGAAAGTATCTGAAATTCAAAATACCAAGTTTTTTTCCCTCCGAAATTAGGTTTTTTCCCTCTATTTGGTATTGGTGTACGTTGAATTGGTTGTTGAACTTGATTTTATCCATTGTTTATTGTGTTCATTCTTGAAGATTCCTCGCCCATCTCCCTTTTTCCAGCAAGCCTCCTACTCGTTCTAATAGTTGTTGGTTGTTTTGATGTATTTTCTCTTCTAGCCATTTTTCAACCTTAATGAGTTGATGAAAATTATATGAAATTCTTTACCTATTAATCCAAATTCTTTCAAACCACAATATCATCTTCAGTCCCTGTTTCTAGCGCCATTTTGTAGTTGCAGGAATTCCCACAATACATCCCTCACAAGAATTCATAATAATTGACACATCTTTAAGATCAACAATTACACTTTTTATTAATTGAGTTAGAAATTTTACAAGAAGGAAATGAGATCAAGAATACAACCGCTATTCTAGACTTTCTCTCTCTTCAAACTTTCTCTCCACTCTAAAAATATCTCTCCCACCTTAAGTCTGTTCGGCTCTTTATATAGGATATTACATAGTGGGTGACAGCTAAGCTGTCCTTTATTTTTGTAGTTGCAGGAAATCCTACACTACACCCCTTACAAGAATCTATGTAATCAAACTGTTTTAGGATGAACAATCATAGGTTTTATTGATTAAATCTTTTAGTGTTTACAAAATAAAACAGTAAGCAAGCTTAAGAATTACAATTACTCCTAACTTTCTCTCTCTTAATGACTTGCCCAACACCTGAAAAAGAACCCCCTTACAATAGGCCTACTCGGCTCTTTACATAGGGTATTACATAATGGGTGACAGCTAAGCTGTCCTTTATTTTCGGGAATGACTTGCGAAATATCGCAAGTGTACAAGTTTATAATCTCGCGACACTCCTAGACCTCGCTAGGTCTTCACATCTTCCTCGTGTTTTGGCTGTCGTCATTCATTGCGTCACTTATATTACTCTTATGTGACACCTTCGCAATGCTGTCGTTTATTGATCTCGCAAGGTTTTGATGTCGCGATATTCTGATCCTACATCTTGCCTCTTCTCATGTCTTCTCTGCGAAGAAGAGAATGTCATGAGAATTAATGTGTTCAAAGTGCCGCAGCTGTTCATTTTTCATCAATTTTCCGCCGAGAAGACTCCGTGAATTAGGGACAACCGTTTACACGTACCCATAATATCCTGTTTTACGAGCACATTAAATGCTAACCGGTCACACTTTTGTTGTCTATTTAAGAAAGAATTCTTCATGAGAATGTTTTCTTTCTTTTACTTCGTCTTCTTCATCGTCTGCAACTTTTTATTGTTGTTTTTCCTCGTGCAATTCTCCTCATCATCTTTCTGCTATCATTCCTCTGCTACTGTTCTCATCATTTTTCTGCTACTGTTTCTATGGAGCCACCAAGGTTCGTTGATTCTGCTGAAATTGATCTTTTTGTGATTGATCCCTTTTATTAAAATCGTTTTATTTTGATATTGTTCTTCCTTTAATGATTCCCCTGCTGTTTTTGTTTCAGCAAGAACAAATCTAACACCAAATTCACCGTTCTGAACCCTACTGTGTCCATGAGCTCGCAACCGAAAACCACTGTTACTAAAAAGAAATCTGCGAATAGCAAGGTATTGAAGAAACATTTACTTTTAATAACAATATTGTTGCCTCTGTTTCTTATTTAACTTGTAATTCGCAGGATGACAAAAATGTTGATATATCCCCTAAGAAGCCTCATCGTTCTAAGCCTGTTGCACCTCCTATTTCCTTTCCTCCATTCAAGCTCACAACTCCTCCTGCAGTATCTTCGCAGGATATCCCATCTTCTGTTGCGATATCTTCGCAGGCGTTGATGGTGGTTTTTAAACAAGGGGTAAAATCGTAAAACCCCATGACCTAATGTTACCCACAACACATTAACTAAGAGCATTTAACTCAGTGTAAATAATTAATAGGGGTATTTTTTCAAAATACCAGATTAGGGTTTTCGACACGTAAACCTAATTCCAAAATCAAGCAACACGCGCACCATGGCAACGATGCCAAACCAAGCCGCACACTGCGCACCATGGCAACAATGCCAAACCAAGCCGCACACTGCGCACCATGGCAACAATGCCAAACCAAGCCGTCCACTGCGCACCATGGCAACAACGCCAAACCAAGCCGCACACTGCGCACCATGGCAACAACGCCAAACCAAGCCGCACATCGCACCATGGCAATAATGCCAACCCAAGCCGCACACTGCGCACCATGGCAACAATGCCAACCCAAGCCGCATCTTTTGCGCACCATGGCAACAATGCCAAACCAAGCCGCACACTGCGCACCATGGCAACAACGCCAAAACCAAGCCGCACACTGCACACCATGGCAGCAACGCCAAAACCAAACTACATATCGCACTCATTGGCAACCATGCCAAACTAAGCCGCTATGCCATTGGCACATGCCAAAGATAGCGCCCTAGGCTTGCAAAACGTGCAACTAGGTCAACATGGCCGTATGTGCCATTGGCACATGCTAACGCGTACCACAAGCCATATTTCCAAGCCGCTATGCCATTGGCGCATGCCAAATATAGCGCCCTAGGCTTGCAAAACGTGCAACTAGGTCAACATGGCCGTACGTGCCATTGGCACATGCCAACGCGTACCACAAGCCATATTTCCAAGCCGCTATGCCATTGGCGCATGCCAAATATAGCGCCCTAGGCTTGCAAAACGTGCAACTAGGTCAACATGGCCGTACGTGCCATTGGCACATGCCAACGCGTACCCCAAGCCATATTTCCAAGCCGCTATGCCATTGGCGCATGCCAAATATAGCGCCCTAGGCTTACGAACCACACAACCTAGGCCAAGTCATCCACGCATGCCATTGGCACATGCCAACATGCTCGCTGGTAGCTTTTCCTACCAAGGCTACGGCCCTAACGGCCACGCATGCCATTGGCACATGCCAACATGCTCGCTGGTAGCTTTTCCTACCAAGGCTACGACCCTAACGGCCCACGCATGCCATTGACACATGCCAACATGCTCGCTGGTAGCTTTTCCAACCAAGGCCACGGCCCTAACGGCCACGCATGCCATTGGCACATGCCAACATGCTCGCTGGTAGCTTTTCCTACCAAGGCCACGGCCCTAACGGCCACGCATGCCATTGGCACATGCCAACATGCTCGCTGGTAGCTTTTCCAACCAAGGCCACGACCTAACGGCCAAGCATGCCATTGGCACATGCCAACATGCTCGCTGGTAGCTTTTACAACTAAGGCCACGCAGCATGCCATTGGCACATGCCAACATGCTCATTTGGTAGCCTAACTTGCAAACCGTGCAACCTACCACCAAGGCATTCCGCACATGCCATTGGCACATGCCAAACACACACGCTGGTAGCCTAACTTGCAAACCGTGTAACCTACCACCAAGGCATTCCGCACATGCCATTGGCACATGCCAATCACATACGCTGGTAGCCTAACTTGCAAACCGTGCAACCTACCACCAAGGCATTCCGCACATGCCATTGGCACATGCCAAACACACACGCTGGTAGCCTAACTAGCAAATCGTGCAACCTACCACCAAGGCATTCCGCACATGCCATGGGCACATGCCACACACGCCACTAGCAGCTCTGGCATTGCCACTTACACTCGACGTACAACCTACCACCAAGGCATTCCGCACATGCCATTGGCACATGCCACGCACGCCACTAGAAGCCCTGGCATTACCACTTGCGCTCGAAGTACAACCCGCAACAAGGGCATTCCGCACATGCCAATGGCACATTCCACGCGCCACTAGCAGCGCCACTTGCACTCAAGGTGCAACCAACACTCGAGATATCAACACAAACTGGGGATGCTTTCCGGGGTTTTGGTTTGGCGGTCACAGACTTGCAGGCGTACACTACGCTCACATTAAGAAAGCGTAAAAAGGAATAAAGCGGTCAAATAAATGAGGAAATAATGGTGAAAACGTTTTCACCCATTAACACCATGCGGTTACCACCTCCTCCCATTATTTCACCCTTTACTCTCTTCCTTCATGAGGCCAGGGTACGTTTCAATCTCGACTTGTATAAATAGGTCTTACCTATTTCCACCAGACACAAGTCTCGGTCAGGAGAAAAATACTACACTCTCAGAAAAGGCAACTTTGCAAGCTCTCCAAAAAGCTTTCATCTCTTGCAAGCTTCCGAAGCTTCCACTTTCTGATACAACTCGAGACACTACTCTCCCAGAATTATTCTGGTCTCAACACCTTTCTTTGCTTCCCTCCCCAAATCAACCCTTCTCTTCCACTTTGTGACCGAAGCAAGTCTGGAACGGCCATTTCTTGGTTTAGGCCGGACTTGTACAGATTGATCTCTCGAATCTATAAAGTGCTCACGTGCATCACATTTGTTTAGGGTTTGAACCAGTTTCTTACTCACCTACCGAATTTACCGAAATCGGCAGAAACGATTTTTACCCATAAACAATTGGCGACCACAAGGGAGGATTGATCTATCGGTTACAATAGCAACTCCGACTCCCGATTTCGTTTCTCGAACGTCAAATCCCAACATGGTGGAACTCGGGTCCGGAGTGGCTGACGAGAACACCGGCCTTTGAACGCACCCCCGATGTTAGCATCTCTCCCAATAACGTTGTTACGTCACCGGCTGACAACAGCAACATCGAATGCACTCCCTCAAGTGTAGCACCGCCAATCACCAGGGCCAGAGCCGCTGCCTCCTCTAGCGTCTCTGCACAACCCTCTAATCACGGCAACGAAAATATCTTTTCGGGTGTCACGCCACCAGTCACCAGGGCTAGAGCCGCCGCCACGACCCCAAATGCTTCGTCTAGCATGGCGCTTCCGTCCACGACCAAGATCCCAACTACCCCGCCGACGGGACGAGAAACCGGAGGGACAAGAGGAAGTCGCCCTTACGTCACCATCGCTGATCTGATGGAACGACAAGAGATGCTCGCCAGAGCCCAGACAAATATGGTTTCAACACGTAAGGAGGTACTCATCTTTATCAAGACCCTGACCGAACGACTACCACGTGAGTCGCGCCCTCCAGAGCCATTTAGGAATGTCTCCAACAACCCCGACGCCAGCACCTCGGCGGAGCACGCCTCCATGGATGAGGAAACTCGCACTAGAATCCCGTTGGAAAGAAATCAGCCACCCAACTTTGTCACGAGAGAAGATTTGGAACAACTCCTCTGCAACCGAATCAAGAATGATGAGTTGGACGTGCATCATCACCAACCCCCTTACCCATCCGAAATACAGAGAATCCCTCTCCCAAGGGGGTACTCTTCTCCTCAATTTACCATGTACGATGGTACCGGGAATGCACGTGAGCATGTTTCTCGTTTCCTGGAATCCCTAGGTGAACATGAATATAATCACGTTCTTCGTTTAAGGGAATTCTCAAAATCACTTACTGGGAAGGGCGTATACATGGTACAACAAAGATCCCACCGAGCAGCATTCCCAACTGGAGTAGCATGGTCACCTGCGTTTTACAAGAAATACTTCTTCGTGTCTCAACAAGTTACTTTTTCGGACCTCGGAAGAATGTACCAATGGGATAACGAACATCCGAATGATTTCGTCAAAAGATTCGATGTTCAAGCACTCGACTTGTCACGACCCAAACGTGACCGAGCAACAATTTGTGAACGCATGCATCAATGGTATGGTTCCAATCTACCGCGCCCCCTGCTAGAAAACTTGCGTTTCCAAACGTTCTCCGAACTCCATGAAGCCGCCGGACGATCTGCAACAACAAAGCACCGGCATTCTTTGAAAGAACTAGGCCAACTCGAACCAGAAGACGCGCGAAACCCGCGGGAGTAGACGCCTCATCAGCAAACAATTTAATGCCGGCTCATCCTCCGTGAACATAGTAAACGAAGGGGGGAAAAAGGAAAGCCGCAACTACGAGCCACCACCAAAACGTGAAGCGCCGGCAAGCAACGGAACCCTCGCAACGGAAGATCGTCACTAAAACTCCTGTGCAGCATCGTGAGACCGAAGGAAATACCCTTGATTTCCCATTCCCCATCGAGGAAGTGATTGACCTCCTATAAGCCTCGGGTTCAAGATGATGTCATCGGTTGCCACCGCTCGAGACAGCCACCAATCGAGGCCGAGATGGCGAACCCCAAATCTGCCATTACCACGGGTTCGTTCACCACCCGACTAGCGATTGCAACAGCATCAAGCATATTTTCAAAGAAAGGATAGAAGCGGAGAACTCCAACTAGGAGACGAAAGAGTGAATCGAGACCCACTACCAATAAGAAACTGCGGTTCCTCTGGGGACTCCGTACACGAGACTGTACAATCCATGATGCGACATGTATACGAAATTCTCTATCTTTCCAAGTTTCAGCGCCAAGATATTTTCGCAGCTCTCAATCGTGTTGTATCTGGCAAACGGCTTTTTCTCTCCTCGGAATCCACGCCAGGGGCCCAAGCTTCCCAAACAGGCGAAGCGGAGAACCGGGACTGCGACCACGTCCGTTTAAGAGGTAACGAATTTGACGACACGCTCATCGACACGGCCTCCTACCACAACATCATTACTTTCAAGACACCGAAGGCGGCGGGATTTACAAAACAAGACGCTACCTATTCCCCGTCCGTGATTAAGGACTTGAGAGGAGAAGCTTTGAACGCGCATGGCTACATCAACTTAGAGATCGAGATGGGAGACGCTATAACACATAGCAAATTCCATATTGTCAAAGAACTAGATCACGACATGATATTGGGACGTTTATGGATGCTCGACAACAAAGCAAAATTGGATGTGCGCCCTCCGCCAACGTCCACGCCCGAAGGAAATTCCAACAAATCATCCCACTGGTTATCGCATCAACAAACTACTGAAGAAACCCAGAAATCTGGAGAGGACCCGTTGGCGCTAGCTCATGGTTTTCAAATGCAAGTAAGTCTGACCAAGCAACCTTTTTTGCAACCAGTCTTTCCTTCCCCCTTTCCGTTATGGGGACTCGGCGCGATTACTGGCACGAACGCTGTCAAGAAATGCGAATGGGAGGCTGGACCATTTGAACACTTTGCAAGAAGCTTGGAAACTTCTATTGAAGCCAACGAAGCCAAGACTCAAACGGTTGCACGACGTCTGAAACCGTTTTCAAATGGAGATGTAGTGGTCAAAGAAAGCACGTTTCAAGTTGGGAAGATGACAGTAAAAATGGATTTGCCCAGTGAAGGAGAAGACGAGCCGTATCTGGTTGCGGATACCCTTTTGGGAGGATATTGCAAGCTCATCAATGCAGTCACACCTGAAGGCTTGATAATTCACCCGCGATGGCTCAAGGAATCCAATCCATAAAAGAAAAGGGGGGGCTGTACTTCCCATTTACTCATTTTCTTTTTCAGTATTCCCTTTAACAATTCCTCTTAGTAGTTGTACTTCCCCAAGATGAATACACCGTTTGTATTTCTCCCTGGGATTCCCTTCCCGTCAAAAAAAAAAAAAAATATACACGTCTTTTTCCAAGCAAATTCTCCAGATATCAGAGAAATACATCAGATAAACCCAGAAAACCACTGCAGAGCCATTATACCACAACCTCTTTCAAAAATATATATGAAGCAAAATGTTTACTGATGAAGAAGAAGGAAAAGATGAGTTTACCAAAAAAAAAAAAAAAAAAAGAGGAGGCATCAGGGGAACTAAGCAGCTAACAGAAATAACAAAAGGGAGGAACTAGCCCTCGAAGGGTGGAGCACAAGTCCCTTCGGGCAAAGCTATCTTCAAACACTTTCCCCAGCAATACTCCGGGCAACAAAGGTTCCATTCAACGGTTTTAGCAGCAGCAACCTCAACATCCCATCCCGAAGCAGCCACAGCAGCAGCAGCAGTGTCCTCCCCGATGACCATTCCAGCATACGCCACCATGACCTCTCTGGTACTACCAACAGCACTTTTGGCATCAACTTTAAAGGCTATTTCGTTTCCATCATATGCTCCTTCAAAGGTTTTCTCATTGACCTTTCGAAGAAAGTTCTTCGATTCACCCGCATCAAAATCAAGAATCATGGCGCTCTCCTCCACGCTCACTGAACCCAAGAGAGTCCGAGCATGTACATGTTCTTCGTGGGGATAGATGGAAGGGAGGTCCTTAACAATTTCACTAGCTTCATGGAGCAAGGACTCAATCCCAACCAATGCCTCCTCAAGAGAAGAAGATTGATCTGCGCCAATTCTGAAGTCCTTTTCCGAAAAGTTAAAGGCACGGCCATCCCTGGAAGGTCCCATCATACACTGCAAAGAATGGGAAAATGATCAAGTTCCATCCTATCTATACGCATATAAAAGAGGATAACATGAACAGAGAAAGAAGAAGAAAACATACCGATATGATTTTCTTAGCCCGAATAACCCTAGTCGGGGTGTTTACGCAAGAGTCAGATCTCGCGCCTTCACTTGGAGAATCTCACTGTTTAGAGAATGATTCGTCTCTAGGAAAAGAAGAGATAAACCAACAAGAAGAACCCCTCTCAAACAAGGGAGATGATGCAGTTGCGTTGGGTATGAATACGGAACCTTAAAAAGGAAAGGAACCAATGAGGGACATAACGCTTCCAGATTTTTTGGCATGGACGATGCCCTAATTGAAGCCGCGTGTGAAGGAAAGGCAAAATAAGGAAACTTTGCTATCTGAAGAAACTCCCTCCTTATTTACATCGGTCACGCCAGCAAGCACGCACAGTTTCCACACCTTGCGCAGGTCCCACCCAGCCTAGCACACTCGGTTTCCCAACTCACGCGACTTCCCAAACATCGCCCAAGCCGCACCTAGCCCCACCAATTGCACCGACTTCCCTATGACCGCCCAAGTCACGCCCGCAAGCACGCACGACTTCCACATTGTGCCGGTCCCACCGCCTAGCACGCTCGGTTCCCAACTCACGCCAACTTCACAACGTCGCCCAAGTTGCACCGGCCCCACTAATTGTGCCAGCCTCCCGACTTGTGCAAAACTACCAGAGGCAAGGATTCCAAATCCTATTTATAAAAGGTCAGACAAGCCTCCTCGATTCTCTTTACGGTTTGTTGTTGATAGTTTGTCACCATCTTATGCTTACTTCGCAACAAAGCCCCTGTTTCGAGCTAAGCAGGGGACTTAATGTTGATGGTGGTTTTTAAACAAGGGGTAAAATCGTAAAACCCCATGACCTAGTGTTACCCGCAACACATTAACTAAGAGCATTTAACTCAGGTGTAAATAATTAATAGGGGTATTTTTCAAAATACCCAGTTAGGTTTTCGACCACGAACCCTAATTCCAAAATCAAGCCGCACACTGCGCACCATGGCAACAGTGCCAAACCAAGCCGCACACTGCGCACCATGGCAACAATGCCAAACCAAGCCGCACACTGCGCACCATGGCAACAGTGCCAAACCAAGCCGCACACTGCGCACCATGGCAACAACGCCAAACCAAGCCGAACACTGCGCACCATGGCAATAATGCCAAACCAAGCCGCACACTGCGCACCATGGCAACAATGCCAAACCAAGCCGCACACTGCGCACCATGGCAACAATGCCAAGCCAAGCCGCACACTGCGCACCATGGCAACAACGCCAAAACCAAGCCGCACACCTGCGCACCATGGCGAGCAACGCCAAAACCAAAGTACATATCGCACTCATTGGCAACCATGCCAAACTAAGCCGCTATGCCATTGGCACATGCCAAAGATAGCGCCCTAGGCTTGCAAAACGTGCAACTAGGTCAACATGGCCGTACGTGCCATTGGCACATGCCAACGCGTACCACAAGCCATATTTCCAAGCCGCTATGCCATTGGCGCATGCCAAATATAGCGCCCTAGGCTTGCAAAACGTGCAACTAGGTCAACATGGCCGTACGTGCCATTGGCACATGCCAACGCATACCACAAGCCATATTTCCAAGCCGCTATTCCATTGGCGCATGCCAAATATAGCGCCCTAGGCTTGCAAAACGTGCAACTAGGTCAACATGGCCATACGTGCCATTGGCACATGCCAACGCGTACCACAAGCCATATTTCCAAGCCGCTATGCCATTGGCGCATGCCAAATATAGCGCCTAGGCTTACGAACCATACAACCTAGGCCAAGTTGGCCACGCATGCCATTGGCACATGCCAACATGCTCATTTGGTAGCTTTTCCTACCAAGGCTACGGCCCTAACAGCCACGCATGCCATTGGCACATGCAAACATGCTCATTGGTAGCTTTTCCTACCAAGGCTACGGCCCTAACGGCCACGCATGCCATTGGCACATGCCAACATGCTCGCTGTAGCTTTTCCAACCAAGGCCACGGCCTAACGGCCACGCATGCCATTGGCACATGCCAACATGCTCATTGGTAGCTTTTCCTACCAAGGCCACGGCCCTAACGGCCACGCATGCCATTGTCACATGCCAACATGCTCGGCTGGTAGCTTTTCCTACCAAGGCCACGCAACCTAACGGCCCACGCATGCCATTGGCACATGCCAACATGCTCGTTGGTAGCCTAACTTGCAAACCGTGCAACCTACCACCAAGGCATTCCGCACATGCCAAACACACATCTTTGGTAGCCTAACTTGCAAACCGTGCAACCTACCACCAAGGCATTCCGCACATGCCATTGGCACATGCCAAACACACATCTTTGGTAGCCTAACTTGCAAACCGTGCAACTTACCACCAAGGCATTCCGCACATGCCATGGGCACATGCCACACACGCCACTAGCAGCTCTGGCATTGCCACTTACACTCGACGTACAACCTACCACCAAGGCATTCCGCACATGCCACGCACGCCACTAGCAGCCCCGGCATTACCACTTGCGCTCGAAGTACAACCCGCAACAAGGGCATTCCGCACATGCCAATGGCACATGCCACGCGCCACGGCATTGCCGCTAAGTGTTACAGGTGAACGAGGAAGGTGCCGAGAGTTTAACGAGAGAGTTGGTGCCGCAAACCGAATTTAGTGCTTAGACAAAGAGACGGTGTTGTCTTTACCGATAAGTTTGAATGTTGTGCCGTGGGTGAAATATAAATGGTGAACTGGGAGGCGTTATTGCAGTCCGGAGTGATCTGAAACGAGTGCGGGCTGAATAGGTTTTCTCCGGTGGTGATGGCTGGATAAACGGACAAAGATCAGGGAGAAAGCGTTGCAGTCAGTAGTAATGAGGCACCCACACTCACTGAATTGGAGACTGTAGCCGAGATGGAGAATGAATTGGAAGCCAAGATAATTACCTGAGATGTTGATTCAGATGCGAAGATGAGGAAGGACTTTGAATGCTAATGGAGATAATGTTCACTACAACAACAATTGCAGCCAGTGGAACATCTGAACTCGGTGAACTGTGTATGGAAGTGAAAATTATTGCAGTTGTGTTGTAGACGATATTCAGAAGATTATGCAAGGAAGTGCAGGCTGACGGGGGCATTACGAGTTTGAGACATTGTCGCAGTGGATTCAGTGAACGTTGTGTGTTGCCGGAGTAGGGAGAATGGAAGCTGGTGCCATCAGTGATGGCTGGGATGTTCGAATAACAATAGAAATGGAGTTGGGTCGACGGTGGTGCTGGTATTGGGTTCTATGAAAATGAGTTTTGCAACTTAATTGAATTCGAATTGCGAGATGCGAAGAAGAGTCACACAACAAGTAATGGTTGTGTGGTCGATGGCCAGCTTGATTCCGGTGGGGTTTGTTCTCTGTGTATCGATGGAATTTGTTGGTAATTGATGTTTGTGATGGCTGGTTTGTACTTGAACTGCCAGGCACTCGAATGGAAGAAGGCAGCAGCAAATCTAGTGGTGATTGGTGGTTGACTGACGGTTTGACTTTTTGACCGTTAGTCCTAACGGTGGACTGACGGAATATTCCGTCGAATATTCCACTGACGGAGAAATTTTCAGTTGGCCGGCGGCGACTATTCCGGCCGGATTCCGGCCACAATCCCAATTTTACGGCGAGCAAAATTCCAGAATTTTCTATGGACTTCTCTCATGGGTGTGAAGACTTGGACTAGGAATTGGATGGAGAATTTGGCTCAAATTTGGAAAGAGAAGATGAAGAGTTGAGAAAGACTTGAATTTGGAAGTTGAATTGCTAAAGGAAAAGGATTCTAATCCTTGGAAGAGTTGGAGAATATTGAAGCCTATAAATAGAGAAGTTTTCTACATCTTTTACACACCTCTCTACACACACATCACTTGTGTTTTTGATAGCTTTTGAAAATTCTTCTTTTTAATTATTTGTGTGAACTTGAAAATTCTCCTTTTAATTATTATTATTTGTGTGAATTTCAAAAACATGAGTAGCTAATTTTCTTATTGATTGAGGATGAATTCCTAGTTCTTAATACATGATTTGAGTTTTTGTTTCAATTCTATCTTGAAGTTTTTCACATGATTATCGTTTGTTTTTACTAATAAGAATGATCTCAATGACATTCATGATTGATTGATAGATTGTTTAGAGTGCACGCTAAATTGATTTGTTAATTTGATCTAAAGCTAGTGAAAGTTAGGGGATAAGTAATCGTTTCTTGACTCTTTACATAAGTAGCAAACACGAGACCTTGCGGAGGGATTCCGTGGAGCAATTGTGTGTGAAAACAACGTTAGCAAGTAGACCTTGATCTAAGAGTCTAACTACTAATATTGACCTAATAAGTTCATAAATCTTAATGCGTTTATTTAAATTACATCTAGAGTGATCTACTACTAGGTGGTTTGGTAAATAGAATCCGGTAGTCGAGAACTTCCGTATCCGGTGATACAAGGGATTTAGGGGTTTAGCACTGATCTAGCTGCTTTACCTACGGTTGGTGATAATCTGTGACTAATAACAAGTAGAAAAGAACATGACTTGAATCATTGTTTTGCAACGAAGAAAGATTCCTTGATCTTGTCTCTCTTATTGATTTCAACTTTATCTTTTAATTGCTTTGTTTATTTTCTTTTGTTTTTTTTACACCCCCCTTTTTGTGACAATTTTTACAACTAGAATCTCTTGCTCCTCGTGGGAACGAACTTGACTTCCATTATATTATTTTTAATTGAGTGGAAATATTGATTAATTTGATTGCACCTACGACACGCATCAAATTTTGGCGCCGCTGCCGGGGAGCAACGGGCGATTTTTAGTTGTTTTTGCTTTATTCTTGCTTTGTTAGATTCTATACCGTATCTAACTTAGTTTTCGAGAATCTTATTTCAGGTGCTATACCTTTGGTGAATGCTTAAAGAGGGCAGACCGAGTCCAATACGTCTTCGATCCGGCACTCAACTAAAGGATTTCATTCGAGCGGTTAACACTCCACTTCCTCCGTCTTCATCAAGTGATTTCACAGATTCGGACAAATAGGAAGAAACGATGGCTGATCGTACACTCAAGGACCTAGCTTCTCACAGGCTTGATACACAACAATGGTGTATCCAAACTAACTCAAACTTCGAGATCAATCCGGGGTTGATTAGAGAGTTACCAAAGTTCCATGGCATGGTGAATGAGGACCCAAACAAACATCTTATGGACTTCTATACCATAGTTATGGATATGCTTCCACCGGAGACTAATGCGGATGGAGCAATGTTGAAAGCTTTCCCGTTTTCTTTGGCGGGCAATGCTAAGGAATGGTTATATTATTTGCCTTCCGGAAGTATCACAACATGGAATGGGATGAAGAAACTTTTCCTCGAGAGATATTTTCCCGCATCCAAAGCTACTAAAATCGCAAGGAGATTTGTGGATTGAAACAACAAGTGGGAGAATCATTGTATGAATGTTGGGAGCGATATAAGATGTTGGTGGCAAGATGTCCACACCATCAATTTAGTGAGGTTATGATACTCCAATACTTCTACGAAGCTCTCAACCCAAGCGATAGGTCTCTTCTTGACGCCGCGGGTGGTGGTGCACTAGTGAACAAGACGGTGACCCAAGCTACCGAGTTGATTGAAAGTATGGCTGCGAACTCGCAATAATTCTACACAAGGGATGAACCAATGGTTAGGCGAGTGCATGAAGTTAGTGATTCATCATCACATCTTGATCAAAGGATGAGTAACATGGAGATAATGATGCAAAGGATGGCCGCGGTAATTATTCCGGATGGTGAAACCGAACAAGTTAATGCTTTATATCCAAATCAAAGGCCAAGGTACGATCCATACTCCAATACCTATAATCCCGGTTGGAAGGATCATCCAAACTTTAGTTATGCAAACAAGCAAGCGGCGGCTCCTAATCCATATGCGCAACAAGGTGGTTTTCAACAATCACGTTTTCAACCTCAACAACAAGGTGGTTCTCAACAATTCCAACCACAACAAGTCAAGGAGCGTGATTCTTTGAATGATGACAAGCTCAATGCATTAATGCAAGGTGTGCAAGGTCTTACTTCTATGTTTCAACAAAGCCAACAAAAGACCGATTCGGCCATCAAGGACTTACAAACTCAAATGGGACAATTGGCGACCGATGTGAACTTATTAAAATCTCAAGCATCACAAAACTTCCTTCGCAACCATTTGTGAATCCAAGAGCGAATGTTAATGCGGTTACTTTAAGAAGTGGAAGACAAGTGGATGGTCCAAGTCATCATGAAGAAGCTATTGAAGAGGTAGTCAAAGATAAGGAGGAAACCACACCAAAGGAGAACTCCACACCAAACGACCAATCCAAGGAACCGGTTCCTACTTTCACTACTCCACCTTCTTTTCCTAGTCGTTTTGCTAAATCCAAGAAAGAAGCTCAAGACAAGGCACTTATGGATATTTTCAAGAAGATTGAAATCAACATCCCATTCATTGAGGCTATCAAGACAATGCCACGGTATGCGAAGTTCATGAAGGAATTATGCACAAAGAAGGATAGGTTGCTTGATAATGAAATTACTAAAGTTGGTGAGAGTGCGTCGGCTATGCTATTGAAGAAGATGCCTACAAAGTGCACGGATCCCGGTGGTTTCACGGTGCCAATTACTATTGGTAAGCAAAGGTTTGAACATGCTTTACTTGACTTGGGTGCTTCCATTAGTGTGATGTCGGCCGAAATATATGACTCCTTGAATCTTGGACCTTTGAAAGAGACAAGAGTTATTATCCAATTAGCGAACAAGTCTAACATATATCCAAAGGGGCTTGTAGAAGACGTGCTAGTGCAAGTAAATGAGCTTATTTTTCCGGTGGATTTCTTCGTGGTGGATATGGACAACAATGATAACCGAGCATCTACTTCTTTACTTCTTGGGAGGCCATTCATGAAGACCGCAAAGACGAAGATTGATGTTGATAAGGGTACACTCACTATGGAATTCGACAAGGAGATAATACACTTTAACATATTTGAAGCCATGCGTTACCCAAGTGATGTGCATTCCGTTTACTCCATTGATGTGGTTGATTCATTAGCGCAACAAATGGTGGAATTGAACCAAGAGGATGTACTTGATGTGGTGTTGCAAAAGAGCATTGAATTGGACGTCCATGGCTTGTCTAACTTAGATGTTGAAATCTCCAAGGAGTTGGTGGAGATGTGTGGTGCGTTGGCGACATTGCAAGAAGCTAAAAAGGGTAATGTTTCATATATTTCTTTACCCGTGAATGATGAAGTACTTGTACCATCTATTGTGGAGGCGCCCAAGCTAGAATTGAAGCCGCTTCCGGACCATTTGAAGTATGCTTTCTTGGGAGATGGAGATGAGCTTCCGGTGATTATTTCTAAGAACCTCACACCGGTACAAGAAGACCGTTTGCTTAGAGTCTTGAGAGAGCACAAAACGGATATTGGGTGGACAATTGCGGACATCAAAGGCATTAGTCCATCCATGTGCATGCATAGGATTCTAATGGAAGAAAACGTGAAGCCGGTACGTGATGCTCAACGTCGGCTTAATCCTCCCATGATGGAGGTTGTGAAAAAACAGATACTCAAATTGCTAAGTGTGGGGGTAATCTACCCAATTTCCGATAGCAAGTGGGTCAGTCCGGTTCAAGTGGTACCCAAGAAATCCGGAGTCACGGTTGTTCGAAATCAAGACGATGAACTTGTTCCTACAAGAGTTCAAACCGGTTGGAGAGTGTGCATTGATTATAGAAAGCTTAATTCCGCAACCCGAAAGGATCACTTTCCTTTACCTTTCATTGATCAAATGTTGGAGAGGTTAGCGGGGCATTCTTATTATTGTTTCTTGGATGGTTATTCGGGATACAACCAAATTGTTATTGCACCGGAGGACCAATAGAAGACCACTTTCACTTGTCCGTTTGGAACGTTTGCATATAGACGGATGCCGTTTGGCCTTTGCAATGCGCCGGCTACTTTTCAAAGATGCATGGTAAGTATATTCTCGGATTATGTGGAGCGCATCATCGAGGTATTTATGGATGACTTTAGTGTTTATGGCAATTCTTTTGATGGTTGTTTAAATAACCTTGAACTAGTTCTTAAACGATGCATAGACACAAACCTTGTCCTTAATTGGGAGAAATGTCACTTTATGGTAAACCACGGCATAGTACTTGGTCACATTGTGTTCTCTCGAGGGCTCGAAGTGGACAAGTCAAAGATAGATTTAATAAGAAACTTACAATATCCCACTTCGGTGAGGGAAATTCGTTCTTTTCTTGGCCATGCAGGTTTCTATAGGCGGTTTATCAAGGATTTCTCCAAAATCTCCATGTTGATGTGCAAGTTATTACAAAAGGAGGTACCTTTCGACTTCAACAAGGAATGCAAGGATGCTTTTGATAAATTGAAGGAGATGTTGACAAGTGCGCCAATTATCAAATCACCGGATTGGAATCTTCCATTTGAATTAATGTGTGATGCTAGTGATTATGCGGTTGGAGCCGTTTTGGGTCAAAGAGTGGACAAGTTGTCCCATGTTATCTATTACGCATCTAGGACCCTTAATGATGCACAAATCAATTATTCTACCACGGAAAAGGAGTTATTGGCTATAGTTTTCGCATTGGAAAAATTTCGATCATACTTGGTGGGTACAAAGGTTATTGTGTATTCCGATCATGCCGCACTAAGACACTTAATAAATAAGAAAGAAGCTAAGCCAAGATTAATCCGGTGGATCCTATTGTTACAAGAGTTCGACATAGAAATTCGTGATAAGAGGGGTGTGGAGAATACCGTTGCGGATCATCTTAGTAAACTTGTTATGTCTCAAGAGGAACTTCCATTACATGACCGCTTTCCGGATGAACAACTTTTCTCCATGGAAGAATCAACACCTTGGTATGCGGATATAGTGAATTACTTGGTGACAAGGAAAGTACCTAATACAATGTCCAACTTCCAAAAGATGAAACTTAAGAAGGTAGCTAAGCAATATGTGTGGGATGAACCATACTTATGGAAATATGGGGTTGATCAAATAATGAGAAGGTGCGTGCCTAATTCCGAATTTCAATCCATCCTCTCCTTTTGCCACACTTTTGCATGTGGAGGCCACTTTGGTTCGAAACGTACCGCTCTCAAAGTTCTCGAGAGTGGATTTTATTGGCCCACCTTGTTTGAAGATTCATATGTTTTTTGTAAATCGTGTGATAGATGTCAACGAACGGGCAATCTAGGTGCTCGAAATCAAATGCCACTCACACCAATTCTCGCCGTTGAGATTTTTGATGTGTGAGGTATTGATTTTATGGGCCCTTTTGTCAATTCGAATGGAAACTTTTATATACTTCTTGCCGTTGATTATGTTTCGAAATGGGTGGAAGCTAGAGCCACCAAGACTAATGACTCTCAAGTTGTTTGTGATTTTGTAAGGGAAAATATATTCAATAGGCATGGTACACCAAGAGTGGTGATAAGCGATGGAGGCTCACATTTCAAGAAGGCTTTCCACGCTCTCCTCAAGAAGTACAACATAACACACAAAATTGGTACGCCTTATCATCCACAAACTAGTGGACAAGCGGAAATTTCAAATCGTGAGATCAAGTCCATTCTTGAGAAAACGGTGAATACCACAAGGAAATATTGGAGCTTTAAGCTCAATGATGCACTTTGGGCGTATAGAACGGCGTATAAGACACCGATTGGTATGTCTCCATATAGGTTGGTTTATGGTAAGGCTTGTCATCTTCCGGTTGAACTTGAACATAAGGCTTATTGGGCGATAAAGAAATTCAACATGGAGTATGATGAAGCGGGGAAACAAAGGAAGTTACAACTACATGAGTTATAGGAGATACGTAATGATGCTTACGAGAGTGCTCGGATTTACAAGGAAAAGACCAAGCTTTTTCATGACAAGATGATTTCTCGTAAAAGTTTCATCGTGGGACAAAAGTCCTTTTATATCATTCTCGCCTTAAACTATTTCTGGAAAGTTAAGGTCCCGTTGGATTGGACCATATGTTGTTACTAATGTTTTTCCTCATGGTGCAGTTGAAATTACTAGTCTTAGAGACAATTCGGTTTCCAAAGTCAACGGCCATAGATTGAAGCCATACTATGAGAACATCGCTTATGTGAATTTTGATGAACTTTCATTTGGAGATGCACTCCCTCTGGAGGAGTAATGTGCCACAAGAGCTAAGTCGGGCTGTCGACTTTAAAACAAGCGCTTAATGGGAGGCAACCCATCGGTTTTGTATTTCTTATCCTTTTGCTTTTGTTATTTCTTTTTCTTGTTCCTTATCATGTTAAAATTTCCCACCTTGACTTTACTAGGAGGATTCAATTACATTGAGGACAATGTAAGGTTTAAGTGTGGGGGAGTGGTTAAGCATGTATTTTAAAAAAAAATTACAAAAAAAAATTAAAAAATTTTGAAAAAAAAAAAAAAAAAAGTTTTACATAAAAACTCCAACTTTTAAAGATTTTGGAGTCACTAGCATACTTCTAAGTATGTTTACATAGAGATTTTGACCGACATAATTGAACTTGGAAATGTTAGAGAACTACATTCGGATTTCTTGTTTGTTTGAGTGTTAAATAATGGATCTAATCATGCCGGTGATGCGAATTTGGTGCAGGGAGAAGTGCGTTATTAGAGTTGCTGATCAATTATTAGTGGAGACTACCCGTATTCATATCATGAGAGGCACCGACCAGAAATCTTCCATCTACTAAAGAGCTTCTTTTGAGTGTGTGTCACTATACGTTAATTCCGGGTAGAATGGTGAGCTACCCAACCTCCCACCAATAGAAGCAATACTCTTTGATCTCTTGAGTGCTAATTTTGTCAATCATGAGTGTGACGTCCATAGATGAAAGCCTCCTTCTTGTAGTTCGGTTTACAGTTAGCACCATTCTCTCTCGCGACAACAACGGGTCCATAGAAACACCATCATCAACAAGGAGCGACACCAAAATCTACAAGGAAAGTTGGAAAAGTTTAAGGTTTATAAGCAACAGGATGAGAAAAAGAGCAAATTTGAAATTCAAGTAAAGCAACATACAAAGAGCGGATTCACATATATGTTGAGGATTTACAATACAATGAGGTAATTTTATATCCAAGTATGAAGACTTATTCATGAAAGCAAAGAAAATTTAAAGGTGAGAATTTTTGAAGTTTATGATTTCGAGACGATACAAGTTGTGAAGAATCAAGCGGTAAAATACTTCTCCCACGGCCATGGATTATTTTTTGTATTTTATTTCTCTTGTTTCAAAAAAAATAAATAAAAAAAAAAAAAAAAAAAAAAAAAAAAAAAAGAAAAAAAAGAAAAACAAAAAAAGAAAAACAAAAAAAAAAAAAAA
Source organism: Papaver armeniacum (assembly GCA_023531295.1). Taxonomy (NCBI): domain Eukaryota; kingdom Viridiplantae; phylum Streptophyta; class Magnoliopsida; order Ranunculales; family Papaveraceae; genus Papaver; species Papaver armeniacum. The sequence continues at coordinate 855,945 of JAJJWW010000818.1, read as the reverse complement.
GAGAAAAACAAGAGAAATTTTGTTAATAAGCCGTGGGGAAGGAAAATCTATAAGGTAGTTTCAAGCGACAAGGTTTTAAGGTAAAAGAGTTACAAATTGTCAAGGATTTATGAAATTCGAGGGTTTATCATCAATAATTGAAACCGAAGACGAAGACCAAGAAGATCAAGACGAGGAGCGGAAGATGTTTCTATTGGATGCCGTGAGAGCGGTGTTATCATAATTGGCGGTCGGATGTGAAGGTGAGTAAGTAATCTCATCCTCGATAATAATGGTTGATTTCCTTTCGTAGAGATCGTCAGAAAAATGGTTTTTCAAAATATAAAAGATGTGGGTTTTTAAAAAATATTTCGGAAGTTGTCCTTCCCACTATTCAACGTGTTGCAGGAATTCTCTCTTCATTCCTACCTGCACACATGTGAGAACCATAAAAAGCCGTCTTTTTGAGTGCAATTATCATAAAATCCTTTTGGTGAGGCGAAGTCGAGGCGAAATGCTTATTGATCGTTTCTCAAACACGCGTTCTCTCATTATGGTGTGGTTATTTCTCACTCAACATTTAAGAATGAGAATATGTTCTTTAGTATTTCTAACTTCTTATTACTAGCATGCAGAAACTCTATGTCCTCATAACTCTTTGGATGCTTAGGACGCTTGAACGCTTTGAAGTTGTGAGTTTTTAGTTTGATTTGCTCGAGGACTAGCAAAGTCTAAGTGTGGGGGAATTTGATAGGGTGTAGAATACATCCTATTTACTATCTATTGTTTATGCTTTCTTTGCTATTTTTCTTGTAAATTATGTATTTTACGCTTGTTTTGAGTTTTGTAGCTACTTTGGAGTCACACGGAGGAAAAGAAGAAGAAATTACTCTATTTGAGCCAAAAAGGGCAAAAAGGTCATTTTATAGGAAATTGATATATGGAGCCCAGTCAAGGCTAAGGGGGGGCTGTCATCAGGGTACCCCTTATCAGTTATCAGAGGGTGTAAATATCCCTGGGGTGTCCCCTAGCCTATGCAGTAGGGTACCGTTATCCATCCCTTACTCCTACAACCCTAAATTACTCGATCATCACCTCTCATTCATTCACTTTCACCTGGAACTAAAAGCAGCAGCTAGAGAAATCGAAATTGGAGAAATTAGGGTTCGTCTCTGTATTATCTGAGAGAGATCGAAGTAGAAGTTAGGGTTCCTGATGAGACTCAATTGAAGGATGACAATTTGATGTTGCTGTTGAAGAAAGGGTTAATGGGTATAAGGTCGAGCTGTGAGGTGATTAAGATTCAGAGAAGATTTTGTGTTGCTGCTGTTGGAATGGGCTGTTCGGATGAAAGGGAGGTGAACGTTGCATCAACGAGACAAGGAGCTGCAGTGGAAGATTGCCTGTACGCCAGCTGGAATTGAAGATGAGTCTCATTTCGGTGACAGTCAGGGAGTTGGTTAGATTGAAACTGAATTCAGGGAGATGAAGAACAAGCGGGCGGTGGTGGTAGTCGTCCTACTACAAAGAACACATGAACGGGGACGGACCAAGTTTGTCATAGAAGGTTCTTTGGGAGAATGGAAGAAGATGGGTATGGCTAAAGCAACGGCAAGTCTGACTTTGGTGAGAGCCGGTGATGTCTTGTTGGCTGGAATTAAGCTGAAATATTGTTGCGACTGGTGATGTGAAGACGGAGCTGTACTCGAATTAAAATTGGGTTTCTGCTGCCGAGAATGTAAGTCAGATGCTTGGGAAAATATGGCAATGAACACAGGTGAAGCTGGTTCGGAGATGAACAAATTTGTGTTGGCTGAGATGAAAGAAAAAAAAGAAAGAAGCGTTTACTGTCGTGTTAGAAGTGGTTGAATCGTTGGTTTCTGGATAGGAAATATTTCCAGGCAATGACAGTTTCTTTCATTACCCACAGTGGGATTTGTCCATGATGTTTACTAAAGTGAAGTAGTGCTACGGCTAGGAGCTCAGAAAGTGCAAAGAAGAGAATCGACGAGACAAGAACTTTTAGTGCTGGTTTGTCGACAATCAACGAAGATAGTGTGCCGGCTGAGCTGTTACTGCCGGTGAACAGGAAGGTGCCGAGAGTTTAACAGAGAGTTGGTGCTGCAAACTGAATTTAGTGCCGAGACAACAGTACCGGTGTTGTCTTTACCGATAAGTTTGAATGTTGTGCCGTGGGTGAAATATAAATGGTGAACTGGGAGGCGTTATTGCAGTCCGGAGTGATCCGAAACGAGTGCGGGCTGAATAGGTTTTCTCCGGTGGTGATGGCTGGATAAACGGACAAAGATCAGGGAGAAAGCGTTGCAGTCAGTAGTAATGAGGCACCCACACTCACTGAATTGGAGACTGTAGCCGAGATGGAGAATGAATTGGAAGCCAAGATAATTACCTGAGATGTTGATTCAGATGCGAAGATGAGGAAGGACTTTGAATGCTAATGGAGATAATGTTCACTACAACAACAATTGCAGCCAGTGGAACATCTGAACTTGGTGAACTGTGTATGGAAGTGAAAATTATTGCAGTTGTGTTGTAGACGATATTCAGAAGATTATGCAAGGAAGTGCAGCTGGACAGGGCATTATGAGTTTGAGACATTGTCGCAGTGGATTCAGTGAACGTTGTGTGTTGCCGGAGTAGGGAGAATGGAAGCTGGTGCCATCAGTGATGGCTGGGATGTTCGAATAACAATAGAAATGGAGTTGGGTCGACGGTGGTGCTGGTATTGGGTTCTATGAAAATGAGTTTTGCAACTTAATTGAATTCGAATTGCAGATGCGAAGAAGAGCTGTTACAACAAGTAATGGTTGTGTGGTCGATGGCCAGCTTGATTCCGGTGGGGTTTGTTCTCTGTGTATCGATGGAATTTGTTGGTAATTGATGTTTGTGATGGCTGGTTTGTACTTGAACTGCCAGGCACTCGAATGGAAGAAGGCAGCAGCAAATCTAGTGGTGATTGGTGGTTGACTGACGGTTTGACTTTTTGACCGTTAGTCCTAACGGTGGATCGACGGAATATTCCGTCGAATATTCCGCTGACGGAGAAATTTTCAGGTGGCCGGCGGCGACTATTCCGGCCGGATTCCGGCCACAATCCCAGTTTTCCGGCGAGCAAAATTCCAGAATTTTCTATGGACTTCTCTCATGGGTGTGAAGACTTGGACTAGGAATTGGATGGAGAATTTGGCTCAAATTTGGAAAGAGAAGATGAAGAGTTGAGAAAGACTTGAATTTGGAAGTTGAATTGCTAAAGGAAAAGGATTCTAATCCTTGGAAGAGTTGGAGAATATTGAAGCCTATAAATAGAGAAGTTTTCTACATCTTTTACACACCTCTCTACACACACATCACTTGTGTTTTTGATAGCTTTTGAAAATTCTTCTTTTTAATTATTTGTGTGAACTTGAAAATTCTCCTTTTAATTATTATTATTTGTGTGAATTTCAAAAACATGAGTAGCTAATTTTCTTATTGATTGAGGATGAATTCCTAGTTCTTAATACATGATTTGAGTTTTTGTTTCAATTCTATCTTGAAGTTTTTCACATGATTATCGTTTGTTTTTACTAATAGGAATGATCTCAATGACATTCATGATTGATTGATAGATTGTTTAGAGTGCACGCTAAATTGATTTGTTAATTTGATCTAAAGCTATTGAAAGTTAGGGGATAAGTAATCGTTTCTTGACTCTTTACATAAGTAGCAAACACGAGACCTTGCGGAGGGATTCCGTGGAGCAATTGTGTGTGAAAACAACGTTAGCAAGTAGACCTTGATCTAAGAGTCTAACTACTAATATTGACCTAATAAGTTCATAAATCTTAATGCGTTTATTTAAATTACATCTAGAGTGATCTACTACTAGGTGGTTTGGTAAATAGAATCCGGTAGTCGAGAACTTCCGTATCCGGTGATACAAGGGATTTAGGGGTTTAGCACTGATCTAGCTGCTTTACCTACGGTTGGTGATAATCTGTGACTAATAACAAGTAGAAAAGAACATGACTTGAATCATTGTTTTGCAACGAAGAAAGATTCCTTGATCTTGTCTCTCTTATTGATTTCAACTTTATCTTTTAATTGCTTTGTTTATTTTCTTTTGTTTTTTTACACCCCCTTTTTGTGACAATTTTTACAACTAGAATCTCTTGCTCCTCGTGGGAACGAACTTGACTTCCATTATATTATTTTTAATTGAGTGGAAATATTGATTAATTTGATTGCACCTACGACACGCATCAGCCATACACTTGTTGAAGAATTTAACGGTGCCCCTGGTGCATGTATTTTCTTTCCGTGCCTTTGGCAACCTTCGCAATGCCTTGATATTTGTTTCGCATCCTCATGCATGTACGACCAATAATAGCCTTGCATTTTTGCCTTATGTGCTAAAGATCTTCCGCCACTGTGATTGCCAGCATCCCCACCGTGCAACATCTTTAATAGTTTCTCTTTCTCTTCGTGTTAAACATCTAAGCGAGGGTCCATTAAAGGATCTTCGGTACAGTACCCCATTTATAAGTTCATAATTCGTTGCACGGCTTTTTAACTTGTGTGCCTCTAATCTATTTCTTGGTGTTTCCCCTTTCATCAGATATGCATGAAGTTCTGCTCTCCAATCTTCCTCGCAAAGCGTTTGCGTTTCATCTTCTATTAGCATCACATCTGTTTCCTGCTCTTCCTCTTTATTAATTGACGGTGTCAGAAGTGTCTGTATTTTTATGCTTCTCGCAGCCGGATCTGTCATCATACTTGATATAAAGGAAAAAGCATCTGTGAGTCTATTATTTATCCTTGATATATGTCTCCATTTTATTCTCGGTATTTGCATCGACAACTCTTCAACAAGTTTCTTGTAATTTTGCAAAGATGGTTCATTTGTAGTATATTCCTATTTTATTTGGCGAATAGCCAATTGTGAATCACTGGTAATTCTCAAATTTTCCAACTTCATTTCTATTGCGAATCTCAGAGCATGTATTATAGCTTCATATTCTGTTTTATTGTTGGTTGATGCAAACTCCAATCTGAAAGAAAAAGCTATTTTATTGCCTTCTGGGGAAATCAAAACGATCCCAACTCCATTGCCTTCCCCATTTGATGATCCATCTACCAATATTTCCCACCTGTTTGGTTCATTTAATAAATCTCGTGGATTTCCATGTTCTTCTTCTATATCCATCATTTCTTCCACTGCTTCATCCTCTTCCAAAGGAAATTCCGCTAAAAAATCTGCGACAACTTGTGATTTTGTTGAAGACAATATTTCATATTTGATTTTGCAATGACTTACTTGAGCATTCCATCTATCAACTCTTCCTGACCTTTTTGAATTTTTCATTACCGATTCAATTGGTATTTTTGTCACTACCTTAACTGTGTGTGCCTGGAAGTATATGCGAAGCTTAAATGTTGCATAAACTAACGCCAAAATTAGTTTTTCAATTTTTGAGTAATTTCTCTCTGTGGCATTGAAGGTTTTGCTGATGCAATAAATTGGTTTCTCTACTCCTGCGTCTATACGCAATAACACTGCACTTAGTGCGTGCGAGGTTGTCGCAAGGTAGATTAATAACTCCTCCCCTGGCTCTGCTTTTTGCAAAATTGATATATCCATTAGATGTTCTTTTATTCCTTGTAAAGCTTTTTCGCATTCATCTATACATCTAAATTTCGCTCCTTTCTTGAGTATGTTGAAGAAATGTTTACACTTTTCGGATGACCGCGAGATGAATCTTCCTAGCGATGCTAATAATCCATTTAACTTTTGCACATCTTTTACCGTTGCTGGTGTTGGCATATCGCGAATTGCTTGTACTTTCTCTGGGTCGACTTGTATTCCTTCTTTTGATACAATGTAACCTAGAAATTTCCCTGATGCAACTCCAAAGGTACATTTTTCTGGGTTTACTTTGATGTTGAAATTACTCATTTGTTCAAAAATTTCCCTCAAGTCCTGCACATGGTCTTTTGCTTCTTTACTTTTTAATAACATGTCATCCACATACACCTCTAGTGTTTTATGTATCCATCTCGCAAACACTTTTTCTATCATCCTTTGGTATGTTGCTCCAGCATTTCGCAGACCAAATGGCATTTTTGTATAACAGTACAATCCTCTCGGAGCGAAGAAAGCAATATGTTCTTGATCTTCTTCTGCAAGTGGAATTTGATTGTAGCCTTTATATCCATCAAGAGATGATATCCTTTCATTACACATTTGATTCAACCATTTGCGGAATATCCGCAACGGAAAGCTATCTTTTGGACAAGCTTTATTTAGATCAGTAAAATCTATGCAAATTCTTATCCCTTTTTTCTTCTTTGGGACTATGACCATATTTGCTATCCATTCGGGTATTTTACTTGTCTAATGATTCCTGCGTCTAGCATCTTCTCGCAATTCTTCTTCTATTTCGGGATGATATGCTGTTGCAATTTTTCTAATTCTTTGTTTGAATGGTCTTACATTTTTGTCAATTTCCAACTTATGGCACGCCACAGAAGGATCTATACCAGGCATTTCATCCATATCCCATGCGAAAATGTCTTTGTAATCTCGCAACAAATCAACGGTCCTTCTTTCTTCATCTGCTTCCATCTTAGTCCCAATTTTTAACATATTGGGTTCTTCTTCAGTTCTAACGTTCACTTCCTTTGTTAGCTCCGCTACGATATAGCTAGCCTTCGGTTCTCCCATAGGCGTTGGTCCTTTCATTTCCTTCGCAAGCTCATTCTCTTCTTCCGAGATTTCGCTAGGTATTCCTTTTCCTTCTTTTGCTCTTATCATATAAATTCTAAATTTCTCTTCTTTTTTAGCTGCTTTTGCCATCTTTTTGCGATCTTTTCGCTTCTTCACCTGTTCTTCATAATTTTTTACTTCGACTTGATAATACATTCTTCCTTTATCAGTATCTCCTCTGATCTCGCCAATCCCATTTGGCGTAGGGAATTTGATACATTGATGAAATGTTGATGCTACAGCTTTAATTGCGTGTACCCATGGTCTCCCTAACAACATGTTGTATGGCGATTCCATATCCACTACGCATCATGTCACCTGTGTTTCAATTTCTCCTAGCAGAATTCGTAATTTTATCTCCCCTTTAGGTTTCGTTATAGACTTACCAAAACCATGGATATGATACGTTGGGGAAATCATTTCTTCATTTTTGTATCCTAATTTTTTGTAGGCATGGTAAAACATGATACTCACTAAACTCCCTGTATCCACCAAAGTTCTATTTATCGCCCATTCTTCCACTGCTTTTGCTGGTTCTCCTCCTTCTTTGCGTGCATTTATCGTAATCACTAGTGGAGATGTGTGATTCAGACTCTCTCTTGGTATCTCTGTTGCTGTGAATGTTATCTTCTGTTTTTCCCAATCTTTCAAATGCGATATCTTGGTGATATCTTCTCCATGGTTGTAATCTTTTTTCCTTCAAAATCTCGTTTATGTATTCTTCCTCTGATGTTTTCATGAAATTCATTAATCATTATTTTTGTAATCAAACTGTACTCCGTATTTTCATCACATTCTTTGGTTTTTAACTTCTCTACTTCACCTGATTGAACATTTTGTTTCCTCGTTTTCTTGATTTGAATGACTTTATTTACAATCTTTTATCTTCAATCTTCCATCATTCCCTGTTTCTAGCGCCAATATGTAGTTGCAGGAAATCCTATACTACACCCCTTACAAGAATCTATGTAATCAAACTGTTTTAGGATGAACAATCATAGGTTTTATTGATTAAATCTTTTAGTGTTTACAAAATGAAACAGTAAGCAAGCTTAAGAATTACAATTACTCCTAACTTTGTCTCTCTTAATGACTTGCCCAACACTTGAAAAAGAACCCCCTTACAATAGGCCTGCTCGGCTCTTTATATAGGGTATTACATAATGGGTGACAGCTAAGCTGTCCTTTATTTTCGGGAATGACTTGCGAAATATCGCAAGTGTACAAGTATATAATCTCGCGACACTCCTAGACCTCGCTAGGTCTTCACATCTTCCTCGTGTTTTGGCTGTCGTCATTCATTGCGTCATTTATATTACTCTTGTGCGACACCTTCGCAATGCTGTCGTTTATTGATCTCGCAAGGTTTTGATGTCGTGATATTCTGATCCTACAATTTTCGGATCTGGCTTGCGATATTCTCGCAAGTATAAAAATGTTAAATTTCGCAACACACCTAAATCTCGCTAGATATCCATATCTTTCTCGTGTTTAGGCTGTCGTCATCTGTCGCGTCATTTCTGTAACCAATCTGCGATATCTTCGCAGTGTGTTGTTCAAAGATTTTGCAAAGGTATTGATGTTGCAATATTCTGATCCTACAGATAGTGGGTGGTTGTCTCAGATAATTTTTTACACTTGGCAGAATTTATTGGTTGATTTCTACTGCTCTATTGATCTTCTGAGTTTTTTGAATAAGTATATTTGACTTTTCAGTTTCCTGCTCTTAATGGTTAATTCTAAATGAATGTGTTGTCTAAATCATTATTGCAGACCTATATTCTTATAGTTCCAAGAAATAGTATTTGTATCTTCTTCTGGTCTATCTCTTTATAAATTCCTCAGTAGCACAAGTTTATTTCTTACATCTCTTTGGTTTTTCTTGCACAAAATTATCTTTTATCTAGTTAGTGTTAGCAATGGCTTTTTATGCTGATCAAGTTAGGGTTCTAGATTTAGATGAAGATGTTGAAGAGTTTCCTTACAGATTTGCTGCTCTGTTATGTGACAAATATCGTAGCTATTATAAAAATTCTGTAAAGCATCACCTCAACAGAGTCTGGACTATCAACTCCTATGATCAAAAACTTGCTAAGCCTTATGTCCAAGGAATGGGTATTCAAAATCTGTTTGTAGTCATGTTTAAGAAAAGTCAAGATAAGGATTTAGCATATGCTGCTAGACCTTCCTTCTTACTGTTTGGTCAACTATTTTTTGTTCAACCTTTAGGTGATCAGGAGTCTATATTTGATCTGGTTTGGGAAACTACATTAATGCCGGTTCAAATTACTATTCATACATATTTAGTTAATAAAGGAAAGGTTAGGGAAGTCTTGGAGCAGATTGGAACCTTTGTTACGCTGGATTCTCCTGCTGGAAATCTTTATGAAGCAAAGGTTATGGTACCCTTGAACTCTCCTCTGACAAGAATGGTGGTTTTCAATACTAATAGGAAAACTTATACTATATGACTGCTTTTTATCCAAAGCTTCCTTTTCGTGGTTGCAAGAAATATTTTGTGCTCTATCATGATGAAGAAAAGTGTAAGGAGATACAAATGAGAATCTATGTCAGAGCTTTGCCTGCTCCATCCCCTCGAGCTACTCATGTTGCTGCTATTAAAGTGGTGGCGAGCCAAGAAGTTGGTGAGAGTTCCGATTCTGCTGGATCTGCAAAAGTCAGCGCTGTTATTGTTATTCTTCAGGAGAACTCAAAGCCATCTGACTTTTCTTTCAGTCTTCAACCTTCAGGGGCTCTTGGTAATAGGGGTTCGATTTTTTCTTCTCCTGTCTTTTCTTCTATTATGCCTGAAGTTTTTGCATTGACTATTAAAGAACCCGTCAATACTGGTCAGACTTCTATTACTCATCCTCAAGTCTCTTTGAACTCTAATGGTTATTTGTCGCCTTATGATAGTTTTTCTCTTGGAGATGATGGGCCTATACATGATAGAAAAGGAAAAAGAACTAGGACTGCCTTTGAATCTATTTTCCTAGGTTCTAGTTCTTTCTCTTCCACCTCTTTGATGATGCCTACTCCTCGCTGGCCTCCTTTGTTTTCAGTACCTATCTTTAGTCCTCCTTTTGATACTTCTTTCAATACTGGTAGCTTGGGAGTGTCCTTCGGCCTTGGTACTACTGATGCTAATGTGTTTTGGTCTACTTTATATACTTCTTTCTCTCAGACTGTCGTTACTTCTTCTGTATTTATCTTTAACTCTGGCTCATAAATGAATTACTCCTCAGAATTGTTTATGCACCTAAGTTCAGAAAATGAGTTTTCGAGTAATACTGATCAAAATGTTGATTTTAAAGATGTTATAGTTCTTGAACCTGTTTCGTACACCAAATTCAAGTTTTTGTAATAGAAAGAAAGTGTGAGTGAAAAATAAAGCTAATTTCCCTAAATAAGAAAAATGGTTACCCATAGGCAGTTATATAATGTGTTAGTATTTTCTCTAACTCTTTTAATCCATTAGGGAAATTAAATAGGCTAACACTTCATTTTCATTACAATAAACATCCTAACTATTGACATTTTACACTTTATATTTACTTTGTAATGTAGAGATTATGTTATAATCTTTGCTTACTCTTTCCATAACTATTAAGTTGGCCAGTAAACTACTAACGTGTCTTTTTGTTTCAAATTTCGTAACACTAAATTCTGTTAGAGAATTTGTTAGGCTTTAATATAGGGAATCCCAGTTGTCTTCTACTAATAACATTTGCCTATTAAGGACCCAAAAATGATAGATAGAGAGAGAGAGATCAGTTGAGATACAAAGACTAAGGAAATCATCAGAACAAGAAAGAAACCATTAAAACTTAGATTTCATCTTACATTTCTCCATTGTTGTATATAAACTTATCCCACGATCATTGTAAGAACTTCATACAGTCAATACAAATTGTTTGAGAAGATCATATTAATGTCAAAAGTGGTGAATAATATCATTAATGTTTGAGTTGATCCATATGACTTAAGATTTGTGTTATTATCATTACAAGGGGTGTGGTTGTGGGATTTTCAGCAACTACAGTTAGGAGGGTGGTTTTGTTTTCTTTATAATGGTCATTATAAGGTCAAGGTTGATGTGTGTTTGATGAAGTATCATGAAACTGGAGAATCTTGGATAAAACCTTTCAGTCCGAATGGTCCTTCCTAAAAGAGATGATCAGAATCACTGACACATAATCTCCGACCCAAGGTCAACCAATACCAACAAGAAGTGAAAGAAGAATGTAATAGCTCGAACTTGTAAGGCTTAAAGAGACCCGACTGCCAAGGAAAGCGAGTCAGCTCGACTTGATACTGGTCATCCATAGGGTCGATCTATTCTATTGAACTTACCAACTTACCTTCGTGAAAGATTAAGAAAGTAATTCAAAGGAAGGAGATTGTCAGTGAGGGAGGGCTTTTTCATTAGCGATAATTACAAAAGAACTGGTTTGTGACAAAATGATCTTTTTGAATACACAAAATTGGTCAAAAAGACCAAAATCAACAATTCCTGGGTGAAAAAGACACTTAGGTTTTGATACCGTTTAAATAGCCAAAAATTAAAAAGATACTGTTTAAATGGACAAAAATTTAAAAATAGGCAGGATGTAACTAGTTTCATCCTGTCCATTTTCAATATATTTTTTTTATTTTTATTTTACACAGGATGCATCCAGTTTCATCCTTGTTATTTTTTAAGTATAAGCCAGGATGAATCCAGTTTCATCCTTGCTATATTTTTTTTGGCTATTTCAACCGTACTTTTTTTAACTCGTCCATTTGAACCGTGTTTTAAATTTTTTTTGGACAAATGACCCATTTTCTCTTTTGAATATAGGGAAATATTATTACAGATGGAGGATGGCTTATTAGTGATGTGCCAAAAATAGGGGAGGAACCAGCCATATGCAACCCCTTGGTTTTTCAAAATCTCAGCTAAGTGTCATTCTTTTCAAGCCCAAAAAGAAAGAAAAAAACATATTTGCACACCCTAAAAGCCCATACCAAAAGCAACTTGTTAACTTGCTTTCCTTGGTTCCATTATTTTTCAAGAATCCATACACGCAAAAAAAAGAAAAAAAAATTACAAGAGAAACATCTAACCCTTTAAAATCCTAAGTCATATAAGCCCCACGTCACGCGGTGACAAAAACTCTCCCGTACATATGAAGTAAACACCACCCCCTCACCATTTTGCTCCAAAATTTCTCTCTCCTCTCATTTCTCAATCCCTCAAACGGGAGTAAATCTTTTTTTTTCCAGACTGAATTAATTAATTTAAACGGGAGAATTAAAAAAAATAAAGGGGAAAAAAACTGTCCTTGCTCCCCTTAATCCTGCTTATATTCTAGTTTGGCTTTTTCAATCTCTTACCCCTGGTGTGATGGGTCGTGTGGTTGATTTAATAACCTCGCGTGTTTTTTGGCTGGCTTTGGAGGGTTTCTAAAGATAGTGCTCGTGTTCGAAAAATAAAAAGAGATCTTCAAAAACTCCAAAAAGGTTCACAGACGTTAAGAGAATACATTTTGCAGGTTAAACAATTACGTGATTCTCTTGCATTTGTCGGTGAACCATTATCTGATGTTGCACAGGCTGAAGCTATTCTCAATGGATAAGATAGTTCTTATGATCCAATAGTAGCTGCTTTAACAACTGTTATCTCTTCTTTTTCTTTGGATCAATTTTATGCTCATATTCAAGCCTTCAATACGCGTATTGAAGAACATTCATCTCTTTTTAAACCTGTAACCTGTTGCTAGTATTTCCTCAGCTAATCGTCGGTCTTCTACAGCACATCATGAAGAATTTTCTTCCACCAACTCATCTGACCAGATTTATGGGGACGAAATTATAGGAACATCGATTAGTTGTATTGATTCAGTTAAGTTTACAAGGAGAGAGTAAAGAGATACTTATAGTATCTGATTTACAGAATAAAAGCAAAGCAGAAAAGAAAGATACAAACAATGAGCTGTCAAAGTACACATATCACAAGTAAATTGGTTGATAGACTGTATGATGAACTGTATATGTTGATTGTGTCTTGTAGTGACAGGCTGTAGATGATGACTGTCTCTGACATACCCTTTCAAACTGAGCACTAGCAAAGTGTAACAATTTTCCTTGTAATCTGAGAAACAAGGTTTTGGACAAACCTTTAGTAAACAGATATGCAATGTTCTGAAGTGAAGGCACATACTTGAATGTCAAGAAGCCAAGCATGACTAGATTTCTAATGGAATGATAGTCAAGTTCAATATGCTTGGTTCTGGCATGATACACATGACTGGCATCCAAACTTCAAGCACCAATATTATCATAAAACAAGGTACAAGGGTATCTGATAAGAGCACCAAGTTCATCCAAAATGTATGAGATCCATCTAATTTCTGAAGTTGCAACTGCCAGAGCCTTATATTCAGCTTCTGTATGAGAATGAGACTGTGTTGGTTGTTTCTTTGAGAACCAAGCAACCAAATTCTGACCAAGAAATATACAGTAACCTGAAGTAGATTTTCTGGAGTCAGGACAACCTGCCCAATCACTGTCAGTAAAGGATGTAATAACAAAATAATCACCTCTCCCAAGAGTGATACCAGTACCTAAAGAGCCTTTAATGAACCTCAAAATTCTCTTCGCCAATTGTAGATGAATATCAGTAGGCTGATGCATAAACTGTGCCACATAATTGACAGCATAACTAACATCTGGTCTGGTAAGAGTGAGATACTGTAATCCTCCTACGAAGCTTCTGTAATAAGCAGGATTCTCTAATAAAGTACTATCATACAAAGAAGCTCTTATGCCCTGAGAAACAGGTGATTTGCAAGGTTTGCAGTCAACCATGTCAAATTTCTTCAATAACTCAAGAGAATACTTATTTTTAGTAAGAAGCAAAGAATGTGTGTATGCATCTAGCTTAGCTTCAATACCCAAAAAATAAGACAGATTACCTAAATCCTTCATTGCAAATTCCTTCTTGAGACAAGAAATAAAAGTTGATAACTCAGTATCAGAATTCCCTACAAGTATAATATCATCAACATATACTAGAAGAATCATTTTGATACCTGACTAACTGAAATAGAACATTAAGTGATCACAAGCTGACTGTTTAAAACCATAAGAAATCAGAAAGCCAATGAATTTATCAAACCATGCCCTAGGAGCATGTTTAAGGCCATAGAGAGACTTCTTGAGATGACAAACATGAGAAGGAAATTGAGAAAAAACAAAACCAGGAGGCTGTTCCATATACACATTTTCAGTGAGTGTTCCATGTAAGAATGCATTTGATACATCAAGTTGCTTCGTGGTCCATTTGTGTTGTAAAGCTAAACTTAGAACACATCGAATAGTGGTGGCCTTTACAATAGGACTAAAGGTCTCCTCATAATCAAATCCATCTACCTGATGATAGCCTTTTGCTACCAATCTGGCCTTAAACCTTTCCAAAGTACCATTAGGCTTTAATTTTGTCTTATAAACCCATTTACACCCAAGTACATTCATGCCTGGAACATAAGGAACATACTCAAAGGTATCATTTTCAAGCAAGGAAGTATGCTCATTAGTCATTGCTTGAACCCAGTTAGGAAGTTTGGAAGCTTGCTTAAAAGTGGTGGGTTCTTTCAGTGTATCTAAGATAACAGTAAAAGCCTTAGGAACTAGATGTTTTGTGTGAGTATGAGAAATAAAATCAGATGGCAATGGTTTGGATTTTTTAATACCAGATTTAGACCTAGTATGTATTTGAGTAGGTGTTGAAACATCACTGTTACAATGAGGTAAAGAGACGGAAGGTACCTGAGAAGAAGTATTTGTGTTAGAAGCAAGACGGAGGCAAAGACTATGTGGTGCGTATATCACTTGAAGTCAAGCAAGAGAAGGAATTGAAGCTGCAGAAGTATCAGATGAAGCTGAAGTACCAGTAGGCAGTGACATAGTAGAAGTAATGTGTTCTGCAGAAGTATGAGGATGAACTGAAGTAGCAGGACAGATAGTACTGGCACCATATGGAAATACTGATTCATTGAACACAACATGAACAGTAGTATAAACTTTGTGAGTGACTGGATCATAACATCCATAACCCTTGTGAAAAGGGCTATATCCAATAAATACACAAGGAGTAGATCTAGGACTCAATTTATCCTTTCTAGTGTGAACAATATTTGGAAATCACAAACATCTAAAAATCTTTAGGAAAGCATAGTCCAGTATTACATCAAACAAAACTGCATAAGGACATTAATAGTCTAATAACATTTTTGGTGTTCTATTGACAAGATATGTGGCTATTAAAAAGGCATCAAACCAAAATCTCTTAGGTAGAGAAGCTCTAAAAGATATTGTATTACCAACCTCAGTAATCTACCTGTGTTTTCTTTCAGCAGCCCCATTTTGTTGATGAATATTTGGAAAAGAAATTCTTACAGAAATACCATTAGAATCCAGAAAATCTCTAAATTGTCCCTTAATTAACTAGTTCATAAGCACCATCAGTTTGAAACTCCTTGATTTTGAAATCCAATAAATTTTCCATTGAAGTTTTGAACAATTTGAAACATGATAAACTATCAGATTTACACTTCATCGGAAAAATCCAATTGAATTTACTGTAGTCATCTACAAACAAGATGTAATATCTATATCCTAAAGTAGACTGTATGGGATCAGGTCCCCAAATGTCACAGTGGATAAGAGCCAAAGTCTTAGTAGAAATAGAACTAGAGCTAGAAAATGGTAAACATTTTCTTTTCCCAAGCTGACAAGAGCTGCATACATTCTCAAACACTTTACTGGAGAGCTTGATAGTTGATGAAGAGTCAAGTTTCTTGATTATTTTTGCAGCTGGATGGCCTAGTCTTTGATGCCATATGTCAGGTGAAGCTAAAACTGAAGAAAAAGCTAAAGTATATGCTGTTTGTAGAAGATGTTGGTGAGATGACTTCATAGGATATAGATTGTGCTTCATCAAACCTCTAGCCAGTAATTATTTATTAAGAATTGACTTTATTTCATAACCCCAAGGTAAGAATTCAAAAGAACATTTATTATCAGTAGTGAATTTTGCAATGGAAAGCAGATTATGTTTGATATGTGGCACAAAAAAAAACATTATCCAACACAAAGGACTTAGAACTAGTGGCAGGAGCTAAAGTAGTTGTACCAGTAAGAGATATTGGTAGAAGTTTACCATCACCAATCATAACTTGTTCATCACCAGTGAACTCCTCTGAAGTTTTAATAACTGTAGAATCATTGGTCATGTGCACCTGAATCAGGGATCCAGACAGGACCAGTCTCATCAGGTCCCCAATAACCAGTAGCAGTAAAGTATTCACCAGAAGTAGCAGAAGTTTTAGTATTTGTAGAAGACTGAGAAGCAGCGGCCTTCCAAGGATTGAAAACTGGAGATGAAATCTACATTCCAGCAAAAGCTTTTTGAACAGCTGAATTTGAAGTCTTCTTAGAAGCAGAATACCTAAATCTACCACTACACCAAATTTTGGGATTAGAAACAGAACTAAGCCGTTACTAAAACGGGTTGTAACGGCTCTTGCCTGTTGCAAAAGTGGGTGTTACATTTTTTTTTGTAACGGCTTTGTGGCCGTTACGAATTTTGGTTGTAACGGCCCTCGTAACAGCTGCGAGCCGTTACGAATTTGCCACGTTGTAACAGCTCCGGGCCGTTACGAATTTTTTTTGTAACAACGCAGATAGTAACAGCTTAGAGCCGTTACGAACTTTTTTGTAACAGCAAAAAAATTACTGCCAGTCAATATTGACCTGGTCAAAATTAGTCAACACTGACCAATTTTGACCTGGTCAATATTGACCTGCAGTTCATATTCAGCCGGAAATAAGCCGGAATTAAAAAAAAAAAATTATCTGCATAAATCTTTCATCTCATCCACATTCAACAATACTTCAATCAATTCATATCAACATTCATTCACTTCACATCAACATTAAATCAATGAAAGAACACAAATTCTTCTAAGTACCAAAAAAATCAGGTTAAGTATCAAATTCTAATAAGTACCTAAACACTCTTTTACATTCATTCTTTGTCACAACAAATTCAAGCTCAGGGAAACTGCATTTAACACTGGATGATAATTGCAAAGGAGCATATAGACTGTCACCAACATATTGCAATGAACTGAAACAAAAAACATATAGGTTTCAGAAGATGGGGGTGGGCATACGTAGAAAGGAGTTGCAACTGATTCAATGTCCCAAATGGAAACTCGCCTTGGACACTCCCCAGCAGCAGATTCATCCCACTCAACCTATTCAAATGCAAATACACACTTAATGCTTGAAAAAAAGTATCCAGCAGATTTCCTTGATCCGTAATGGAATATAAGTCTTCTTCATAGTATATGTAGAAACTAGAAAGCCAACCTGAAGATTGCGCCACTGTGAACTCTTCCATTCACTAAATCCAAATCACTTATACCGGTTATCATGCCCATGTATCTGTGAACCCTTAGAAACTGATCGAGAAACAACCAGAAATAGATATAAGAATGGATGAAAAGGAAGAAGATAAGTTAAGTATGACTCTCTTAAATCCAACTTAATCTTTCCAGTGGACTAGTTAGTGTAGTTTGACGCAGATGATGTAATTATCATGTACAAAGCAACTGCCAGTCTGCAACTAATCCTAGAGATATATTTGATGCATAAATGTGGAAGAGGAAGTGTCAGTATCATCTATATGTAGAAATCAAGAGATATAAAAGAAACAACTTACTTGCATTATCACTGACGAAGCTTCATTGACGAAGACTCCAGGTGAAATGAGCAAGGGAAAGAACATTTTTGTACAAGCTGTCATTGCAACTAATGCCCCACCTAGGGCCAGGGACCCTGTATCACCCATAAATATGGATGCCATATACCTGTTGTGCACAAGGAAACCAAAAAAAAAAAAGCCAGCCATTGATGCTCCAAAAATAGCAAGACCTGTTTCAGGGTGTGAGCCAAATATCAGTGCTAAAGAAGAATTGAATTAGATTGTCTAAATCTCAGAGAATCCGTGATATGCATAGAATTGAATTAGATTGTCTAAATCTCATAGAATCCTTCTTTCTGATATGCATAGAATCATATCAGTTCATATCAGCGTTACGGCAAGACAGAGATTTCAACATTTAAAATTAATGTAAAAAAGGATAACATATACTCCTGTACTTTATTTTTGATTTAAGTGCACTGGATGCAAATCATTGTTGCCTCCGCTTCCTTAAGCTAAAAATGAGTAAAGGACTGATCCTAAAGCCTTTTACATTACCGAAACTAGTGTTTTGGTGGATTTTTTTTGTCTATGTCAGGGTTTAAAACAAGATACAGATAATGACAGATGTTTGAACTTCATGCATCAAAAGTAAGTTCCCTGTGATCTAATAACCAGATATATCATCGATGGCAAGAAGAATAGCTTTGAGTTTTCAATCAGGTGATAAACTTAGAGTGGAGACACTTTAAGCTTTAACAATCCACATATGACACAGTATATATTAAAAGTTCAGAAAGCACTACAATATACAGAAAGTTTGCTGAAATACAATTACAGTAACCCATAGAGAAGTATCGTATTTTCTAGGAGCTATTGTGTTTCTTAAAAGGCATTTTTGTTTTCTCTTAAAAGGTTAAAATTTTATTAAAAAAGAAAAAGGAAGTACAAGATGAGAGGCGCCTAAGCGCAACCTCCTAAAAAGCATTTTGCAAAAGCTGTAAATATGTCAATGAGATACAATTATAAAACAGAAGATATTGAGGAGTATTATTATATGTTCATACGTCTGCAACAAAAAGGATAGCCGTTCAAGTAAAATTAATAAGCACAAGGGAAATAAAAGGGTACCTGGAAAAATAACGCATGCTGCTTCCTCCTAAATCATGTATTCCTCAACAAGTACTCATAATAAGCTTGCACTTATGAGCCCACCGACAGTCCTTTCTCTGTTAAATGTATTGTCATCCAACACCTCGTTTGTTGTGTTTTCTTGACACGCCATTTTATTGTAGAAGATTCAAACCCCAAGCCACTGGTTAACTCTGATGGCCAATTTGATCTGAGAGAACAAATGACTCGGACTTCTCAACACCGATGGCCTCAAATCTATACTATACATGACTTCCATTCTATCATCTAAACTCATGGACTATGCCTCGATATTGAGACCAGAACCAAGTTTGTTTTGCTCTCCTGCACCAAGAAAAGCAGCAGGTACAGCTCCTAATTCTGATTGATCTGCAGGATCGTTTATTCGCCTTTTCCACTTCTTCCTAGACGTGGTACCATCGTAATCAAAGTCTTCTTCTTCCCTATTTCTATGCATATACACCCATAACTTCCTATCTCTGTCAACCCAATACACAAGGATCGTGTTCATAACGCAGACAGTACAACGCTCCACTAACGACCTGGTTAACTTGTGCATCACCAACATCTTCAACAATATATACTGTGAGTCTCGTATTAGGGTGCAAACATCTGCTCTTGTGCCAATACCTCCAGGCAGTCTACCAGTTGCATCTCTCACAATACATTTTTCGTGACATGCCGATCAATTTTAAGCATAAAGTGATCTCCAACCTTTGACGTTGGTTTACCACCACTCCTCAGTGGAGCAACAGTAGTTTCTTACCATCAGAAGCTGTAAGAAAAGGCCTGTCAGGCACTAAAATTCTTAGCACTTCCTCCCGCCGAAAATACACCCTCACTTCTTTAGAATTGGGCCTATCCTATCGGTTGTGAGACTCTTCTGAGCTCTTAGTCCCTAAACCTTTCCTTTTCATTCAAAATGGGTTGCATCAGAGCCATAGGAGGTGAGGTGGAGGTAGACTTCCGATTTCTGTCTGCAGGATTTCTTGACCACTTTTCAACCGAGTTAGCAAATGAATCAACCAACTTCACAAGTACCTAATGAGGAAGACCCCAAGCCTCAGAAAGGTCTCCTCTTCCACTATGTCTGGGTCTGAAGAGCTAGCAGGTAAAACTGGGCCAATCCAGGAACAGCCTTTTGTAGTTTTTTCTTAAACCACAAATGCTCTCCCCCTAAAGATGCTATCTTAGATGAAAACATTTTCAATACCATTCAGACTAAATCTTGAAGTAGCTCCTGTGTCTCAAGAATACAAGGATCCCCAGGGTTAGATTTTACACTTTGACCCTGCATTTTCTGGATCCCCATTAACACCAACCTCTGTCTTCACCAGAAGTTTACCAATCTGTGAGCCATCATCTGGGAGCGGAGTAACAATTGCCACACGAATCGCTGCAAGGAGATGCACGATAGAGAATGAAAAGCCAGTGTGAACAGATAGAGTGATTGGAATATTTGTTTTCTTAGCTGGTTTAGCATCTGGCTCTATATCTGGAACAAGTGGCTCAGAAGCCACCATAAATGGGTAATCAAGCATATTTGTTATCTTCATGGTTGAAACAAACCGATTCCTATGCAGTATTCGTTTTATCAAATTAATCAAAACTATAATTACACGTGAAACTCCCTCAAACTGAACAACAAACCATAAAATCTGATTAAAAACCCTAAAATCGAAAAACTCAAACCCTAAAATAGATGATGAAAGACTTACAGATTATGAAATCCAAACCCTAAACTCGATTAGTAGATGATGAAATCGAAATCTTATTAGAAAAAACGGAATCACAAATGAAACCCTAAAAACAGATGATGAAAAAAGCAATCGAAACTGAGGAAGTGATGATGATAAAACACTTACCCAATCGAAACTGATGATTGATTGAAGATCTGTTAACCCAATCGAAACAGATGAATAACCCAATCGAAACCCTAAAATCTGAGAGGGAAGAGAAGGAGAGGCGGGAGGAGAAAAAGAGAGAAAAGAAAATGAAAAATGAGAAGTTAATAAGTCGATGATTGAAGATTATTGAGAGGTTTCTGTGATGGGTTTCTCTGCTGTCGATTTTTGAAGATGAAGTTTCATTAGGGTTTCAAAGAAGAGAGGCAAGACCGCAGGAGCAGAAAAGGGAAGAGAGGAAAACTGAAAAATCGATTTGTCGATTTTCATTAAGGCATGAGATGAAGAGAGGCATGCATGTGAATGACACACGCAGGGGAGGAAATATCCCTAGTTTTACTCATTTTGGGTGGAAAAAATAATGGCACGCATGTGAATGGCACACCCAAAATTGCAAGTGTGACCACCCTGGTGTGACCAAGCGTGTGACTGGCACGCCTAAAAAAAAATTCGTAACGGCTTCACCCTGTTACGAATTTTTAAAAAATTAGTAACGGCTTCAGACTGTTACGAATTTTTTGTAACGGCCATTTGTAACGGGAAATTCGTAACGGCTCATAAGCCGTTACGAATTGCTGTTACGAATCCGGGAATTTGGTGTAGTGTACACCTACTAGCAAAGTGTCCCAACTTATTATAGATTTGACATGAAATAGTTGAGTAGTCAACTCTTTGATGTGGAATGAATTCACCTCTTGGTAATGTGGTACCACCATTACTAGGAGCATAAGAATTAGTACCAGAACTTCTGTAAGTTGGCAATGTGTGTGAATTTCTTGGGGAGGAAGAAGAACTTCCAGTTGAGTGATGAGAATTATGAAATTTACGCATAAAAAAGGCAGAGTTTGTGGGATCTATAGGATCAGAATATCGCAACACCAATACCATTGCGAAATCCATAAACGAAATATCGCGAAGATATCGCAGATTAGTAATAAAAATGACACAATGGATGACGACAGCCTGAACACGAGAAAGATGTGAAGACCTGGCGATATTTAGGAGTGTTGCGAGATTTTACATTTGTACACTTGCGAGAATTCGAAAGCCAGATCCGAAAATAAAGGACAGCTTAGCTGTTATCCACAATGTAATGTCCTATATAAAGAGCCGAACAGGCTTAAGGGAGGGAGAGATCTTTTTCGAGTGTTGAGCAAGTCATTAAGATACAGAAATTCTAGAGCGGTTGTGTTTATGGGTGAAAAGTATTCCTGCCAGATTTGGTAATTTTGGGGTGTGTGGATGTAGAATGAATTTAAACCCTAAACAAATGCACTGCGCGGTGAGTGCTTGTGATTCGAGAAATCAATCTGTACAACTCTGGCCTAAACCAAGAAATGGCCGTTCCAGACTTGCTTCGGTCACAAAGTGAAGGAGATAGGGTTGATCTTAGGGAGGGAAGCGAAGAAGGTGTTGAGATTGTGAAGGTGTTGTCTATGTATGACTTGTATCAGAAAGCTGAACTGGCTTGCAGGATGTAATCTATCAGTTCCGGTGTTTGAATACGATGGTATCAACACTTGCCTCCGTTGTCTGGACCTGTTCGAAAAATAGGATGTAGAACCTATTTATACAAGTCTTTTAGCCTAACCCTCGTATCTCGTGGGAAGTGGAGAAAGTGGAGTGATGGAGTAGTGGAGTAATGTGTTAGTGTCACACGACCAGGCTTACCCACTTATCCCATCATCACTTAGGCGTCCATGACTTCCTGACACGTTCTTGTGATGGCGCGTTGTGCGCTGCACGCCGTAAACCGCCAGACCAATACCCCGGTATGTATCCCCCAGTTTGTGACATGATTGATGTCTGGAATGTGTGGATCATGAGACCCACAAAAATTAGAATGTAATGCTAAATTGAATAACTGCGTTATTCAGGAAGTTGATACTTGTTAAGTATCGTATGTATTCTATGCAGGTAATGCATCGAGTATACTCAGCATGTATGAAGCATCGCTGTTTGAGCGTCTCAAAATAGCCTCATGTCTAGCCTACTTCACGTGATGGTTTGGAAGTTGAGCAAGCAAATCCTCCCTTGACCGACCACATGGTATGGTAGAGTGACGGATGGTGATCACCATGACGCCACACTGACCAATTAACTCCTGACCAGGGTTTTATAACCAAGCCGGTGAAGTTGGACGGACGAGATGAACTTTGAGACATTCATCTGCGACCGTTAATGAAATTAGGGTTTTAGAAGAGGTGCGCATTCATCTACACCCTCCATCTATACCTGCGAAGATGGATGTTTGAGACTGTTTTGTGACACATGTAATGTGACGCAAACCCTAATTTAGGGTTTTCCGTCCATACTGCTCTGGTTTGGACGTTTTGGCAAGCTATGCCAATCTTTTGGGGAGGCCGACCATACGGGGCCCGCGTTGGTTCGGCAGCGAATATTCCATACCTGCTTGGGGTTATGGAATTGATATGGTCCATCCAATCATGATGGTGAAGTTGGATGATCGTGATCATTTCCAGACTGATACGGACAGTCTGGATGCTCAATCGGGCTAGTATAACACACCGAGAGTTGCTGCCTGCACGGGTATTTCGTACATGCTTTCATTATAATGCTTGGAGATTTGTGTTGCTCTGTTGAGAGTAACACTCAGTCGTCATGCCGCACTGATAATGAGTACAGGAAATACAAGGCTGGTTACGTATTAATTAATAATGCTGTAAATTCACAGGGTATATGGGATTGTTGCTACATGCTCCAACCTGGATGAATTTCGTGTATTTAATTCACGAGAATGGGATTGTTGTCACATGCTCCATTCTAGGTGAATTAGTAAAGTGAAGAAGTATCCAACACTTATTAATGGCTTTATCTTTTACAAGATGTTAGCGCATAATTTTCTGTCTTTTACAATTTTAACCTTAAATGAAAATCCACCATCAACATTAAGTCTCCTGCCTAGCACATAATGGTTACACTATTGTGGGGTAGGCATGAGATGGTGACATATACAAACACAAGAATACAAGATCAAGGAAGTCTACCTGGAGGGATTCTGACCAATCGTGGGAAATCCTCCATACGTGCGTGACCACATGCCTTGATGGACCAGCTTCCTCCCTTAGGTGTTTGAGCTAGGGATAAGATTCTTCTTCTCCGGGATTCCGGCGTGGGTGCTTACACACCGCTAGTTGAATCGCTCGTATCCGGATGCTCTTTGATTCTTGATTAGGGTTCAAAAGAAAGCCCGACTTGGTCGGTGTTGAATCCCCATATATCGGGCGCCGTAATCGTTTTAGGGTTTCCTCGGCATATATGCGCAGTGCAAAGATTTTGAACCACTTTTACGATTTTACAATAGGGCTTTCTCGAAACTCTGTTTCCTCATCATGTCGAACAACAGTGGATCGTCTTCTTCATACCATCCGGGATCTTCCGTTAAACATGCATGACCTGCGTCTGAGCTTCATGATGAATCCCCTGGTCGTGTTCTCCGAGTCAAGAAGATCATACCGGTTCGTCTCTTTTTCCTTTTCTGAACAATTGCTTGTTCTTCATAATAATTAGGTGAATAATCCCTTCATTCTTGCAGAGATACCCTACCCAGAACATGTGTGACGGTTATCGATGATGACGACTTAACCAGTCCTCTTCCTTCAAACTCAAACATGCCTACCCCTATGGACCTTGAAGATGCTGATATGGGTATCTCATCTTATGAATACCCCAATGCAGGTCTTTCATTCGATGTTCGCATGAAATGTTTTTCGTCCAGCTACCAAGATGTCGGTGGATTCTTAGTGCGGAAGGAGTTTGTGCCTTTGTACACAAAGTTATGGAGAAATACGGCCATATCGCAACCAGGAATGTGGTCCGTATTGTTCATCCGCTTTGGTCACCGGTAAAAACTGCCTTCTTCCCATGATTGCCGAGATGGAGAATATTTCTATCCGCAACGTTGCCGAATCAAGCCTCGAAAAGTGGACGAATATGGTATCTACCTGCGAATCCATGGAGTTCAACGTGGGCTGGTTGCGGCAGCGTCTTGATATCATCAAGGTTGATCGAGCGGGTATCCTCGTAAATGATGTTCCTGCTGCGAAAGCTATCTCGGAAGAGGAGAAGGCTCTGGCTGCAGAATCAAAGGAGGTAGAACAGGATGTACAGGACTTGAAGAAAAGGACAGAATGATATCAAGCTAGACTGGAGATGATGCTCTCAAGGAACTATAATCTTCTAGATGGCCTCTTCTAAGTCTTATTCAGCTGTACTCTCTTATTGTTAATGACGTTTATGTCAAAAGTTTTTTTTTCTTGAACGTCTTTGCGGAATAAATTGCATTTTTTTTTTTTTTTTTTTTTTTTTTTTTTTTTTGATTAGTGAAACGGGTTTTTCCATTGATACATCTCTGAATATAATTGATGATTCAAACATGTAATGAAAATAAATGCATGTATTGTTGACAGAGCAGATAGTGGTCAGGCATGATATGCCTTGAGCCACTTTCCATTGATGACTGCTTCCAGTCTGCCTCCGTCCACCTTAATGATCTTGTAGTAACCAGTATTGTAGGCCTTGGTGACTGTGTAAGGACCTTCCCATTTTGGTGAGAATTTTGGTGCAGACATGTCTTGTTGGATGTGCTTGGTCGTTTTCAAGACCAAATCTCCCACTTTGAAAATATATGATTTCACAGTTTTGTTATATGCCTTGGAAATTAGATTCTTGTACACCTGAGTGCGTTCTTCTGCTTTGTTTCTTCTGAAATCCAGAGTGTCTAACTCCGCTATTCTAGAGTTAGAGGCTTCAGCCTCGTTCCAGTGGATCCCGGTTGCCGCTGCAATCCTGGCTGATGGGATTTTGATCTCTGCTAGGAGATTTGGATCCGCTCCATAAACAAGTGAGTATGGGGAAACTCCAATGGAGCTTCTGGGTGATGTCCGGTATGCCCATAGCGCCATTGGTAACTGATCATGCCATTCCCTAGGATTGTCGTGTACTGTTCGACTGATGATCCGGATCAATGTCTTGTTGGTACTCTCAGCTTGTCCGTTCCCTTGAGGATAGTAGATGGTGGAGAAGACCTGTTTAATGCCATACTATTCAAGTAACTCTCGTACCTGCTTATTGGCGAAGGGAGTGCCGTTATCAGTGATGATATGCTTGGGCACGCCAAAACGACAAATGATGTGTTCTTTAATGAAAGCCACAATTATTTCTCATGTAGTTCCTCGTAGGGGAATGGATTCTACCCATTTGGTGAAGTATTCTGTCGCGTTTATGATGTACTCGTGCTGCTTCGATGATGGCGGATTAATTTTCCCGATATTGTCCAATCCCCAGCTGTAAAATGGCCATGGACTGCTTATCGAGTGCAAAGGGGTGGAAGGCGCATGAACAAGGTTCCCATGAATTTGGCATTTGTGACAGCTTTGAACAAAAGCGGTTGCGTCATCCTCCATGGTCGGCCAATAGTATTTCTCGTGTATTTGGAGAAATAGTTTCCTCTTCCCTTGATGTTCTCCTTCGTGTGTCTCCTTCAGCATGACTGAGATTTCTTCCCCAGCCAGGCATCGTAGTAGATCACCTCCGAAGTTCTTGCGATACAGGATCCCTTCGTGGAATACGAACCGCTTGGCCTGTTTCTTTATCTTGATAGTGTCCTTTTGATCGACAGGAGTTGTTCCGTCACGGAGATAGCTAATGTATGGCTCTCTCCAGTCCCAGGTGTGGTTCACATCAAAAATTTCCAATTGATGTGGCGGTGCTTGGCAATTTGAGCAGAATTCTCAAGTAGTCCGGATTGAGTCTCCATCTCTCGACAAGAATAGCCCGAGCGTTGAAGTCGTCGGTAAGCGTTACCACCGGTGATTGTCCATAAATTTCATTGTGAACACGACTCACCAGTAGTTGTGTTTCGTCATCCCCAAGACATCTTGACAGGGAACCATCCGGGTTCCGATAATACAAAGATACCATGAAGCATGAAGAAGTTCTGCAGGGCTTTGAGACCGACCTTTCCTTGGGAGAGTGAGCTGTTGAGCTCTTGAATGATCGGAGTTCGCCAATCGTCGGTCTTGGTGTCTTTGTATTGCGATAGCCATGTCGATTCTATGGTTCTCCTCTTTACTGTCAGGGTTTCTTCCAAACCCTCGAATTTTAACTTGGAAGCTAGCTTTGCTAGACAATCGGCGTGTTTGTTGTTGCTGCGGCCAACATGGGTTATGGTTGCATCAGCAAAATAACTTAGTAACCTCTGTGCTTCGATCGGTATGGAGCTAGCGTTACTTCCTTCGATGCGTATACTCCATTCATCCGATTCACCCCGAACTTGGAGTCACCTCTTATCTCCAAACGCGTGACTCCTGCTTGCTTAGCTATTGACAGCCCTATGAGGAAGGCTTCATACTCTGCTGAGTTGTTGGTGCATTCAAAGTCCAGCTTGAAGGAGTGTGAGAATACTTCCACAGTTGGAGATACTAATACTACGCCCACTCCTCCAGTACTATTGCTAGGGGTAGCAGAGCCATCAAAATACAAAAGCCAAACTTCTTCTTTCAAAACAGAGATATCTGGAAATTCTCCAGGAAGATCCTCGTGTAGCCCTGTAGTGCCTTCTCCAGGGAATGCTGCTAGTAAGTTTGCGACTGCTTGACCCTTGATAGCTCTAGGTGACGTAAATGTTATGTCCAGCTCTGACATTTGGAGAAGCCACTTGCCTGTCCTTCCCGTCAAGACCGTCTTTGAAAGTAAAAACTTTGCGAGGTCGATTTAGACACGAGTATAACCTTGTTGGATAGTAGGTAATGTCTAAACTTCTGAATAGAATGGATCAAAGCTAAACATGCTTTCTCCGCTTTGGGATATCTGAGTTCAGCATCTCTTAATATTCGGCTGAAATAGTATATGGGACGTTCGATTCCCTCGTCGTATTCCTGAGCGAGTAGAGCTCCTACGGCGGTGTCACTGAAGGCAGTGTAGAGATATAGCGGCTTCCCTTGTGCAGGAGACTTCATGATAGCTGGAGATGACAGTATTCGTTGAATCTTTCGAAAAGCTTCCTGCTGGGTTGTGGTCCAAGTCGGCTCCTTTCTTCAACAAGGGGGTGAATGAGGCGGTAAGTTGGGCTAGACCCGAGGGTATAAAACGTCGAATATAGTTCACCTTTCCAATGAAACTCTGGAGCTCCTTCACAGTTCATGGGGGCAGCATTGTGAGGATAGCCTGAGTCTTGGACGGGTCTACCTTGATCCCTTCTGCGGTTACTTGGAATCCCATAAATTTACCTGAAGAGACGCCGAAAGCGCATTTCAAAGGATTCATTTTCAATTTGTATTCTCGACACCTCTCAAACACTTGCCGTAAGACACTGGTGTGATCTGCTCGAGCCCTTGACTTGACCACGATATCATCTACATAGTCTTCTACTTGTTTATGCATCATGTCGTGGAAGATTTCCGTCATAGCACGTTGATACGTTCCGCCGGCGTTCTTTAAACCGAATGGCATAACAGTATAGTAAAAATTGCCAAGAGGGGTTCGGAAAGCTGTCTTACTTGCATCGTGCTCATGCATCCTTATCTGATTGTAGCCACTGTAACCATCCATGAAGGAAAACATGCCGTGTCCGCTAGTGGCATCTACTAACATGTCGATGTTAGGCAGAGGAAAGTCGTCCTTGGGGCAGCACTTGTTCAAGTCCCTGAAATCCATCTAGCACCGAATCTGTCCGTTTTTCTTCTTTACTGGGACCACATTAGCTAACCAGGTCGGATGATGAATAGGTATGATGAAGCCAACAGCTAGTAACTTCTAAATTTTGTTCTTTATTTGTTCTTCTACTTCATGTCTGAATTTCCTCGGATATTGCTTGATTGGCTTGGATCCATGTATGACATGTAGGTGATGGGTGACCAATTTTTCATTTAGACCAGGCATTTCCTCGTATGACCAGGCAAACACATCTTGGTACTCCTTGAGTAGTTGAACAAGACTTGCACGTTCATCCGTGTACAGAGTCGAACTGATAGAGACAGATCTGGGAGATTCTTCATTCCCGATGTTAACAGTCTCGAGATCATCAGTGGTGGAATTGGTTCTATCTTGTAGCTGTTGCGGGGCATCCAATACCTCATCTTGTATTTCGTCACTCTTGCAAAGCATTCAATTGGGCGAGAGACTGGGTTCCAGATCTCCGCTAATTGTTAACAGCGGCGCCGGGTATATTGTCTTCCCCTTCTGATCACGTTTCGTCTCGAAAGTGCGTTCCCTTTTGGTGTGAGTGTGGGTTAAAGCTTCACCGGATAAAGATGGACGCCTCGTCAGAAAAGGCGTGTCGTGGTGCTTGTCCCCCGGTGATGCAAGTCGGTCTTCTTCCTGGATTGAAGTCCACGTGGGTAGTGGGGTGCACAGGACTTTGTCTTATCTTCCCTGCGGAGTATCTTTTGGCTCGAACAGTTCCACTCTGCTTATTGGTGCGTACGGAGACAATGATGCAGGAATACGGATGAGTTCCTCATTTAGCATGGTCTTCAGGCACTGGTGATACGTTGAAGGGATGACCTTATTGTCATGAAGCTATGGTCTCCCTAGTATCATATGGTAGTCCGGCTCCTTTTTTATGACTTCAAATTTTGCTTTTGACTGAACGGGTCCTACTGATAAATTGATTGACATACCCATATGTGCTTTGTCTGGTTTCCTTCGAAGTCCGTCATCGTGGTGGGCTGCCGTACAATCTTACATGGGCTAACCTTGGCTGTCCTGAGAGTCTTGAGAGTAATCACATTCGAAGATGCTCATGTGTCGACGAGGGCCCTCCTGAACTCTGAACCCTTGATGCGTGCGGTAACATATAGGGCCTGGTTGTGACCTTCCTCTGCCATCATGTCATATTATGTAATGTAACATTATTTACAGATGTTTCCGATGCAGTTAAGACTTCTGGACGAGAAGGAGTCAGGTGTACGTCCAGAGCTATTTTATTAACTGCAGCAAACGTCTCTGCTCATTGATTCTTCGAGAGGTGCAAGAGTTCACACAATCTTTCCACTAGAGATGCCCCTTCCTGATCCACTGGTATCAGGTTCGTAGTAAAATTGTCCCCGGTGTAAAGGTCTCCGGAACGCTCATCTCTGATGTCATCTTGATGAGGAGATCAAGTATGCCGTTTACCTCTTCTTTGATTAGCTCCATGTTCTTCGTGTGAATCTCCTGTACCCGTGCTAGTTCGCTTAATGTTGGAAATCTCCTGATCATGCCATCAGATACGCTGTTAGGAGGAGGGGTATCTCCGTTGGAGGAACCATCAGGATTTGAGACTGTCGAGGCGGTCTTAAGACCAACCATCTCGAAATTGATTGAATGGTATTGAAGAAATTGACTTTACAACCGAGAGATTAACCTCCCACTGTGGTCGCCAATTGTTTATGGGTGAAAACTATTCCTGCCCATTTGGTAATTTTGGGGTGTGTGGATGAAGAATGAATTTAAACCCTAAACAAATACACTGCGCGGTGAGTGCTTGTGATTCGAGAAATCAATCTGTACAACTCTGGCCTAAACCAAGAAATGGCCGTTCCGGACTTGCTTGATCACAAAGTGAAGGAGATGGGGTTGATCTTATGGAGGGAAGCGAAGAAGGTGTTGAGATTGTGAAGGTGTTGTGATGTAGGACATCCGTTAGATTTATGATTAGTATTTTTCTTATTATTTCTAGAGTTTAATTAATTTAGAGTAGTATTTCATATTTTTAGAATTACTTATGTTTAGAAGTTATTTAATTGTAGAACGTTAATTATTCTAGGGATTTCTTATTTTTCAAGTTTGATTATTTTAGGAATGTTAGTTTTATTGTCTTCTCTGTAAATAGGGGACAAGTCCTTTGTATTAATACACATTAGTATCAATCAATATTGAGTTTTCTCAACTATTCTCCAACTTTACTATCAAAATTCTTTATTCACGCTTCCGTTCTGCATTAAGTAGCATCACGAGCTTCGGCTTCGATCCTCTTATTCTTTTCTTCTAAATTTTCTTTACCCTTTCGTCACCTATACTTATCGAGATCTCCGCATCTCTTCTTCTAAACCTTATCTTTTTATTTTTGTTTCTCAAAAAACAAAAAAAAAAGAAAAAAAGAAAGAAAAACGTCTGTTAGTTTTCCTCTCCACTGCCCGGAACGTTTTTCCTCCATCACGTCCTTCCGTCCCACTTTTTCTTCTTTCCACGTTCTGTACCCCTACTTCTCTAATTAATTAATTAATGTGAAAAATTAGGCTAAGGCCCAACCCATGGATAACCCATAATATGAGGCCCCTAGTTAAAATAAGTTTAAATCTAGGCCCCGAGTTATTAAAAGACATTGATACCCTTATGCATATTGTCAAGCCCATAATTAAATAAAATTTAAATTTAGGCCCACAATTATTAAAATATAATGTGATGATATTCCCACCACCTCCGACCACCACAACCACCGCCAACCACCTCCGCAAACCACCGCCACCAACCACCTCCGACCACCACCGCCTCCGACCACCACCAATCACCTCCTACCACCTCTGACCACCGCCTCCGACCACCACCAACCGCCTCCGACCACCGCCGACAACCACCCCGCCGCTGATGACCACCACCACCACCTCCGGCCACATGCATATTGCAAGTGTATCCGGAAGTTACACATGCATTCAAAAGTGTGTAACGAGAAGTTACACATGCATATGGCATGTGTATCCCGAAGTTACACATGGCATGTGTATCCCGAAGTTACACATGGCATGTGTAATTAAAAGTTACACATGCATATAACATGTGTATCCACAAGTTACACATGCATATGGCATGTATAGCCAACAATTATCAGAAGAAAAAAAATATACAAAAAAGATATGCATTGCTTTAATATTCATTTACAATAATTTTTCTGTTTTTATCTATTAATTGGCTGTTATTGAATACAATAAACGAGTTAGAACACTAAATATGTAAAACTAAATCTTAGAAATGAGCCACGAAATCCTCTATTGTTCCTTCCATTCTTGTCTTCCTCATTACAAAATGCTTCCATATCTATAACAAAATAAACATCCATGAAATTAGATTGGGTAAACAAAAAGAATGAAATAATATTATTGAACAACTAAAAGAGTAATTAAGAGTTACACATGCATATGACTAGTGTAACTTGGAGTTACACATGGGTCTCATAAGTGTAACTGGGAGTTACACATGCGTCTGACTGGTACGATGAGAGTTACACATTCATAACCTTTATATCCCATCAATTAGCAAGTGTAACTAGAAACTACACATCTAATTGGGAAGACAATTAGATGCCATATGCATGAGCCAATTATATGCCATATGCGGGAACGCAATTCACTCGGGGGCTTTGCCCCATCGTGAAAAAATATATCCTATGGAACCAAATTAAACATAAAATGAGCCATTAAAATACTCAACATGAAAAATATATCATATGCAGAAAGCAATAGATAAAATGTGTCTTAAAGATACAAATGCTACAATTGTTTACAAATACACATACAACAGGATATATACATGTGTAAATTGTTAAAAATACAATAGGATATATATGTGTAACCTCAAGTTACACATACTGTAAAACAAAAAACAGCATCTCTACATCATCAATTTGAAGTTGTTCTTTTAAAACAACATTGTTTCTTCATCCTCTTCTCAGTATCAAACAAAAAAACTCACAACAAATTCACAAAAAAACAAAAAACAACAGAAAAATACAAATTCCATGCTAAAAGTAGAATAGGATATATATGTGTAACCTCAAGTTACACATACTGTAAAACAAAAACAACTTGTCTACATCATCAATTTGAAGTTGTTCTTCTGAAACAACATTGTTTCTTCATCCTCTTCTTAGTATCAAACAAAAAGCTCACAACAAATTCACAAAAAACAAAAAACAACAGAAAAATACAAATTCCATGCTAAAAATACAATAGGATATATATGTGTAACCTCAAGTTACACATACTGTAAAACAAAAAACAGCATGTCTACATCATCAATTTGAAGTTGTTCTTCTGAAACAACATTGTTTCTTCATCCTCTTCTCAGTATCAAACAAAAAACTCACAACAAATTCACAAAAAATAACAGAAAAATACAAATTTCATGCTAAAAATACAACAGGATATATATGTGTAACCTCAAGTTACACATACTGTAACAAAAAACACCGCATGTCTACATCAATTTGAAGTTATTCTTCTGAAACAAAATTGTTTCTTCATCCTCCTCTCATTATCAACAAAATATAAACAACAAATTCACAATAAATTCTCGGATCGGACATGCAAGAACAACAAATAATCGGGAAAAAAAAATTGAACCGTACCTTGATTTTGGTTTGATTTCAAAATAAGGAAAACAAATCGTACCTTGATTCTGTTGCTATTCTTCCAAATGCTGATGATTCTTCTTGATCTCGAAATCAAAAGAAACAACAACAACTTCAAATCGGAAAACCTAATATGGAGTAGCTTTGAAACAACAAACCGTAATCAATTGAGAATTCGTCGATTGATGATCAATTGTTAAATAAATTTGAACCAAATCATTTAGATCTATAAATCCATTGAACAAAAATCGATTAAATCAATACGAGATATCTCCAATCAACCAAAAATCCATATTTAATCGACGTAGATGAAATCTATTTATTTCAATCGATTATTTCGTTGAGCTATTCAATCGAAATCATCAACGGAGATCCATAAGCATCGTCATCTGAAATCGATGAATCTAAACTCGTTTTCTTCTTCTCCGTTAAACTACGACGTTGATGATGTGAAACTGAAAACCCTAATACTCTTCAGAGCAGAAACCAGAGAGAAAGTGATGTTGATGTAGAATTTTTGTTTGGATAATCAAGATATTTGTTTGTAAATCTTAGATCTAGGTTTTGAAATCATTTTTTCATTGAGAATTTCGATTAGGAATTGTTTGTCGGACTGGTTCTTCATCCGAGAGAGAGAGCTAAAGAAAATTAGAGAGAGAAACTGAAAAAGAAAATGATACCAAAAATGAAATCTACGCCTAATTTTATAACTATATATACTAAAGGGTTGTTTTGGTATTATGAAATGTTTTTTTTTATTTACAGGCCCTGAATTCTAAAGTTATGGGCCTAGAAATATCAAAATGTGAAAGAATGGAGTTGATAGAGAAAGATCCATTTTGTGGGGCTTCTCTGTATTCAACCCATATAGTAAGGGGTTATAGTATTTTTCCCTTAATTAATTGATTCCTTCCGCTTTCTCATCTATTCCCAATCACGTCTATTGTCCACTTATATCTATCCATAGACATTAACCTAGGCCCACTATCCCATCAAGCTTACAATCACGTCAAGTCCCTTCGCTGTTTCCCGAACAATAAATTCCATATTTATCATGTTTAATTTTGACGACGTATTTCGTGATATCGTAAAATCTCAACGTCAAATTGCGGAATCTCAAGCGGCGACTCAGCGTCAACTTGAGATAATATCAACAAATTTAGGTGTTCTTGTTTTAAACCGTAATGGTGCTCGAAGACCAATTTACAATGATGCTTGTCAAGTTCATACCGTTGAATTGGAATCGAAAAGAAAAGTCTTCAACTTCTCGAAGCGAAGCATATTTTGGATCAAATAGATTGGTCGCGACTCGACGATTTTCATAAGATTACTCCTCCAACGATACAGGTCCCGACACCAAAACTTTCTTCGCCAATTATAGAACCACCATTCATACTTATTTCCAGTGATGTTTGTGTTCCTAACGGTGAAGTGGATGAAATTTGTTACGTCTCTTATGAACAAAAACAAGTTGAAGAAGTTTTGCCAATATCAACACCGAAAACACCATCTTCTTGTAAGTCGCCTAATGCCATTCTTCTTGAAAATCAAAAGCTATGCGAAAATATTTTCGTTAGTCAAAAGTATTGCCGATAATTACTACTCCAAGTGTTGCCAACGTCGACATCAACTTTTATGTTCAACAAACGGTTTTATGGTGTTCTACTCTACGATCATCAACTTACTCAAAGTATATTATTTGTTGGGCGGGTCGTTTACAATATTTGGTGAACTCGAAGACGACTTCTTTTCAAGATGGCGGGCCTGATGTAGCACATGTTCTTCGATACTTTGCTAATTTGAGACGAATTCTTTTCAAGATGGCGGGCCGATGTAGGACATCCGTTAGATTTATGATTAGTATTTTTCTTATTATTTTTAGAGTTTAATTAATTTAGAGTAGTATTTCATATGTTTAGAATTACTTATGTTTAGAAGTTATTTAATTGTAGAACGTTAATTATTCTAGGGATTTCTTATTTTTCAAGTTTGATTATTTTAGGAATGTTAGTTTTATTGTCTTCTCTATAAAAAGGGGACAAGTCCTTTGTATTAATACACATTATTATCAATCAATATTGAGTTTTCTCAACTATTCTCCAACTTTACTATCAAAATTTTTTATTCACGCTTCCGTTCTGCATTATGTTGGCTATGTATGACTTGTATCATAAATCTGAACTGGCTTGCAGGATGTAAGCTATCAGTTCCGGTGTTTGAATACGATGGTATCAACACTTGCCTCCGTTGTCTGGACCTGTTCGAAAAATAGGATGGAGAACCTATTTATACAAGTCTTTTAGCCTAACCCTCGTATCTCGTGGGAAGTGGAGAAAGTGGAGTGATGGAGTAGTGGAGTAATGTGTTAGTGTCACACGACCAGGCTTGCCCACTTCTCCCATCATCACTTAACCGTACATGACTTCCTGACACGTTCTTGTGATGGCCCTTTGTGCGCTGCACGCTGTAAACCACCAGACCAATACCCCAGTATGTATCCCCCAGTTTGTGACATGATTGATGTCTGGAATGTGTGGATCGTGAGACCCACAAAAAGTAGCATGTAATGCTAAATTGAATAACTGCGTTATTCAGGAAGTCTATACTTGTGAAGTATCGTGTGTATTCTATGCAGGTACTGCATCGAGTATACTCAGCATGTATGAAGCATCTCTATTTGAGCGTCTCAAAATAGCCTCATGTCCAGCCTACTTCACGTGATGGTTTGGAAGTTGAGCAAGCAAATCCTCCCTTGACCGACCACATGGGGTGGTAGAGTGACGGATGGTGATCACCATGACGCCACACTGACCAATTAACTCCTGACCGTGGTCAGTATAACCAAGACGGTGAAGTTGGACGGACGAGATGATCTTTGAGACATTCATCTGCGACCGTTAATGAAATTAGGGTTTTAGAAGAGGTGCGCAAGCATCCCTCTTCAGCCTAGTCGAATCCAAGCTTGGGATACGATTTTGGCCAGGCTGATCGTACATGCGTGTAGACGGCATGACAAAGTAGGCGCCCATACCACATTATCTCATGAAAGTGTGATCTGGGCCACTCAATTCGTCCGAGGAAGTTGAGTGGTCGAGATCAGTTTACGACAGAAAACTAGTGCCGCAAAACCCGCGCATCGTGCCAATCTTCGGGCGCGCATTCCAAGATGACCAATCTTGGTCGGTTTTGGCCGATCGGTCTGGCATGTAGGTGGTAGGCTGATGTTCACGCCTATATCTGACTGTCCCATGAACACGTGATCTAAGCCACTCAAATCGTCCGTGAAGTTGAGTGGTCGAGATTAGTTTGCAATCGGGAAGTGTGACCACGCTAGTTTGGTCGGATGATTTGGGATAACCAGGCATGATATGCCTTGGCTGATCAAAGTGAGGGAATAGATGGGTTCACGGTGGTCATGTTGGTATGACCGGACCTGCTTAATCTAATCTTGGACCCTCCATTCATGCCAGAGAAGATAGATGCTCGTGATGGTCAAAAACCCTATATTCGGGCGTACGAATCGGGGTGACCAACCATGGTTGGTCCTGACTGATCGGTCAGGTATGTAGGCGGACCCATGGTGATTGTGTTGACATGTTCTGGGCCCTTTGAATCTACATCTACACCCTCCATCTATACCTGCGAAGATGGATGGTTGAGACTGTTTTGCGACACATGTAATGTGCCGAAAACCCTAATTTAGGGTTTTCCGTCCATACTGCTCTGGTTTGGACGTTTTGGCAAGCTATGCCAATATTTTGGGGAGGCCGACCATGCGGGGCCCGCATTGGTTCGGCAGCGAATATTCCATACCTGCTTGGGGGTTATGGAATTGATTTGGGCTATCCAATCATGCTGGTGAAGTTGGATGATCGTGATCATTTCCAGACTGATACGGACAGTCCGGATGCTCAATCGGGCTAGTATAACATACCAAGAGTTGCAGCCTGTACGGGTATTTCGTACATGTTTTCATTATAATGCTTGGAGATTTGTTTTGCTCTGCTGAGAGTAACACTCAGTCGGCATGCCGCACTGATAATGAGTACATGAAATACAAGGATGTTTACGTATTAATTAATAATGCTGTAAATTCACAGGGTATATGGAATTGTTGCTACATGCTCCAACCTAGATGAATTTCGTGTATTTAATTCACAGAATGGGATTGTTGTCACATGCTCCATTCTAGGTGAATTAGTAAAGTGAAGAAGTATCCAATACTTATTAATGGCTTTATCTTTTACAAGATGTTAGCGCATAATTTTCTGGCTTTTACAATTTTAACCTTAAATGAAAATCCACCATCAACAGGTTGTTGATTCTTTAGTTTAATTCCCTTTCATCTTGTAACATTTGTGAAATTAATCAATAAAGATTATGATTGTTCATCTTAAAATGATTTGATTGTGGGAATTCTTGTAAGGGGTGTAGTGTGGGATTTCCTGCAACTACATAATGGCGCTAAAACAGGATGATTGAAGATTGATATTGTGATTTGAAAGAATTTGGAGTAATAGGAAAGGAATTTCATATAATTTTCAACAATTCACTAAGATTAAAAAATGGCTAGAAGAAGACGTGCATCAAAACAACCAACAACTGTTAGGAGGAGTAGGAGACTTGCTGGAGAAGGGAGAGATGAAATGGGGGAATCTTCAAGAATGAGCACAAGGATCAATGGATAAAATTAAATTCAACCGCCAATTCAACGTACACCCATACCGAATAGAACTGTGGATTATGACAGAGTGAGCGTGCATACTTGGTGATCGGATTCTGTAGATGAAAGGGGAGAAGAGCTGCAATTAGGAAACAATGGATGAGAGGAGATAGACCAAGAAGTAATTGGAGAAATAATTCATGGAAATGAAGAGATTGCAGTATTAGAGACATTAAGACAAACAATACATGAAGAAAGGCGATTAAAAGCAGAAGAACGTGCAAATTTGACAAGGCAAAATCATGAGTTGAGGATGGAAAACATGAGATTACAAAATAGAAGGTCAAGAAGCACTACAAGGTCAAGTTCAAGATCAGTTCGAGAAGAAATAAGACGAAATTTACCTATAGAAAATGGTAATGAAGAAACTCGAGAGGAAGTACAAAATCCAGGTGAAGAACGTCACGAAAGAAGAGAAATAATGGAAGATCGTTATATCCAACGTGCTGAAATTCTCCAGAATGGACAAAATGATAGAAATCAGGGGAATGGACAACCTCAAGAGAAAAATAATCAAGATGGTGAAGAAAATCGGGAAGAAGGAAGGAGAATATTACAAGGAAGAGATATTCAAAGGAATCAGCGAACAATTGAAGAATAAATAGAGAGAAGTTATGTTAGAACAAACACGTCTAGCTTGCGAAAGAGAAAGGCTGAGAGCAGAAATGGAGGAAAAAGAGCTCCTAGAGGCAGTTCGCCAGAAAAATCATGATAATCGAGAAAGAAGGCGTTTACAAAATCGCAACAATGGTAATATCAATGAAGAATATGATAGAGTACAAAAGAGAGTTGAAAGGCAGCGAAGAAGAGA
Organism: Papaver armeniacum; assembly: GCA_023531295.1. Lineage (NCBI taxonomy): Eukaryota > Viridiplantae > Streptophyta > Magnoliopsida > Ranunculales > Papaveraceae > Papaver > Papaver armeniacum. Next base: position 817,511 of record JAJJWW010000818.1, on the reverse strand, counting down.
AAATGAGAGATATAACGTTATGCGAATTCATGAAAGAGAAGAAAGAGAAGATCGCAGGGAAAGACAAGAAGAAAATGATGAACGAGAAAATCAAGGTAGAGAGGAACGCAGAAGAAGGGAAACAGCGTTAAAAAGACCCATGGATCCAAATTCGGTGTAAATGAGCAAATTTTAAGAGAGTCATGAGATGAGAGGAATGTTAAACAATAGAAAAGAAGGAGGCAGGAGACAATTGGATGAAGCCATAGAAGAAGCTGTGAAGACTCCATTTACACGAGAAGTACAATTAGGAGGAATACCACCAAAGTGCAATCTACCAGCGCTAACTAGCATTTTCGACGGAACAACTTGTGCCGTTCAACACATCAAAGCTTATGTGAGATGTATGTTACAATGGGAAAATTATGATGTTGTGTTGTGCAAATATTTTGCATCAAGTTTAATAGGGGAAGCTTTAAAGTGGTTTGAAGGTTTACCCAAGAATACCATAACATCCTTCAACCATTTTCAGAGTACATTCTTAGGAGCGTATATAAGTAACAATTCCTCGCGACCTGGCATTGAAGATGTATTTGGGTTAAAGCAAAGGATTGGCGAAAGTTTGAAACATCTAACCATGAGGTGGAAGACAATGTGCAGTGATATGGCTGGTCGAGTGGATGAGATATATCTCATTTTATCATTCATTAATGCTATGTTCGCAACCAACCTGCTATACATTCAAATTTTCAGAATCAAGAATACAATCACGATGAATGAGTTGCGAGAATTTCAGGAGGAATACATTGCTCTTGAGGAAAATCAAAATGATATGGAATCATACCCAGTTGCGAACACAAGTTCAAAAACAGCGAATGCAAGCTTATTACCTAAGTTGATAAATATAGCGGCGAGCACCTCACGAGCGCAACAAGAGAGGATAACGGGTAATAGTCAGCAGAAGTTAGTAGCTATGGGGAGTCGTGATCAAGAAGAATTTAAGAGAGAAAGAAATTTCTATAACCATGGAGGAAATAAAAAAATCCAAAGACTCGATCAGCCAGAAGAAACTTATGGAGATCAAAGGCAAAATTATCACAGAGGACAACGAAATCACAAAATAGTATGGGAAGAAATCAAAATGCCACCTTTGAATGCTAGTGTGGAGAAGATATGGGAATCTATAATCTTGATGGAAAACATACCCACGCCATGAAACATGGGGAGCGAACCACCTCCAAGCTTCAGAAGTAATGAATTTTGCTCTTATCATCATTTCCATGGGCATACGACGAATGACTGTAGAAATATAAAGAGAATCATTCTCAGGATGATAGATCAGGGAAAATTAAATCACTTTTTAGCAGGACAAGCTCAATCTCAGGCATTACCACCTCCACCAGATATTCACAGGACAAATACAACAAAGGAAAGAGAAACATTTGTGATAGAAGTTGGAGAAAAGGCAAAGAACCTGTTTTGTAACTCTATTGTACATTCGTACAAGACAATTAAAGATTTTCATGATAACACTTTCAACAGGGTTTTCGCAAGAGATGCTGATAATAGAGAAATAATGAACATTGCGAAGACGTCGCCACTGAAAGAATGGCAAAAGCAGGTTATTTCTTTTACCGCAGAAGAAGTACCTGAGGATGGAGAGATGAATGACAACCCATTAGTGGTAAGATTGGAGATTAACCCAAAACCTAGTGATGATGAAGATGATGAAGCGGAGAATTTATGGGCAGTCAATAGAATTTTGATCGACACTGAAAGTTCCGTGAATATTCTTTTTTATCACACTTATAAAACTATGGGAGGAAAATATGAATATCTAATACCTTCAACTTACAAAATTTATGGTTTTAATGGAACTGCAAATAAGCCTAAAGGAGAAGTTCATATGCGAATTCCACTGAAAGGGATGTCCTCTGAAATTTTATTCTGTGTAGTTGATGTAGAATCACACTACAACGCATTGATTGGACGAACTTGGTTACATGAGATTCTAGGTGTGGCATCGACTTTCAACCAATGTATCAAGTTCCCTCATCCCAGTTGTGTTGGCGTTATAAAAGGAGATTGGGTTGAAGGAAAGAAATGTTATGAAGTCGATATAGAATCTTGCGAAGAAAGATCTGCAAAGAAGAAGAATTGGAAACACATCATCAAAGATAAGCAAAGGAGTGAAAGATTGATGGTAGATACAATAGCACAAAGAGAAGAAGAAATACCTCGAATCCAAGGCATATTGAAGATAAGAAGCGGCGAAAAGCTCGCAACAGATAAGAAAATGGCAGAAAAAACTCAAAAATATAGAGGCAGAAAGTAGCAGAAATAAGAGGCTTAAAGAATGAATGTACTTGTTTACTGCCGAAGTAACAATTGGGAGGAGAAAGAAAAATGTATAGTTGATCTTAAAAAAAAAAAAAAAAAAAAAAAAATTGATAATAACAAAGATGAGATTGTGAAAGAGCTGATATGCAGAAGAAGCAAATATATTTTATGAATGATAAAGATGAGATTGCGAAAGTGCAAAAGAGCTATATGCAGAAAAAGAAACAAAATAACCAGAAAGGGGCGAACTTGCTATGGCGTACACCCTAATTCGCGAAATCAAAATTTCGCAAGAGGCAAATGTAAGACCTAAAGTGCGTCATAAAAGAGGGTACCTTTTAACATGGCTCAGGTAAAAGGTTACACCGCCCTGGAACCTGAGTCATGGAGATTTGGGGTCAATAAATCCCATCCAGGAGAGGTACCTCGGATTTTCAACCTAAGCTTATGACTTAGGTTGGACGACCGAGGGTCTCTTCTAAGGAGTCGACATATGATCAAGGCGCCGAGGTAAACGGTTGAGCCAAGAGTGCCCTGGGCATTTGAAGTGCTCGGCCATTCTTGGCAAGTCTTGGCGTATGCTTTTCGGCCAAGAAAAATCCACTTAGGGTGCAGTCTCGTAACCATAAGCCCTATAGGCAAAAGGGATAAGAGGCTGCGAAAACAACTGGTTGTTGTTAAGAACGGATGGGAGGAGCCAACCTTGTATAGTAGAGGTACGCCTCCTGAAGGGGCAACCAGGGGGAACATAAGGGCGGCACCCTCCATTAGGGAGCTGATAAGTGTCTTAAGACGCAAATGTCATGAGGCTTTATTTTCGCAAGAAAATTAGGCTTGTCATATTTGTACGACAATCCTGAAAAGGCAATAATACAAAAGACAAAGATAAGACGAGATAAATGGGTCAGTACATGAAAATGTAAGGACGTCCTGCGATTTCGTCGCAATACGGCAATGTCATGGGGTTTTATGTTCGCAAGAATTTTTAGGCCTGTCATATTGTCGCAACAAACCTGCAGAGGCAACAATACTAAAGAAATGGTAAACAAGATCAATGGGTAATTACATGAAAGTGTAAAGACGTCCTGCGATTTTGTCGCAATGACAAGGGGTGGCGCAGTAAGACCTTTAACTAGGAAGGAAAAATAAGACCACATATAAGAGGATCTTGGAAATAACCAAGAAATACTTGCTTGCGAATTCTCGCAAGAAATTCTTAATTTTAAGAGGATCTCGCAAAAATTCAGCAAAGACAACAGATTCTTGAGACTCGAGGCATGTTACCATTCAAAAAGTAACTTGCTTAATCTTTCATTTGAAAACAAATAACGAGGCAAGTATGGGAATGAATAGAATAAGAACATGTTATTTGTCTTCATATGATAGATTTACGCACTCATAGTATGAAAAAGATTAACAATATATTGATTAAGCGTATTGCAAAAAGAATTGCTCTTTTAACATGTGTAGAAAGGAACAACAAAGGTAGAGCTTGTATTGGAAGATCCAAGAAATTTGCAAAGAAAAGATTACAAAAATAGAAGATAGAAAGAATGAATGTACAGATGTTACAAAAAGAGAAGGAAGAAAATAGAATTATTTCTCATCAGATTTTTATTCTTCATCATCTTCATCAGATCCTTCTTCTTCTTCATCTTCATCAGATTCCTCTTCTTCGCTAGCATCGCTGTCAGAAATATCCAGAGAAGGCACATCCTTGGGGATTTCTTCAAGAAGGCAAGGATATATGGAATGAGGGATACCATTGTCGTCGCAGACCATCTCAATAGTTTGATTGCGAAAGAGAGTAGCATTATTCTTAAAATTCGCAATAGTAATCTGTAGTTGCCTCTTCAATCTTGAATATTTATCATCCCGAGAAGAAAGGTTCTTTGCGAGATGCTCCTTCTCAGACTCAAGTTCTTCAATTCTTTTACGAAATCTCTGCTCAGCTTCTGCGAACATGTGACAATGAATCAGTAACTTAACAATAATTTCATGAAAGACAAACAGTTAGATAAAAAAGAACAATTAACAAACTTCTCTGTCAGAAATCATATCTCTAACCAAGGCATTATGCTTAGCTTGAAGACTAACGTTAACACCTAAATTATTTCTGGCATCATCTAGAATTTTCGCAGCCCAAGCGAATTCATCGTCATTATTTATGAGAAGAAGGGAGCGAATTTGATTCTCTCTTTCGCTAAGTATAACATTTTTGCGGATAGATTCATCTCGTTCAATTTGAACCTCAAGAAGAGCCTTTTGGAATTTCGCTAATGCTTTAGCACCTTGACTAGCGATGCGATCTTTATCATCTATGAGATCACTGATTTTCTTTCTTAAAGTATTAATTTTATCTTTAGAACTAAGATATAGACGCTTGAATTGGTTGGCTAAGCCTAAACTAGATCTATGATCAATTTCTAAGAGGCGAAATTTGGATTGAAGTTCATTTAGAGGAAGAGATTTAATCTTGTCATTTGAAAAACTATTCAAAGAATTGTTGAGGTGATCAAGAAGGTCATTGTTATCCATAGGGTCAGGGAATGAGTGAAGAAGAATGGATTCATCAGAAAGGTTATAGACGTCTGCGAAAATGATAAATCAGATGAGGGAAGATAATAAGAAAACAAAACAAAGGAAAAGAGAAAAGTCTCATACCATAAGGTTGTTGGTTGGCACTTTGAAGACTGGATATATTATTCTTCTGAGTGGAAGAATCGGTTTCTAATTGCTTAGTCTTATCGCGAAGAGTAGTAGCTTCAGCTTCCAATTATTCATTTCTCTTGCGAAGTTGAAGATTCTTCTTTGCAAGAATACCACGCCTCTTCTCAAGATCTGAGGCAACAGCGAAGGAAGCTCTCCCGGTCTGTGAAGGAAAATGAAGAAATTAACAAGATATAACTTAAAATCAAAACTATGAAGAAATAGGGGAATAAAGACATACCAAGACACCAAGCGAGTTTAGAAAGCTGGGAGTCACTGATCTAGAGACCCCATGAAGAGAATCATCACTCTCTAGTAAAGAAGCATCGCAGATACTCGCGAGGGCTTTGCACGTACTAGAGAGATGATCATCTCCAATCCCTTGCATGGAGTCAAAGAAGATGTTGGACAGTTGTGCCATAGAAGAGTCAGTTGGAAAATTCTCCTTTGCGAGAGAAGTATCAACATCATCATTATCTTCATCATCAGAGCTTTCGCTAGATTGAGGATTTGAAGGAGAGGGAGAATGAATCTTTCGTTTCTTTGAAGGTGGGGCAGCGAGCTTCCCCTTGCGAAGAGGACCTTTACTCTTGCCTTTAGTCTTCACAACCTCAGAAATTTCTTCTTCTCCAACAACTTCAACACCAACCTTCGCACACGAATGAAGATAAGAAACAGAGGCAACAATATTGTTAAAAATAGCAAAAGAAAGTATTTCTTACTTCATCCGTGATCGAACGGAGCGCCTCTAGGGTACTTGCCTTAGCAGTCCTTTTGTAGATTTTTCTTAGCTTGATAATCTGAAAATTTCGCAAGATTAGTAGGTATAAAAATGAGTGAAAATTACGAACTGGGCGAAATTTAAGAAAATACCTCTTTTGCTTTCTCGGGCCAGTTAAATACCCAAGGTTGATAATTGGCGAGATTCGCAGGGAGCACATTTGAACCTGAAATATAAGGTCCTTTCAAAGCTAGCGGAAAGACGCACCACCTATCATCCTTAGAGTGGCGAGGAATATTGTTCTTGCCAGAATGCCAATTGATGTCTTGCATAAGTACTTTATCGCTGGCAACATTCTCTTTCCTCTTCAAACGAGCGCCCCAGCAAGTTCTATCATTCTTTATATTTATTACTTCATAGTTTTCGAAGAAGCTCTCTACTGTATATTTTTCAGCGAATATCTCTAAGTCCACAAATTCAGGATCCCTGACTTCTTTGGAATAAAGAGACCCCTTACCAGCACCAAGATTGGCGAATTCAAGCATTAAGCGGATACAATCCCCGCTCAATTGGAAGACGGCTCGTGAGAATTTCGCATGAGCAAGAATTTCATAAAACAAGGGAAGATCAGGGTCATAGAGAGGAATGGGAAGGCCAGCGAGAATTTGACCTAGCGAAATTATGATTTCCTGATCATCACAATGATGATCAGCAAAACGTTTGGCAGAAAGAATGGATTTAGATTCTTGATTGGGAATGGTAGTTAATATGAAACCTCTATCTTCAAAATCTTTCTGAATCTTTTCCAGAGAAGTTTCATATTTACGACCAACTGGAGCCATTTTCAGTATGGGAATGACGAGAAAATTGAAGATCAAAAGAAGTAAAAAGAAGAAGATTTACAGTAACAGGAGCGGAAGTTACGGAGAGATGAAGAAGATGAATTGCTGAGAAAATGAGAAGGAAAGTAAAAAAGAAGAAGAGAGGAGTAAGAAAAATATATATAGAGAGAAGGATTCTCGAAAAGATAAACATATTTAATGCGAAGAGTAAACGTGAACGGTTGAGAAATAACGGTTGAAAAAAACGTGTCAAGAAATGGATGGAAGAAGAGATACGTGTAATAAATTCTGCGTAAAAGTACAGAATCATGTTAATACAGAAAAATATGAAAAAATGAACAGTTGCGCCATTTTGAAAGTATCAGTTCTCATGACATTCTCTCCTTCGCATAGAAGACATGAGAAGAGGCAAGATGTAGGATCAGAATATCGCAACACCAATACTTTTGCGAAATCCATAAACGACATATCGCGAAGATATCGCAGATTGGTAATAAAAATGACGCCATGGATGACGACAGCCTGAATACGAGAAAGATGTGAAGACCTAGCGAGATTTAGGAGTGTTGCGAGATTTTACATTTGTACACTTGCGAGAATTCGCAAGCCAGATCCGAAAATAAAGGACAGCTTAGCTGTCATCCACTATGTAATTTCCTATATAAAGAGCCGAACAGGCTTAAGGGAGGGAGAGATCTTTTTCGAGTGTTGAGAAAGTCATTAAGAGAGAGAAAGTCTAGAGCGGTTGTTAATTCTTTAGTTTAATTCCCTTTCATCTTGTAACATTTGTGAAATTAATCAATAAAGATTATGATTGTTCATCTTAAAATGATTTGATTGTGGGAATTCTTTTGAGGGGTGTAGTGTGGGATTTCCTGCAACTACAGGATCTATGATTAGAGAAGAATAATTTTCTTGCTCTTGATCTTTAAGCCACTGTTCATGATGGATGAGTCTAGCTTTAAGTTCAGAAAAAAACAAGAGGAGTTTCTCGATTTTGAATAGTAATAACAAAGTGAGCAAATTCTCTCCCTAATCTAGATAATGTGTACATAACTAAATCTTCATCAGTAACAGGTTTACCTATTTCAGCTAAAGAGTCAGAGATAGACTTGATTTGTTGAAGAAACTCAAAGATAGAGTTGTTACCTCTCTTGATTGTGTCAAGTTGAGATCTCAATTGAGATTTTCTTGCAAAAAAATGTTCGGTAAAGATTCTTGAAAGATGATCCTATTTGTCCTTAGCAGTAGTCTTTCCAAGCAATTCAGAAGCAAGACACGGTAAAACTGTAGCATTGATGCAAGAGCTTACAAATTGATCCATCGAGTGCCATTCAAGAAACTGCGGATTAGGTGCTTGAAGAGTGTTCTGAATCACAAATTGAGGCGGTTGAGGAATAGATCCATCCACAAGACCGTATAAGTTGGTGCTGATCAAGATTGATGATAATTGATCCCTCCAAACAAGAAAATTGGATCCATCGAGTTTTATTGAAACAAAATTTGAGATGTTCTGAAAAGGAAGTTGTGGACAACGAAAAATAGATTGAAATTATGGTGGTTGTGGTGAAATTGGAGGTTGTTGTTGTTGATTCATCAATGGTGAACCAGAAAGAGGTGGAAACACAGACGAATTTAGGTTAGGAAAGAGATTGTTAGTGTTGTTGTTGTTGTTGTTGTTGTTTGGATTTGGTTGTTGTGCAGCGGAGGAAGAATTGTTGGTGGTTCTAGGCATGATTGCTCAAGAACAAGGTTGTAAGGATCGAGCTAATCAGATTTTAGGGTTGGAAATTGAAATTCCACTCTTGGTATCTGATACCATATAGGAAATGTGATTAGTTGTATTGATACAGTTAAGTTTACAAGGAGAGAGGAAAGAGATACTTATAGTATCCGATTTACAGAAGAAAAGCAAAGCAGAAAAGAAAGATACAAGTTCTGTTACAATGAGCTGTCAAAGTACACATGTCACCAGTACATTGGTTGATAGACTGTATGATGAGATGTATATGTTGACCGTGTCTTGTAGTGACAGGCTGTAGATGATGACTGTCTCTGACAGAAATATCGCACACCATATAAGTTCAGTATAAAGTGTCGCATTTCCCAAGTGGTATGCAACTCAACGCGTGGCACCATCTAAACACAAGAGCAACTTAGCATCATAGGATTTTCTCCACCTTTACCTATCCTACTTTGCTTAATTTTGTAAGCAAAGGTTGTATTTGTAATTTACTATTTGTAATTTGTATGTAAACGTTGTATTTAGAAAACTTTGAAAAGTTTTTTCCGTCTAATTTCTAATAAAACTAGTTTTTCACCCGTGCGATGCACGGGTCTGTTTCTCGCTTATGAAATATAAGATCCATGTTAGGAGATTTTTTCTTTTAGGTCTTCCTTTAAGGCTACTGCAGATATTGCAGCTCATAATTTAGACTAATCATACAAAAAATAAAACGAAAATACTTTCACGTGGATTAATATTGAAGACAGAATGTACAGGGGGTAAAATGATATGCTGCCAAAGCCAGAACTCAAAGTTCTTAAAAGGTTAAAAAAAATTATAAAGACTTTATGCGAAACTAGAATAAGGGTAATACTGATACACGAAGCCAAGTTGGAGGGCTTACGGCAACTGTGAGTGGAGGAACCAAAACACAAGCCTTCGACAAATTTTGTTTTTTATTCCCATGGATGTATTATTACGCTGATACCGATACCACGTTGATTTGGTATAACTAAATTGGGTTAAGATATATTTATATAAGCGCATAGGCCTATGGGGCAACAAAAACAGATGAATACTAATTAAATTCAGCTGGTTTATTAAGCTTCCTATCAATAAACTTGCAAGAGCATAATGGAAATTTGCGATGTAAATCTATAATATCTAGAATAAGACTCTGGTTCTCCCATCTATCTCTATGAAGATCTCAATTAGCTAATGTTGTTATATTCTTCGCATTTAACTCAAAGCAAACTTGTTGTAAAGCTAGCCTCTCTGCCCATCCCATAGCCTGCAAAGAAACCATCTCGTTCAAAGATGCTCCACATCTAAGTAGCCATGCACATAGATACATCATCATTGCTAATATACATCTTCCCAATCGTGTGATATCCTTTTTACGGTGTAGCTACGGAAGAGGTGTATCATCTTTGTATCGGGTTATTATTTGTCGAAGCTTCTCAATGATTATGACATTATATTTACATAGTAACAAACTAACACTTACTTACATAGCCAAAAGTGACATGATACCATTAATATTGAAATACATATTACATCATTCCCCCTCCAAAGGTACCCAATTTATGGTTCCATTTTATACTCATTATATATCCCTAGAGAGTAAATAAATATTTTCTAGTTGCATAAAAATAATGATAAGAGATTGAAGAATTGTTTAGTGTTTTTACCCCTGGCAAGGCTGTTTTGAATGTTGTATCGCGTAAACGTACTAAATACTTAGAGTCTTAGACTAATGTGTATCACATGGTTATGGTTTAGGTGTTTTAACCTTTTCCACGTTAGGGGAGCTTAGTAGTGATACCTTGTGTTTTTTTTTAAGAGATTGAACAATTGTTTAGTTAGTAATGATGCTAGTAGTGGTGTAGGTAAATTTCTTTTTTATAGATTGGGAATCGCTATTCGTTGGTGCTCAGCTTGTTGCTAGGCGACCAACCAAAATTTTGTATGAATCCTTGATGGAATGATTAATAATAAGCATTTAAAAAAATGATAAGATAAGAAGAAAAAAAATGTCTTTAATTGCATTGTATTTTCCAGACGACAGATACCCGACCACAGTCAATGTGGATGACATGGTAGTATGGCACGAATATTCGAGCTTATTAAATTGGCTTATATTCTACCAAGCGAGCACTTTCCTGCGGATGTTTTAATATGGTTTAGCTCTACAGTAACATATAAACGATTAGGTTAAATAAAATCCATTTGGATATAATCGGGAATCCTTCGTGCGCATTTAATTTTTTATCCTCTTAATAAAACCTGCTTCTGGGACAGTGGTGTTGCCCTAAAAAACAATTATCGTACGTCCCGCCAAAATATTTTTACTTTGATAAGAATTATATAACTCTGTATACAATATGCGAAGCATAATTAGTATCTCAAATTAACATGAAAGTATATATATAAAGTTATGGAGATGACGGAATCCAAATAGAACATGAATTTACTAACGCTTGCATTTGTCATGAATCCATGATGAGCTGTTTTTCTTCTACGTCTAGACAACAGTTTTTCTTGCATTTGTCATGAATTTACTAAGCAAAGAAGCCTCTTAAGATATGTGGAGAAGCTTATCTACTAATATAACCTCATTCTTGAATTTTGTAATAGCCTTTTCAGCCATTTGTTGTCCATTTGCAAGTATACCCTGAGGACATCCATAAAAACCAATAAATCAAAAATCCTGAATACTACACTACTACAACCATTACAATTTGTAGAACCGTACAACAATGAGGTGGTATTGTATGGAAGTACAATTTCAAAAGGAACGAATAAAATAAGGAAAGAAATAAAAAGACTTCCCATAACTATCCCTTGCATCTTAAGAAACTAATGAGAGAATTACATCCATAATTTCTCATAGAAAAAAAATTACATTAATTTGTTCCGTCAACTTACTTCATTTTCTGATGAAGTTCAATCAATAATAACTTTGCCCTTTTCTAAAAATAAAAAACTTACTTAATTAAAACAATGCAAAACAATACTAAGGATGAGCTTATCGTTTCTCTTGCCGCTGGAATTGGTTTCTCTGTCTTTCCTCATAATTACTTAATTTTCTGATCTCATAAGAAAGACTGTCCTTGGAAGTTTCCCAGCTCTCCAAGTCTATTTATACCAATTCTTATACTGCAGTACCAGACTGAACTGAACAGCAGAATCAAATGAATGGTTTGCATTTTTTGAGTCAAATAACATAAAACATGGGGACAAAATCAATTTGAAAATGGTTCGGAAAACATCGACTAATTGAAAACCAAATCTACGTAGGTCTATCAAACAGTTCACAAGAATATAATACGAAGTATAGAGAATAAATAAACTTACTTGAAGCCATGCATAGGGTTTCTGCTCCAATAAGTATCAATGCCAAACATCAAGGCCATACATCTTGACCATATCGAATGCAGATCACCTGATATAATCTGATTCCTTCAGAAGTACGCTTTGCTTTGCTTTGTTCCCAAAACTAATGAAATCAAATCCTATACATACTTGATAACATCAAACTCTGCATCTTCTAAGTCAGAACATCAAATCCTCACATACTTGATGAAACCAAATCCTTGTCTTCAAAATTTTTCAAGCTACCGTAAAACCAAAACTTCTCTCTTCAAATCTTTTATCCAACCTAGGGCTCGATACCAATTGTTGGGGTTCAGAGCCATCTACGTGCTAATATTGCGGAAACATATTAGCTAACAAGAAACACTTAATCTCTCGGATTGCTCCATGAACCTTACTATATACTGTTTCCGTGAAGATTCAAGTCAAATGAAGTGATTGAAGCCAGAATTAAAGGGGTTGAGGTGTTAGTTATTGTTGGTGGTGATTTCAGGGATGGAGTTATACAGGGATATGTGGTGTTGATGTTGGTGTTTGAACTCAGGTGAAGGTATTTTGGCCATATTGTTTTTCAAGAATACTTGTACTTTTCTGGTTATTTTGTTTGCTAAATTACAACTCGGTAAATGGGTGAACTCGTTAAACTTGCTTAGAAATTTATTCCTTAGAAATAAGATTTGGTTGATTTTTCTTTCTCATGTAGGATTGATTATCATTAAGGGTTGGGTTTAGGTGAAAATTTGTAAGATGCGTTTACTTTTATGTTAGTTATTTTATCCCTGAGCTTCAATAGACCAAGAAAACCCATTGTATTGATATGAAGCTGTGCTCATTTCCTCCCATTTATTTACTTGGTTATTGCGGATGTCATAAAATCTTTATCTACTCACTACATGTTTGGCTTCTCTGATCTTGAGTTTAACAATTCTTCTTGCAGTTTTAGACTGATAGCACTGCATCAGTATGTGTTTCCCCGTAGTTGATATCAATGACTTTGTTGCACCTTCATTTTCTTCTTCTTTTCCTTTGTCCTGTAATTTACTTCATAAAACAGTAATTTACTTTATAAAACACTCAAAGCTTGTATCCTAATGATTTTATAATTGCAGGTTTTTAAACATTATTTTCATCTTATCTGTGTTGATGCTTGGTTGAGACTTAATCCTTCATGTCCAGTGCACTTGTTTGTTGATGAACTTTGAACTTTTCCAGTATTTTGGTTTAGGTGAATACTTAATAGCTTAAATCACTAAGTTAGTGTTGCGTTAGATGGTGTAATTCAGTACGTATGTACTTATCTGTAAAATTGGGTCATACTTGAACTTGTGTTCCGGTTTGTGCATAGTTTCCATGATTCTATCTGGAGCAGCTCTGATGCATTCTGGTTTTGCGAAATTTTAAGTATCAATGATTTTTGCAATACCGTCTTTCGTGTTAGTAAATTATTTCTGAAATTTCAGATCCACGGCTCTTAGAATGCCTCGTTTTGGTTGTAGTTTGTAGTGATCTTAATTGCATTTTGTGATCCCAAGAAATGCGAATGTAAATGGGTCATGTGATCGACAGGTGATTTATTGGGTTTCTTATGCTGTTAATGTCTCTTGGTTATGCAGGCTTGACAAGAGAAAGTTCTATGTTTCAGGAGCTGGGCTCTTTACTGGGGTTACAGTGGCGTTATACCCGGTCTTTGTTGTAAAGACAAGGCTGCAAGTTGCTACAAAAGATTCTGTGGAGAAAAGTGAATTTTTCTGTTGTCAGAGGTTTACTCAAAAGTGCAAGTTTAGTATCCAGTCTTGCTCCAGAAGCTAATAATGTAACCTGCTTCTGCTATCCACTCTGAATTATGGTATGGATCCTTTCCTTTTCGTTTTAGGGTCTTTTTTGGAATATTGATGGAGGATGTGAACCGAAAAACTTGCCTCACCTTCCAATCGGTGTGTTTGAAAGTGTTGTTTGCATTTGAATGGAGTTTTTGTTCTTTTGGCAGTTACACTTAGCTGGATTTTGAATTGTATGCAACATTCGATCCACTTGCAGACAAGGTACTGATCTTGGTTGAAATCTATTTCAGTGATTAACACAAACAAATTGAAGTTAGTACAAGCTAGTTTTGATTTTTATGTAATTTTCTTTACAGGCATTGGCTATAAAAATGTGCAATCGCGTATGTCAGTGGGCTAGAGATTTGGAAAATGAGATTTTATTCTCATGGTGATTGTTTTCCTTTCCATACTTGTGTATGCACATAATGTAATGTCTAGCACCTCTGAGCAGTGGTACCTATTCTTGACAGACTATGTTTGCACCTATTTGTGAAAACTCTTAACTTTAGTACTACCATTTCCTACTGACTCCATGGTCAACTTAGAATTAGTCTGTTTTGTGCAGGGATCTCTTAGTTTGGTTTTAGATGAAATAATACCTGGCCTTTCATTAATCTTTTTTTTTGTTATAAATTTTTTGGTATTTGTGTGTACGCGTGCCGAACTTATGGTGCAATGGTAGCACATCTGGCCCTACGTCAGAAGATGCGTGTTCGAATCACGCCAAATTCGCTCTATCTTGTATATTACTCGGTGTTAATCTCTTTCACCACTTTACTAATCGGAGTTCGAAATTGTCATTTTAGAAAATAATTATCTCATGTAGAATTTCGGTCCAGAGGCAAAATGGTCATTTATAAAATTTTCAAATCATTTGCAAAATTTGCGTTTCACTTAACTTTCGTGCAAGGGGTAAAATAGTCATTTTTAAAGTCTCGGGAATATTTCCAATAAGGGTAGTTTGGTCATTTTTCATAGTCTCAAAAATATTTGATACACTTATTTCGATAAGGGTAGTCTGGTCATTTTCACTGTATCCGAAATATTTGATATTGTTATTACGATAAGGGTAGGACGGTTATTTTCACAGTCTTTGGAATATTTGATATACTTATTACGACAAGGATAGTTTGATAGTTTCTGAAATTTACTGTACTTATTCAGGTAAGGGTAATTAGGTCATTTTTACAGTCTCAAATATATTTACTACATTTATACTGGTAAGGGTAATCTGGTCATTTTCACTGTCTCCGAAATATTTGTTACATTTATTCCGGTAAGGGTAACTTAGTTATTTTTTCACCGTTTGCAGAATATTTACCGCACTTATTTTAAGAAATTTGGGAAGTGTTTTGGGTAAAAAGCACTGTGATATTTTTTTTACCAAACAACAATTTCAAAAATTATTGACATATATAGTTTTTGAAAGTGTTTTGGGAAAAATTAAAGCATTACCAAACTCAGCCTAACTCTAGTAATCTTTGAACCCGGGATGTTCAAATCTAATATATTTCGTCTTCAGTTCATCCGAATATTTATTTTACTTATTTCTAGTAAGGGTAAAATGGTCATTTTCACAGTCTATAATATTTATTTTACTTATTTTCAATAAGGGTAGTCTGGTCATTTTCACTGTCTCCATGATATTTATTGTACTAATTTCTTGTAAGGGTAATATGGTCATTTTCACTGTCGGTAATATTTACTTTACTTATTTCCGATAAGGGTAGTCTGGTCATTTTCACAGTCTCCATAACATTTATTGCACTTATTTCCAGTAAGGGTAAAATGGTCATTTACAAAGTGTAATGTTTACTTTACTTATTTCCGATAAGGGTACTCTGATCATTTTCACAGTCTCCATAATATTTATTGCACTTATTCAGGTAAGGGTAAAATAGTCATTTTCACAGTCTGTAATATTTACTTATTTTGAAAGGGTAGTTTGGTCATGATATTTATTAACTTATTTCTAGTAAGGGTAATATGGTCATTTTCATTATCTGTAAATATTTACTTTATTTATTCCGATAAGGGTTATTTTCACAATCTCCATAACATTTATTGCACTTATTTCCAGTAAGGGTAAAATAGTCATTTATGAACTGTAATATTTACTTTACTTATTTTTAGTAATCTTCCAACCTGTAATATTTAGTAATCTTTCGAACGAGAAACTCGAGTCTAACTCTAGTAATCTTTGAACCTGTGATGTCCAATTCTGATATATTTCGCCTTCAGTCATCCGAACGAGAAACTTGGGTCTAACTCTAGTAATCTTTGAACCTGTGATGTCCAATTGTGATATATTTCGCCTTCAGTTCATCCGTACGAGAAACTCGGGTGTAACTCTAGTAATCTTTGAACCTGTGATGTCCAATTGTGATATATTTCGCCTTCAGTTCATCCAAACGAGAAACTCAGGTCTAACTCTAGTAATCTTTGAACCTGTGATGTCCAATTGTGATATATTTCGCCTTGATTCATCCGTCACGAGAAACTTCGGGTGTAACTCTAATAATCTTTGAACTGTGATGTCCGATTGTGATATATTTCGTCTTCATTTCATCCGAACGAGAAACTCGGGTCTAACTCTAGTAATCTTTGAACCTGTAATGTCCAATTCTGATATATTTCTCCTTCAGTTCATCCGAACGAGAAACTCGGGTCTAACTCTAGTAATCTTTGAACCTGTGATGTCCTATTCTGATATATTTCGCCTTCAGTTCATCCGAATGAGAAACTCGGGTCTAACTCTAGTAATCTTTGAACCTGTGATGTCTAATTCTGATATATTTCGCATTCAGTTCATCCTAACGAGAAACTCGGGTCTAACTCTAGTAATCTTTGAACCTGTGATGTCCAATTCTGATATATTTCGCCTTCAGTTCATCCGAACGAGAAACTCGGGTCTAACTCTAGTAATCTTTGAACCTGTGATGTCCAATTCTGATATATTTCGTCTTCAGTTCATCCGAACGAGAAACTCGGGTCTAACTCTAGTAATGTTTGATGGGGCAAATCCTTTCTTAATCCTACAAGTATCTCGTTCTATAACTATCTATCTAGCTCAAAGCTTGCATTATACTTTCATAAAGATTGCTCAAATTCTGAGACCATTATTCAAACATAGTTTAATTACTCATAATAGTACCATGCTCCATAGTATTACTTACTTAGGATACTTAATCATCATTTTCACATATCCTATTGTTTCTTACTTCTGGCAATTTTTCTCTATCATGTCTTGGAATTGTCAATTACTAGGACAACCAAACACTAGTTGGCACCTGAATAACATGTTAAACAAACATAATCCTGACATCTTCTTTCTATCTGAAACCAAACAACAAACTAAGAATCTAAAAGCTATCCTTAGCAACATAGGAGTCACTAATTTTTGGTTTGTTGAGCCCAGAGGAAAATCCAATACTGCTGGTGGCCTTGTCTTAGCATGGAAAACTAACCTAAAGGTCACTATACAAGACTTCTCTAACCATCATATTAGTGCCACGGTATATCCTAGTGTGGGAGAACCTTGGTTATTCACAGGCTACTATGGAAGTCCTTATACTACTCTAGATAAAGTGCATTCATTGAGAAATGATAGAAAACACTAATAAGATTAACACATTACCTTGGTTGATAATGGGTGACCTGAACTTTTTGTTGCATGACCATGAAAAATTCAGTCAACATCATATTGATTCTTATGAAGCTAACATCTTTCTGGAGAAATTGGAAGCAGCTAATCTTACTGATTTGGGTTATACTGAATGTCCTTTCACATGGACCAATAGAAGAGTGGGTCATCATCTTACAGAACAAAGATTAGACAGAGGGCTAGCCAATGAAAGTTCGCTTGAAATTCACCCAAATTCCACCATCTCCAACCTTCCTGCCATTGGCTCAGATCATAATCCCATGCTTCTCAATACCAATCCTAACTGGAAACAGGGACATATTCCTTTCAAATTCTTTGGTCCCTGGCTAGATCACAAAGATTGGAAAGAAATCATTGCAGAATGTTGGAAGACTCAGCACAAAGGTTCTCTTGCTATCAAGATTGCTAGGAAGTTAAGAGACATTAAAGTCAAATTAAAGAAATGGAACAAGGAAATATATGGTAACATCAATACAAACCTAGAAAACAGTCTTTAACACTTGGAATGGATCACCAAAAATCAATTTAACAACAATAGAGGACAAAGCTATCGGAGAGGCTAAGAAGAAAGTTGAACATTGGCAGAATATTCAAGAAAGCTTTTGGAAGACTAAAAGCAGGGACCATCTCATCAAACTTGGAGATAAAAATACCAGCTACTTCCATATCTCTGCCAAGAAAAGATACAGAAGGAATAAAATTGTCTTAATCCAACAAGAAGATGGCACTTGGCTACATAACAGTAATGAGATAACTCTTTGCTTCACCAATTACTTTGCTACTATGGCTACAACTGAACCTATAACCATCAATCAATCCATCATAAATCTCAATCGCACCACCATCACCAACACTGAGAATAGTAATCTCTTAAAGATACCCGATGCAGTGGAAATCAAAGATATTCTATTTAGCATGGCAGGGGACAAGGCTTCAGGACCTAATGGCTTCCCACCAAATTTTTTCCAAGCTAACTAGGAAGTTGTAGGTGAGGACATTATCAACATGGTTCAAAATTTCTTCATATCTGGCCATCTTCTTAAAGAGTTGAACTCTACTTTCATTTCTCTCATCCCTAAAACTGAAAGTCCAAACACCCCATCTCAATTCAGACATATATCCTTATGTAATATCACTTAAAAAATCATATCCAAACTTCTTGCTCAAAGACTCAAACCCCTTCTACCCAAAATTATATCCCCATTCCAATCTGCTTTTATACATGGAAGACAAATCTCAGACAACATAGCCATAGCTCATGAACTTATTCACCATATGAACACCAGAAAAGGGAAAAAAGGAGATAATGGTACTGTGGGCATTAAGATTGATATGGCCAAAGCTTTTGATAGGGTCAACTGGGAATTTCTTCTCAAAGTTATGACTCAAATGGGATTCAGCACACAATGGTGCAACCTAATCCACCAATGCATCTCCACCACCAACCTTGCTGTCTTAGTCAATGGTTCTCCTGGAAATTTCTTGAAACCAACTAGAGGACTCAGACAAGGAGATCCTCTATCTCCTTACCTATTCTTATTCTACAAAGAGGCACTCTCTAGATATCTAATTTTTGCAGAATCTCAAAACCTTATACATGGAACAAAAATCTGCAATGAAGCTCTTGCCATTAAACACCTCCTCTTTGCAGATGACTGCATGATTTTCTGCAAATCCAATATGGAAGAATGTCACAACCTCATCAAGATTTTCCAAGATTTTGGACATTCCTCTGGACAGCTGATCAATTTTGCTAAATCAGGAATCTTCTTCAGCAAAAACACTTCTCCAGATTGCAGACAGCATAAGTGAAGCCATGCATGTCCAAAGGATCAACAGTACAGATAAATACTTAGGATCATCCCTCTTCACCAATAGAAGCAAAGTTCAAGCTTTCAAGCCTTGTGTGAATAAACTAAAACACAGACTGGCTGGTTGGAAAACTAACTTATCCACAACAGGAAAAGTTACTATGATCCAAACTGTCACCTCAACTTCAAGCATATACCAAATGAACTTCTTCAAGATACCAAAAGGTACTTGTAAAGAGATAAATGCCATACACAGGGACTTCGTCTGGAATAAGGAGCAAGATA
The DNA here is from genome assembly GCA_023531295.1 of Papaver armeniacum. NCBI lineage: Eukaryota > Viridiplantae > Streptophyta > Magnoliopsida > Ranunculales > Papaveraceae > Papaver > Papaver armeniacum. The sequence continues at coordinate 798,236 of JAJJWW010000818.1, read as the reverse complement.
AATCTAAAGGCTTATTCTACATTGCTTGGGATGTTGTCAACAAACCAAAGGACCTAGGGGGTCTGGGATTCACAAATATGGAATACCTCAATCTAGCAATGATATCCAAAATTGCATGGAGATTAATTGAAGAACCAAACTCTCTCTGGAGCATCACTATGAAGGCATCTCATTATCCAAATCAAGAAGTTATCGGAATGGATACCAAGCCAAAGAATATTGATTCTTGGATATGGAAAGGAATTCGAAGGCATTTCTTGCATTCAAAAATACTACATCTGGAAGATAGGGGATGTCACAAATATCCACATTTGGGAGGATAGATGGATTGATAACCTACCTGACACAATCCACAAACCCCCTCAATGCCCTTCAAGCCTCAAAACAGTCAATCAACTATTCAATACCCATGGAGAGTGGGACACTGATATCCTAGCTCTCTGGTTCACCTAAGATATTTGAAACCTCGTTATCCAGACACACCATAATCCTAATTATGAAGACACTATAAGATGGAGCTTAACTCATACAAGGAAATTTACTGTCAAATCCTTATATGACAAGCAAATTAATGATAAATATGCTAATGACACTCTCATAGCTCCTTGGAAGCAAATCTGGAAACTTGACACTACTCCATCTATTCAACTCTTCACTTGGAAATGTGCCCATGGCATTCTTCGAACCAATGCCAAATCAGCTAGCATCTTGAACTACAGTGATCCCATTTGCATCTGCAAGAATGCTCCTGAAGACATCACTCATGTCCTATTGGCTTGCCCAGCTGCCTCTAATGTTTGGGAAAAACTCTTTGGGGAGAATCATCAACTTTTTACTGCATACAGTTCCTTCCATGTCTGGTTCAACAGTTGGTTTCATTCTAACATTCCTACTGCTAGCTGGAATGCTACATTTGCTACTATTTGTTGGTTCATCGGGAAAGCTAGATGTGATTGGGTCTTCATAAACATAAGCCCTGCTGCTGCTACTATTGCTTTGAAAATCACTCAACATCTGTGTACCTTCAATAGAGTGAATCATAATCCAGGGCATATTCTAAATAACCTCTACTACCAGGAAAATTCCAATGATCAGACCCTAAGACTTAGCAGTCTGATCAGAAATAATAAAGGAAAATTTGGAATCACTATTAGCATACACATCTTGGAAATAAAAAATAACATGGCTAATAGTGATTTACCATCTTATACTAACTATGCTTTTATGGGAATGTCTTTCACAGGTCAATGTGTAGGAGAAAGGAACATCAAAGACACTACAACTAGTCTCAACAGAGCAAGCAGAGGAGCTCATCTAGCACTGACCTGGGCCACAGAAATGCATCAGACCACCATTGATTTTGTAGCAGAGGAAGAAGAAATATTACAAGCCATTCAGACAGGATACCAAATAGAAGTTCAGAAAAGATTTCAAGGAGGTTATACTCAAAGTGAATACAAGGATTTTGAAGAAATAGACTGTGTCTTAGGAAAGCTCATAAAGCTAGCTCCACAGCAAAACACTACTGCTGCCAACTTAGCTAGGCTATCTAGTCACTCTCCTTTACTTCAAAACTTTAATTGGAAAGGTCCTAATCTTCAATTACTTTGGACAACTTTACAGTTTATTCCAAACCATGATATTAAGGATCACTGTAATAACTCTAATCTTATTTTGAGGGGACATCTTGGTACTAGACATAGCCCAGATGATCACCCTGTTGTTCCTTTGAGTAGGTAGCTCAGTTGAGCTTCTCTTCTATTTTCTTGTAAAAAAGAAAAAAAACTAAGATCTCTAATTGCAATATTTGGGTTCTCTAGCACTAGTTGTAGCATATGATGGAAGGAGTTATGCCAGCGAATGAATCCACTACCGTTCAAAGAAGTTTAAGCCATGTAAAATACTAGTAAAACCACCACCACCGCATTACACTAAATATATTGTTACTCAGCTAGTAGGGTTTTTGACGTGGTTGTTGCAGAACCTTCCAAGGTGTTAAAGGACCAACATGGACCAACGTGGACACGGGCATTATGGTTCACTCATGAATGCTGCTATCTTTTATTTAATAAAACTAAACCAAAACAAAAACCTTAGACTTTGTGAACTTTTAATTGACATCCAGTGTCTTTAAAGACTGATGGTTACCTAGGAAGATATATTTTTTAATGGTACTTACTCGTAGTTTTAAATACACCCACGATTCGATTTATCTTGCAAATTTGCGCTGAGTGCTTCAAGTATGTCGCGTCTTGATACTATCCAGCGAAGCCATACATTCGCTATTCCTAGCTACGGATGGCAATGGTACGCTGTGATGGAAATTAATTGCCAATCAAGGAACAAAGATAAAAGAAAAAGGAGGCTCATTTCATAATCATTTTCAATGGGAAAAAGGAACGGCAACCATTCCCATTCTGAATTGTGTAATTCTTGGAACCTTAATTCAGTTTGAATGGATTCCAACTAACATAAGTGAATGAGCACTTACGATACTTGTTGGATATCAACAAACAATTCCAACAGATGCCTCCATTCTCATATAAGTATCGGGTTCGATTGTTACAAAAATAAAGGTAAAGATGTAGAATCACCAAGAACTCCCAAGCAACAGTTAATTAACTAATGGGTGCTTCAAATGTGATAGTGGTTTACATTGGATTTTACAATGCCCAAAATTTTACCTGCATCCAAGAAAGCAAGCAAGAATATTTATGATTATTTAAAAAAACAACTCCAATCAAAATGATCATCGAATCAAGTGTTAGTGATACTTGGAGAAATTTGTGACGAGTTTCAAGGATCATCTAAACAAAATGTATTTATTAGTTAAACATCATGTCTTATATCTAGTATGAAATGTGATCTGTAACCCATAAAAAAAGAAGCTCCAAATAGAGTTCTATAGTTTTCTTTTGAACAAAATAAACCTAAATGAACTAGAATAAATAAGTGAAGTAATAACTCAATCTTGGTGGTTTGAAGACATGAGGTCGTGTCTTGTTTAGTTATCTCAATCCATCGGGTTACCAATTGTTGTAGGAGACATTGGTGGTGCAGACCTCCCTCTGCCAAAACCTCTGCCTCTGCCCTGTGGTGGTGGTGGTGGTGGTGCAACGACGCTGGCTCTGCCTTCTTGTGGTGGTGGTGGTGAAGCAGCTCTGCCTCTTCCTTGTGGAGGTGGTGGTATTGGGACAACTCTGCCTCTACCTTGTGGTGTTTGTGGTGCAGCCCCTCTGCCTTGTGGTGATGGTGCTGAAGCAGCTCCGCCCCTTCCTTGTGATGGTGATGGTGCAACAACTGTGTATCTTCCACTAACCGATGGCGCAGCTCCACCGCTTAAGTCATAAAAAATTAAAATAAAACAGGAGACCATAAATGAAAGCCTTAGAAACCCATATGCCTAACTATCCTCGAAAATCAGCTTGCAAAATAGGGTTGTCTGAGGTCTATTACCATATAATTAACCTGGGTTCTCTTAGGTGAAGTGGGACTATTCTAACAGAAAGGGCATCTCAGAAAAGAATAGTACCTTTCAACATTAGGTGAACAAAACAAATCACGATGCATCAATCTTTTAAACATTGAACTAGTCGACTAAATATCGGTAACCCAGAACACAATATTGCTATCTCCTCTACTAGAAATGTTATACTAGGATAGACTAGCAGATATCAGGCATCATTGTGGTGACAGGGATATGTAAATAAAGCTCGTGGATGTCATTGTTTTGAATGGACACCCATGTACATATTAGGGAGCTCATATCATAGTACGTAACCACATCATACTGTTTTTTCGATTCTCTCTTATTTACTTGACAACACAACTCATCTATGATTTACCATTTTACCTCATTTCCACCAAAATGTACATATTAATTTCGTTATGTTAAATATCCCATATGTATATGCATGGTGGTGCCAATAATAATGAATCTCTTCTCTTGTAAAGAACCAACTTTTCATAAAAATAAAGGGAAGTTCAGAAAAGAAAAGAAAAAAAGATTAAGAAAAAAGACAGCAAGATACCTCCTCTTCCTTGTCTTCAATACAAGTAAACCTGCAATGATACACAATGGAGCCGTTATTTGAAAAAATGGATCCGCCAACTTTTCTTTCAATATCGCAATAGCCCCAGTGTTCTTAACCGGAATCATGATTTCCGGTTCATTCACTTTCTCTTTTACAGAAATTACCTTTTGATCTTTAACTTTAGCCATATCATCTATCTCTCTTACAAAAATTACCCCTTGATGTCTAACCTTAGCCATGAACTCCTCATCTTCAAGTGTATCACGAACGATTTCTTGGAACATAGTAGACGCACTGTTTTTAACTTTTGCCATAAACTCCTTATCATCAAGTATATCATGAAGAATTTTATTCAACATAGGAGGCTCATGGTTTGTTTTATCATCATCAGTATCATGAAGAATTTTATTCACCATAGGAGACTCATTGTTTCTTTTATCATGATCAGTTTTCTTGAAAAATACGTTGAAGGGATATCGATCCGCTAGTCTGCCCATTAAGAATTCAGGTGGAGAAGATTGTTGTCAATTAGGTTTTCAGTCTCAAGGTTTTTTCCGGCTTCCTACCGTTTTCAAATACCCACCCCCTGGGTAGCTCTAAATGGTTTCTTTTGGGCCTTCAGTAATGCAGTTTCTTTGTTATTACGGTTTGGAAGTTTGTGTTTTTTCTTTCGCGAGCCGGCCCTGAGAGAATCGGGTGTCTAATAAAATTAGCAAAATCTTGCATTAGCTTCAACTTCACATATGCTTGTGATGCCATGAGGAATACGTAACTCTTCAGTAAGAACAACTGGTACCTATGTTATCAAAGGCGCGGACGAGTCGCCCAAGGGGCGCCTAGCAATATAACGCCCCAAGGAGAAACACTATCTATTCTACTATATAAAGGGAAGACCCCTTGCTGTTGCACTTTGAAGCTGCAATTTTTTTGACAGTTTTACCCTTATGTTCACATATAAGAATCCAAAATGAAAATATAATTCGAGGGCAAAATGGTAATATGACATGGCCAATATGGTAATACCCAGAATTTAACGTCAAATTATATTTTTTGCCCCTAAGCCAACCTAATATTTATGGTTTGTAAAAGTAAGAAGAAGGGCATATTAGTAATTTCGTTGGACAAAAAAATAATTCCGGCATCTAGGTCGCCTTAGGAGCGCCTCGCCTAGCGCTTAATAAAACATAGACTGGTACTAGGACAGTGATATATAAACCACGATACACCTCAACTAGCATATTTGATGTCAATAATTTAAATGTAGACAAAACAAATAAAGACCACTCTCTCTGCATATTTATATTTGTTCTAGGATACATTGCCATTCAATCTGAAATCTCTACCAACATCAAGGAAATACGGGGGAGTGTTGGAACCCTAAAAAAGACGACAAAATACTCAGTAGGAGCAAACCTGCAATGATATACAATGGAGCAGCAAGTGGATACACAATCGCTTCTTTCAATAAGTTTCTAACCGGGGTCATGATTTCCTCATCATTCACTATATCTCTTACAAAATTTACCCTTTGACGTCTAACTTCAGCCATTAACTCCTCATCGTTCGCCATGTCATGAACAATTGCTTTCAACACATGATACCCATTGTTTCCAAGTACCGGTTTCTCTTTTTTCACCATCTCTCTTGCAAAAGTTTTCTCTTGATGTGCAGCTGTAACCATAGCATTCTCATCTTCAAAGGTATTATCATTGCCAGTGCTCATTACGAGGATTGATTAGGATTTCAATCTGGACGAGTTTTTTTCGCCCAGCTTCCTACCGTTTTATTGCTTAATCGGATGATTTGTACATTGATAATCCATATATATATAGGATATAACTTGGTATTCAAGAAAAAAAAATACTTGCAATCCATGTCCAATGCTAACTCTAACATAAAACACTCCCTGACAAATTAGGATCCTTGGTGGGAAACCACTTTTACAAGAGGATTATTTGACTCTGGGTCTACACTTGGTGGATCTAAAAATTAGATTTTATAAACAATTATTTTTGTATATTTGTTCCAATGTCATCTTTTAATTGTGTCACATTTTGGTAAATGCTATGACAACATAGATTTGTTCTAGAAGGGAAAATATCACGACAATAATACGGTATAAATGAGAAAACTCTTACAGGAATAATCAAAAGAGATCTCAAATGATTTACGGAGAATTTCCAAATCTAGTGTTAGTCCATAAAATATTTTTAGAGTGCCTCTTAATGTCTCTTATTATCGGTTAGAGACTTTTTTTAGAAAGCATAATTGGGGATACTCTCACAAATTGGGGATACTTAAAATGAAAAAAAACAAAAATTATGTAGTAATTTATTAACCCCTTATCCAAATAATTTTTGTAATGGCTAAATTACCCTTAAGTATCCCCAAGTCTGTTAGTCGGCAGTGAGAAGTGTTACCCGAAAATGTCGACCATAGCATTGCACTACAAGAAAATTTAGCTATTGCTACACCATATATTGCCACACCTTCAAAATAGGTGTTGCAAAAGCAATTTTCTAGTCACAGTACTTTTAATTTCATGACTAAAAGCTATAATTAATATTTGCAAAGGAATTTGCCACACAACTGTAGCAACAATATGAAAAGTGTGTGGCAAAAAAGTATAATCTCGCTGCATCAATAAAGATTGGGTGCAGCAATAAACTTCTTGCTACATAGGTTATCGTGACACTATTAGAAGTTTATGCCATAACTATTGGGTGCTGCAATATATTAAGTTTCTTGTAGTGTTGGATCAGATGGAACCGACATTGGCAACTAACAGTCAGTATTGGAATCATGAAAAATCGACTATGCCGATTCATAACATGCAAAAATGCCCATATAACTTAATTTCAGTCGGTATTGAATTCAACCTACAAACAATGCCAACTAACATAATCGATTTTGGTTTCATCAACAAAACTATACCGACTATAACTGTTGATATTGTATTGAAACTTATATCAGTGTCGATTATTACCAGTGTGTACCACAAAAAGAATATCAAAATAAACGTAATACGTAGAATGACCACTCAGTCATTGGGATACAAATTTTCCTTCTCGGATTGCAAGCTCAATTAAGTTGTTTGATTCGTCACATGATGTGTCATTGAATCATTCCCACAATTTGGGGACATTGATACTCGGTCGATGCATAAATGTTATTGGGTATCTTGGTAAGGTTGGGCATTTGAAAATTTTGAGGCATCTCGATACACAAGTTTTGATATTAAAGTTCTAACTCTATAATTTTACTCTTAACCACACTAAGATCATAAGGCGCCTACTGATTTGGCAGCTACAAAGATCAAAGTATCCCCGAATCATACAAAAACTAATATCGGTATTGAATTTGATTCATCTTTTAAGGGATACCGAAATAAAAATACCCCTTAGCCAAAATTCAGCTCCATATAACCGTGAGTATCCCCCAATTTGTAAGAGTATCCCCCAACTGTGCCTTTTTTTTAAGTCATTTAATTTTTCTGACACTCCATGCCGTTGGATTAGGATTTTATAAGAGCCACTCCAACACCCCTATTATCCGAAAGAGAAATGAAAGCCATGGATTTGTTATTTGGATTTAGAAGGGGTTACTCAACTAGGATTAGTAGTGACATGTAGAGACTTTTTATACAAGAGATTTTAGGTGATTCTATGTGAGTTTAGAGATTTTGGGAGATCTCTACATAATTTTCAAGGAATTATAGTGATTCATAATTCCATGTTAGAGAAACTTTTCTAGGAAAATAGGCATGGTAGAATTCTCTTCCCAAGAAGTTAATTATTTATTTATTTTTCTTATAAAAAACAGCGCCGATATAGGCATTTTATTATTATTATTATTATGAGAAAGAGCCACCGGAGGCATATTATTAACAATAAAAGGAGAGAAATTTTTTTTACAAAGGAGAGGTTTGTAGCCTAGCCAAAGATGGGCACCAATACCTTTCTGAATAACCAAACTTAATATATGAAAAAAAAACTACCATGACCATTACTAGCATCAAGGTTAGCCAAGCGATTCTTAAGTCTTTTTAAGAAAACTACAAAATCCTCGCCAAGTTCCCCTAAGGAAGTGAAAGCCAAAACCCCCAATCCATAACCATAAGAAGTGCATTTATCCAAATACTTGGTACGTTTATGAGACACTACATTGGAAATGGCTTGGCCTGGTATGAAAGTATTCCCAACTGCGGTAGTGAAAGGTGAATCACCAGTAACATCAAAACACACATCCTTCCCATTCTCCCAACCATAGACAAGGATGTCCGCAGGCTTCAAAGCTTTGCCATCCGAAAGAAGCCCCAAAGACAATTCTTTCTTAGCATGCACACCATCTTTATAACACATGTCAGCAACAACTTCTCTAACAAGATCATGACGATACTTGAGCCCAACCTCACTGGCGCAATGAATCGCATGATCGCTAAAAATGTCCATATCTCGCTTATAGCACGAGCACAAACCACCCTTTGGAAAGAGCGGAGTACTGAGTCGATAACACAAAATAAATCTGAACTTCCTTGGCCCAATACTCTGTTGAAGCTCACTAATTGGTACAGCCAAAAGGTACTCTTGCGGATGTTTCATTCGGTTAGACTGCACAAAATGAGTCTCTTTCAGACATGATGAATTGACTTGGGATTTTCTTCTTCACAGGATAAAATTATGTAACTGCCGGGGGGGGAGTTCCTTCAAGGCTAAAGGAATAAGGTAAATCACAAACCTGGATGAAAGTTTGAAAGGCTTGCTGGTATGTGTGGTCAGTATCATAACAAGTGGAGTACAGGTTATTGGGTATTATATTCTGCACGGACCTGGTCTGACTCTGCGAAGCGAGATAACAATAATTGGTTGTGTCTGACATCGTATAAACCCCCAAACCACCATCTTTAATGGGTAGAGTAGAGATACGTTGCTGCAACGGGACAAAACCAAATCCATCCCCAGTCACAAGGTGCCTCAGAAATAACATAAGCTGATTATCAAAAATATCAATACCTTTTTGAAGCGCAGAAGTCCTGGTGGTACGCATTGTGAAGTATAACTTAGAAACACCAGCACAATTGAGTAAAAGGAGCAATTCTCACTAGGGATCCTTAAGTTTCTTAATGGATGACATAAGCTGTATGGTTTTGTTAACTTTAGTAACAGCCATATCACTACAAAACTGCGGATCAAGACTAACGGGACCTCCAAGACGCTTCACACCACCAGTGGGTCTACCAATGTCGATAGGAACATACCCTCAGTAAAGCTTCTAGCATCGGCAGTGGGCCAAAACACTTCTGTCTTCTTGATATTGAGATGCAACCCCTTGAGCACACCTTCAGACTGTATGAGCTTTAAAGCCTTGGCAACTTCCTCTGTGTCTCCAATAATAGTGTCATCGTCTAGGTACCAATCATGTAAATCCAACTTGCACTACGAAGCTATCTTTTTCACCAAGGGATGGAGCGTGAGGGCAAAAAATGAGAGGACCGAGTGGGTCTCCTTGTTGAACACCTAGCGTAGAAGATATGATGAAGCTATCATAATAAAGTTGCGCAGGTTTTGCATATCAAAACTCAACCTATCTAGAGATGGCAGGACACTGCTCTCTATCTTCTTGGATAAGAATAGACCTATCAACCATGTTAAAAGAATTAGTAAAGTCTATTAGAAGCATTGTGATGTTAGAAGAGGTACCTTTCAACTCCAGCAAATTGTTGACAGCATGCAACATACCTTCACTACCATAAGGAACACCAACCCCAAATTGAAAATCACCCAAAAAAGATGTCATTTCTTTACCCTTAGTAGCAGCAGCGAGTTTCGACACCAATCTCCTCCATATAGTACCAACTGCGATTGGTCTAAGGCCTCCACCAGGCTTCAAAAGAGGAGTTAATGGAGCGCTAGCCACATATTCACCCAAGACTGCATAGGACACTTACCAGCAAACCACATATTAACGACCCCAGAAATGGAAGAAAGTAGCTCATTAGCCACAGCAGCTACAACGCCACACATGGCATCTAAAAGGTGTTGAGCGCGTAAATCGTCCCTACCGCAAGAAGTCCCTTTGGGGAAACTTTTAATTGCACCTAAAACATCCTTATAGTCGACAGTGATACCATCAACATTAATAGCGCCAGCTGGTAAAGATGGAGGCAGGGCCTGGGGGTGTTTTTGTTGCAGCTCGGATAAGGTATCATCATTGCAGGGAGCGATTCCGTTAGAAGACAAGACACGTATAGTGTAGGACCATAATATCGCAACGCACAGGATTCGCGAAGTTAATAAACAACGATGTCGCGAGGCAGTCGCAGAAAGCTAAAATAAACGACGCAAAGAATAACGACGGGCGAGACATAAAGAAGACGTGAGATCGGCGAGGGTTAAGAAGTGTCGCGAGATTGAATAGTTGTACACGGCGACACTTCGCGAGGCATTCCAGAAAATAAAGGATAGCTTAGTCATTTGTCATCCACTATGTATTACCCTATATAAAGGGTCGAGTGAGTCTGTTGGAAGGGAGAGATCTTTTTAGAATTGTTAGGCAAGTCATTAGGAGAGAGAAAGTTTAAGAGTGTTTTACTTGCTAAGTGTAATTCTACTTTTCTTGTGTAGAACTCATGAAATTAATCAATAAACATTCTCAATTATGCAACTTTCAATGGACTAATTAATCAAGAGATAGTGAGGGGTGTAGTGTGGGAAAACCCGCTACTACATATGCGCTAGAAACAGGACCTAATCTTGTTGGTTCAAGAAAGAAAATCGCAATTAAAGTCTGTTTAGATCAAGAAAATGAGAAAGGAAACTCTTAGATCGGATGAAGCAGGGGAGAAAGATATGGCATGTGGTGCAGATATAGGAGTAATAATTAGTGAATTTCATGAAAATATCAGAGGAAGAATACACAAACGGGATTTTGAAGGAAAGAAGATTACAGACAGAGAAATGATATCACCTTTGAAAGATTGGGAAAAACAAGATATAACATTCACGGCGGGAGAGATATCCAAAGAAAATTTGGATCACCCATCTCCATTAGTGATCGCAATTAACGCGTATAAGGAGAAAGAAGAATCGGAGAACACAGCGAAAACATGGGTGGTAAATGGAGTTTTAATTGATACAGGGAGTCTGGTGAATATAATGTTCTATCACACTTACAAAAAGATGGGATATGAAGACGAGGATATGACTTTCGCGGCATACAATATTCAAGGCTTTGGTAAATCCATAACCAAAGTTAAAGGGGAGATAAAAATACGTATTCCATTAGGAAGAATCGAAACTCAGGTGACATTGAGTATAGTAGATATGGAATCACCGTATAACTTGTTACTAGGAAGACCATGGGTACATGCAATAAAAGTCGTGGCGTCAACGCTTCATCAATGTATCAAGTTTCCAACACCAACTGGAATAGGCGAGATCAAAGGGGATCTTTAAAGGAAGAATATATTATCAAAATGAAGTAAAATGTTGCGAGGAACAAATAAGCAAACAAAAGAATATGTCTAAGCATCGCAAAAGGATGGCGAGGAAGCTAGGAAAGAAGAAGAGTTCGAGTTTACATGATCAAAGCGAAGGAAGGAAAAGGCCTACTTAGCGAGATCTCGGGAGAAGAAAATGATCCGCGACGGAACCGAAAGAACCAACCCCTATGGGAGAACCGAAGGCCGATTACGTCGCGGCAGAGCAAACTAAAGAAGTGAATGTTGGAACTAAGGAAGAACCTAAGATGCTAAAGATTGGAACTAATATGGGAGCGGATGAAGAAGAAAGGATCATGGTCTGTCATTTGCGAGATTATAAAGATATCTTCGCATGGGATATGGATGAAATGCAGGTATAGATCCATCGGTAGCTTGTCACAAGTTGGAAATTGATAAAAATGTGAAGCCATTCAAACAAAGAATTAGAAAGATAGCAACAGATATCACCCTCGAGATAGAAGAAGAGTTGCAAAAGATGTTGGACGCGGGAATCATTAGACAAGCAAAATACCCCGAATGGATAGCGAATATGGTTATAGTTCCAAAGAAGAACAAAGGAATAAGGATTTGCATTGATTTCAACGATTTAAATAAAGCCTGCCCTAAAGACAGGTTTTCCATTGCCGATATTCCCCACTAGTCGAATCGGCGGCGGGGAATGAAAGGGTATCCTCGCCGGATGGATACAAAGGTTACAATCGAGATCCCACTCGCCGAAGAGGATCAAGAGCATCTTGCTTTCTTCGCTCCAAGAGGATTATACTTTGCTATACTAAAATGCCGTTCGGTTTGCGAAATCTTTGGAGCGACGTATCAACGGATGGTAGAAGAGGTATTCGCAGAATGGATACATAAAACACTGGAAGTCTATGTAGATGACATGCTAGTAAAAAGTAAGAAGGCAGAAGATCATGTGCGAGACTTGAAAGAAATTTTTGAGCAAATGAGGCGTTTCAACATCAAAGTCAACCCAGAAAAATGTACCTTTGGAGTTGCGTCGGGAAAATTCTTGGGTTACATTGTGTCAAAGGAAGGAATACACGTTGATCCGGATAAAATAAAAGTCGTTTTTCGCGACATGCCGACGCCGCTGCACGAAAAAGATGTTCAAAAGCTAAATGGATTGTTAGCATCACTAGGAAGGTTCATCTCGCGATCGTCGATAAATGTAAACATTTTTTCGGTAAAAAGGGATCAAAATTCGAATGGACGGACGAATGTGAAAAGGCTCTACAAGGAATTAAGGAGCATTTAATGGATGTATCCATTATGCGAAAGCGAGAACACAGGGGAAGAGTTATTAATATATCCATGCGACTACTTCGCACGCCTTAAGTGCGCTTTTATTGCGAACGGACGCAGGAGTGGAAAAACCAATCTATTATATCGGTAAAACTTTTAATGCCGCAGAAAGAAATTATTCAAAGATTGAAAAACTAATCCTAGCGTTAGTCTATGCGTCATTTAAGCTTCGCATATATTTTCAGGCACATACTGTTAGGGTAGTAACAAAGGTACCAATTGAGTCAGTAATGAAAAATTCAAAAAGATCAGGAAGAGTTGAAAGATGGAATGCTCAAATAAGTCATTGCAAACTCAAATATGAAATATTGTCTTCAACCAAGTCACGGTCGTCGTCGAGACTTTCGCAGAATTTCCTTTAGAGGAGGATGAAGCGATGGATGAAATGATGGATGTAGAGGAAGAACATGGAGATCCAAAAGATTTGTTAATCGAGCCAAACCGGTGGGAAATATTAGTGGATGGATCGTCAAATGGAGAAGGTAAAGGAGTGGGAATTGTTATGATATCGCCAGAAGGCAATAAGTTAGCTTTTGCTTTTAGATTGGAATTTGAGTCTACCAATAATGAAACGGAATACGAAGCCATAATACATGCTTTACGATTTGCAATAGAAATGAAATTGGAGAGTGTGAGAATTACCAGCGACTCGCAATTGGCAATTCGTCAGATAACAGAAAAGTATGCTACAAATGATCCATCCCTACAGAAATACAGGAAGCTTGTAGAAGTGTTGTCAGCCCGGATACCGAAAATAAAATGGAGGCACATATCAAGGAGAGATAACAGACTCGCAGATGCTTTTGCCTTTATATCAAGTATGATGACAGACCCAACTGCGAGGAATATCAAAATACGACGCCATCAGGCGCCATCAATTAATAAAGAAGAGGAACAAGAAGTAGATATAATGATGGTGGTAGATGAGATGCAAGGCTGCGAGGAAGATTGGAGAGTAGAACTTCACGCGTACTTAATGAAAGACGAGGTACCAAGAAATAGATTGGAAGCACACAAGTTAAAGAGCCGAGCAACAAATTATGAATTGAGAGATGGTGTACTTTATCGGCGTTCTTTTGATGGACCTTCGCTTCGATGCCTAACAAGGAAAGAAGGAGAAACCATATTGAAGATGCTTTGCATAGTGGGGATGCAGGAAATCATAGCGGTGGAAGATCTTTGGCATACAAGGCAAAGACGCAAGGATATTATTGGCCATATATGCATGAGGACGCGAGAGCAATAGCCAGACGCTGCGAAGATTGTCAAAGACACGGGAAGAAGATACATGCACCGGGAGCACCATTAAATTCTTCAAGAAGTGTGTGGCCTTTTGGAAAATGGGGTTTAGATATCGTGGGACCCTTTTTACCAGGAACAGGGCAGAGAAGATATTTAATTGTCGCCACGGATTATTTCACAAAATGGTCAGAAGTGAAAGCGGTACAACACATTCGCGACAAAGATATTTTTACTTTCATATTTGAGAATATCATATGCAGATTTGGGATCCCATGCACAGTTGGTATCTGATAATGGGAAACAATTCGAAGGACAAAACATAGAATTGTTACTTAATGCATTCAAAATAAAATGTGGGAAATCGACTCCACTGTATCCGCAAGCTAACGGTCAGGCGGAGGCAACAAATAAGACAATTGCGGATATATTGAAGAAGAAATTAGAAGGACACAATAGAGGATGGTGCGAACAAGTACCCAGTGCAGTATGGGCATACAATACAACAAGAAGAGAGGCTACTGGAATGTCACCTTTTTGCTTAACATATGGAGTTGAAGCTGTGCTTCCAACAGAAGTCGTGATCCCGACAACTAAGAAAGAAGTTTGGGAGAAAAATCTTAGTGCAGGAAATATTCTAATCAAATTGGATGAATTAGAAGAGAAAAGGGAGAAGGCGTTGCGACACATGGAGAATTACCAGCGAAGATTGGCTAGGGAATATAACAAGCGCGTCAAAATACGTGAATTCCAACCAGGAGACTTGGTGCTGCGAGAAACCCCAGTATATCAACGTGAAGGTGGAGGCAAGCTGGCGAGAAAATGGGATGGACCTTATATCGTCAAAGAGGTAGTTGGTACAGGGGCATATAGATTGATGGACCCTGAAGGAAGAAATGTGGGACAAAAATTGGATAGACCATGGAATAGGTTATATCTAAAGAAATATTACCCGTAATAACGAAAGATGACAAAAGGAATCAAGATGAAATACTTCTTCGCCAAATATTTGCGACATTCAATAAAATACAGAGAGAATCCGCGAAGAGATCGCGATAAGAATAACAAAAAAGTCAAGAATGGCTTAACAAACCAACAAGAGATAAGGAATGATTAAATGAATGAATTGGCGAATATCTCGCAGACAAAATAGCAAGTGATGAAGAATGATTGAATGAAAAGAATGAATGAATGGGACGAACCTTTGTGGCGTACACCCTAGTTCGCGAATTATATTTCGTAAGAGGCAAATGTAAGACCTAAAGTGCGTCATATAAGGGGGTATCTCTTAACATGGCTCAGGTGGAAGGTTACACCGCTCCCGAAACCTCAGGTCATGCAAATTTGGGGCCCATGAAAGCCTATCCTGGGAGATACCTTGGATTCCCAACTATATATGTAGGTTATACCCTGGTTGGGCGACCGAGGGTCTCTTCCAAGGAGTCAAGTGTATGCACAAGGCGCCGAGGTACACGGTTGAGCGAGTGCCCGGATGGATGAACCTACCCTGGCCATTCTTGGCAAGTCTTGGCATGCGCGGCACTCGCCCGAAGAAAACTCCACTTAGGGTGTGCGCCTCGTAACCATAAACCATATAGGTATAAGGGATAAGAGGCTGCGAAAACAACTGGTTGTTGTTAAGACCGGATGGGAGGAGCTAGTCTTGTATGGCCGATGTTTCGCCTCCTTGAAGGGGCAACCGGGGAGATGATAAGGGCGACGCTCTCCATTAGGGGGTGTCAAAACAGACGCAAATGTCATGAGGCTTTGTTTTCGCAAGGAGACTTAGGCTTGTCATATTTGTGCAATGATCTGCGAGAGGCAATAATACTAACACGAGGGTAAGGCGAGATCAATGGGTCTTTACACGAAAGTGTACGGACGTCCCTGCGATTTCGTCGCACGACGGCAATGTCATGGGGCTTTATGTTCGCAAGGATATTTAGGCCAGTCATATTGTCGCAACTAAAACATCCTGAGAGGCAAAAATACTTGGAAAATGATAAGACAAGATCAATGGGTCTTTACATGCAAGTGTAAGGACGTCCCCGCGATTTTGTCGCCATAAAAGGTGGCGGGGAGGACCTCTAATTAGGGAGGTCTAACTCGGAAGACCACACAAAATTGATAAGGCAAGGTCAATGAGCCATTGCATGAAAATGTAAAGGCGATCTGCGACCTTGTCGCCACAAGAAGAGATAAAATAAAGACTACCGAAATGATAAGGCGAGAAAAGTAGGTTTCTTCACTCATGGAGATGCACTGCGACCTCGTCGCAATACAAGAATCGACATCGATGAAGAATACAATGCAAAATGATGATAGCTGAGTAAAAATCATTTCACAAAAATGTAAGCGAATAAGCTTGCGAGATTATGGTCATAATTAAGAAGAAGAAAATAAGAGGATTATTCAACAAGGGATTTAATCTTTCAAAACAAAAGGACAGCTGCAGCAAAAGTTATAAAGCAGTTAATTCTCTACATCAATTTTATCATCTTCACCAATAATTTTCTCAGCTTCACCTTCACCGGTCAATGGATGTTCATCAGAAATATTTTCAGCACCTTCATTCTCGCCAGCTGGTGGATTTTCATTAGCAGTTTTTTCAGTCGGATCTTTATTGACAACTTCAGTATTAGCGATATCCTCGCCGCTTTCATATTCATAATCACTATCCGGAGCATTAGGAACTTCATCATCACTTATTTCTAAAGGATCGACGTGAATGGGATCAAGAGACTTTGACAGCAAAATATTATTCACAAGAACTTCTGCCTTAAGAGGGAATTGGCGAAGCAATGCCTTTTGATGATTCTTACTATCAATGTCCTTACAATGAGACATATAATCCAATCTTCGCTCTGCACGGTCGCGAGAACGAGCAAGATGCGCGGAGAGTAGTCCATTTTCCTTGCGAATTTTAGAATAATCAGACCTAAGGGTGGAGATAGTGGAGCGAAGCTTTCTTTCAGAATCTGCATAACAAATACACAGGATCAGAGAAAATTTTTATCGAACATTGTTGGCATTTTCGGGATAATAAAAGATTCATGGAATAAATACATAAATTAAGATAGTCAAATAATTTGACTACCTTCCTTTTGAGAAGTAAGATGTTGAATTAAAGCTGCGAAGTTATTCCCCAAACGGTCCATGACATCATCAAATGAATCTCCAACTAAGCCTTTCAATCGACATCGCAAAGTCTTTTCATTGGAAACAAGTATGGAATTTTCGGTCGCCAAAGTAGAGTTGGATTTTTCTAATTTAACACACTTGTTCTGGAATTGCTTCGCTTTTACACTCAAAGTTATTCCGCCTTGAATAAGTTTATCTCTCTCGTGAAATTTCTTCTAGTTGGTTTTTCAAGGTATGATTAACTTCTTCGTGTTCTTCACATAACTTTTGATAAGTGGTATACTGCTGCGAGTAGCTCGCCATCTTATTCAACAGAGAACGTTTCTCTTGAGAAAGAGTTCGATTCTCATCTGATAAAGTTTCCAACTCCAAATTAGTTTTACTCAAGGCATAAGAGAGGCGAGATAAGACATTACTTAATGAGTCTTGCTTTTGCGATAAATCAAAATTCTCTTTCGACAAGTTATTTATTTGATCAGTTACATAGGTATGATGATTATATAAGAGATTATACTGCTCCATCCAAGAATCTCTTTCAACTCGAACTTCTTCAACGATAGACTCAAGTCCGATATATCTCCATTATTCGTTTGGTTTAATACTTTGAAGACGAGCAAGGGTTTGAGTTGTAAAAAAAAAAAAAAAAAAAAAAAAAAAAAAAGGTGGCGAGAGCATACCTTTTAATTCTTCATTCTTCTTGCGAAGGTTATCACGATCTAGCGAGATGTTGTGAAGATTATTGCACTTCAGCGGTCATAACCTGGAGATCATCCTTCAGCTTACTAATTTCTTGAATCAAAGATGCTTGCGAGACCTTATCAGGACCAAGGTGCTTACTTAAAATCTCGCAGACGTCGGATTTGATAGGATCAGCAGAAGTCCTCTTAGCATCATTCACGAGATCTGAAAGAACCTTAAAGGCCACATCTATACCCTCCAAATTTTCAGCCGTTAGAGGAATTTGCTCTACCGAAAAAGATGAGTCATCCTTTGTCAAAGGAACCTCATGAGAAGAGGAAGTCTCAGGGAGAGAAGTGATTGGAGAAATAGTAGGGGCATTGATAGTAGAGGGTGGTATAACATCGTTTGTAGATGGACAGGTGAAAGGAACTTGGTCTATGAGGAGTTGAGGTATAGGAATATTATCTTGCGACGACTTCGCAACAGGAGATGAAAGTGTGAATGAAGGAAAGGAGACGCTAGGAGTAACAAGCTTGGGTTGGCGAGGTCTCTTGGGAGTTCTATCAACAACCTCGTCATCCTGCGAATAACAAACTAAATAAGAAACAGAGGCAACAATATATTGTTAAGAAAAAACAAATGTTTCTTAGATACCTTGTCACTCGCAGGCTTTCTTTTAGAAGCCATAGATTTATTTCGCGAAGAGGGTTTTGATTGCACGGGGGGCTCTTGTTGCGAAGTAGGTTTCGGCAGCGAGCCCAAAGAAATAAAAGGGTCCTTCACTTCAAAATTTGGTTTTGGATTGGTTCTTGCTAAACAACAATGGCGAAAGAGAATTGCAAAGTTAATCATAACAGTGTGATTTCAATAAGAAAAATTAATTTCAAAAATAATCAATCACAAAATTAATCAGATATGACAAGATTAACAAACCTGGATGCCATGAGAACAACAACTAGGAAGTAGCAGAAGAAGAGAAGAGGATGAAGAAGGAAAATAGCGGGTAAACACTTGCGAATGATTACTAACGATGAAGAAGAGGAACACTTGCGACGATGAAGAAGATGAAAGGGAAAAAGAAACTTCTTCACAAGGAACACCCCTATAAATAGATGAGAAAAAGATATTACGACCGGATAACATTAAATGCATCGGTAAAAGAGGACACGTGTAAACGGTCACCATTAAATACAAGGAATTTTAGTAGAATTCGAACATCGCACAACATATTTCCTAACAGACGAGAAGAGCTTGCGAAACTGATAACTCATGAGGCAAGAGACGCCACTTCATATATACAGAGAAGCTTCGGAACTTCGCAAAAAGAATAGAGGCAAGTACGTACTTTTCAAGTCCAGTATTCTTTCGCTCGTTCCTTCATCAGCGAAGACCAAAGATTATTACAACAACAGATTTTTCCTTAAAAATCGCTCTTAAAGCAATATTCAAGGAAAAAGAGGCAAGATGTAGGACCATAATATCGCAACGCACAGGATTCGCGAAGTTAATAAACAACGATGTCGCGAGGCGATCGCGAGAAGCTAAAATAAACGACGCAAAGAATAACGACGGGCGAGACATAAAGAAGACGTGAGATCGGCGAGGGTTAAGAAGTGTCGCGAGATTGAATAGTTGTACACTGCGACACTTCGCGAGGCATTCCCGAAAATAAAGGATAGCTTAGCTGTCATCCACTATGTATTACCCTATATAAAGGGTCGAGTGAGTCTGTTGTAGGGAGAGATCTTTTTAGAATTGTTAGGCAAGTCATTAGGAGAGAGAAAGTTTAAGAGTGTTTTACTTGCTAAGTGTAATTCTACTTTTCCTGTGTAGAACTCATGAAATTAATCAATAAACATTCTCAATTATGCAACTTTCAACAGACTAATTAATCAAGAGATAGTGAGGGGTGTAGTGTGGGAAAACCTGCTACTACATATAGCTGCCGTGTAATGACCATACTCCATTTTTCTTCTACAAGCAACCAAGTTCGTAGCTTCCTGTTTTTTTTTCTTATCCTTCTTGTCTGTTTGCATACGGAATTTCCCATGGCTTGGGGATTGCAAAATATTGTGAATCAAGGAACAACACCCATTGGGTTCTTTCCAGGCGTTAAGAGCTTGATTTATAGAGGCAATCTGGAGTTTCTTCCTATTGTCAGACCTCTCTTCAGAGATGCTCTTAGGACAATAAAGTCGAAGAGTATAGATTGGCAGTAGTAGTAATTCAAGCCATGGGAGAGAGCCGTGGGATTTGCAAGAACCTTATCGAGGCTAGACTTGAGCACTCCATAAAAGCTCAATCTACAAGGATGGGGGATGCTTGTAATGGTGACAAACTGTCTCTGGAAGACATTATTCAGCAATTCCAAAGAAAGAAAAATAAAAAATCCATCACCTGTGGCTTTCCCAACTTCAACTCCAGCACCTTGAACTACTCCTGTGTCACTGCCAGTAGTCGGCTTATCAATCCCATGGATAAGAAATCTGGGAGCATTACCATATAGTGGCGTAGCAACATCATCACCAACATGATATGAGAAGCTTTTCTTCCATGCATGAACGCATGCATTTCATACACAACCACATCCTCAGTTTCATCGGAACTTCCTCCCAGGCTGCGAAAACAAGGGGTTCATTTGAGATTATATTCCTGCACAGGTCTGTATTATCAGCTGAGGAGAGGTGTCTATCCTGTACATGCCGGTAGAAGGAGGCTTTAGCATAACCCCTACCATTAATACCATCACCACATTTATCAAAACCTTTGAACGGACAATGGTAGAAACCATCGAGATCAGATTCGTCCTCTGGAGAGAATTGGGTTGAAAAGGATTGCCCAAATGTAGAGTTTGGACAATCGGCATTGTCATGAGACAACGCAGATGGGGTCGATGATGAAGGATGGGATATGGCTGGCGCAGAGGATCTGGTTTTGGATCTTGTTTTACGCATGGTATCTCAGAAAACCATGAAAGAAAAGAAACCCTAGGCGTACTAGAAACAGCAGTAATGGTAGCAAAATTGGTATCAAAAGAAAGGTAAAATTCTAACAAACAAGATGAGGAGAGGAAGGATAACAATCTGTGAAGAAATCACAGCAAAACTACTGGTGAATGATCTCGGTTTTCAGTCACCGAGGAAATGGCCATTTACGCGAAATTCACAGCAAAATTCCAGATCCCGTTTTTTTTTTTTTTTTTTTTTTTTTAAAATTAGCTGTGACCAAGGAAATGGCCATTTACGCATTAAACCAGTGACGAGATAGCATAGAAAATAAAATGTGGGATGAGTGGAATAAATTAAGAGAATGAAAACTTAGGCATATGACAACAATGAGATTTATTTTGATAATGAACACATATTACTACTTATTCATGGTACTTTTATTAACATTTACAATTTGCATAATAAAATAATCAGCAGATATTTTGAATTTTTGATTAGATATTGTACATTTTTTTGTCAGTACAAATCAAAGAGGCACTGTGCAACAAATCACAAAGACTCTCTAATATACTCTTAGAAAATCACTAGAAATCTGTAGATTCTCAGAGAACTCTAGGAGTCACTCAAATAAAATTTTTATAAAAGTCTATAGAAATCTCATTTGACTATCCCCTAGGCCAAGCACTATGATAGCATATTTCTCTTAGCTATAGCCTAATTATAGAGACAGACAAGTGTTGTGGGGGATGGCTTGGCTTTAATATGACGAACTCGTTTCTCTAAGCTTGTGAGCAGAAAAAATCTATTCCTCCGGTAAGCTACGTTTTGACGCATGAAAACTCAGTTTCCGTTAAAAGAATGCTTTATGGAAACTCAATTTCCGTTTTTTTATCAACATGAGAATTAACTTTTCATGAAGTTTTATACGGATACTGAGTTTTTTTATCCAATTTTCACTTTTCAACCTACTTGTACTCTTAATATTTCTCTTTTTAACTCTTTTTATTTACTAAAAATTAGATTTTATCTATTTTTTTCTTTTTTCTCTTAAACATTTTTAACCCATATAATAAATATTTATTTATATCAACTGAATAGAAATTTGATTAAAAAAAGTTGGACAGGAACACACAGTCTCCATATTGCACTGTTTGGACGGTAACTAAGTTTATGTTTCAATAGGCTAACCCAAGTCCCTCTACTATAATGATGAGTTGCAGTGTAACTCTCATTTCGCTTGGCTGTATTCAAGCTATAGAGTAGCGAAACACCTAACCATGATACTTGTGCTTATAGATATAAGAAAGATGACTAGAAATAACCAACACATGTTAGAGTGGTCAGCTAATTACGACATACTTAGCCACAAAATGGGAAACAACATTTCTAACTTTCTTACCTGAACTCTGATTTGAAAGGCTGAGTGGTTTAATCTCCAAAGAACTAGAGTCTTCTCATCTACCAACATCTTCACTACTCTTTCCGCATCACTCTCAATAATGACTCTTTGCATAACAATAAACCAAGGGTGATTTCAATCCTCAACATTTTCACCATCTAAGTGTTTCGGTACAAGAACTCAAACTACTGAATTCAAACACTAGAATCGGATCCTCATATTTTTCCCTGGATCTGACCGAAAGCATGGCCTCATATGGATACGACTCAATATACTTATCCTTTGATTCAGATCTTACTCAACCGAAACAGTTAAAAAAAAAAATTGATACTAAAACAGGATTTATTTAAGGAGTTAAAGGATTACAGATTGTGTATCCTTCCTGGTCCAACATAGAATATTAAGAGGAAAATTATCAAGAAAAACAAAGCTACTGGCTGATACTCTAGCTTTCTTGGCTATACAATCAACAGTCTCATTTCTTATCCTTTTAATTGACTTTAAACTCCATAAAGGATTATCTCTAAGTAAAATCTTAACATCTGAAATAAAACTGTTATTTGACCAATGAACATACGATGAGGATTCATTGACAGATTTTATTAAGAGATCATTATCTGATTCAAAAATGACTTTTCCATAATCCAAAGCTTTTCCCAATCTACTACAGCCTTTAGCACCATACATTATAACTGCTCCACTTCGTGCTCTGGATAAAGGCTACCTGTATAGCTTATTCCTTTTGCTCCAAAACATGTACCTACATAGTTTCGAATGATTATACACATTCCAGCAGTTCATGTTTCCTTCTTGTAAGTAGCATCAATATTTATTTTCATGAAATCAACATCACGGGGTTCCCAATATTGATTATGCTCAATAACATTAGTATTTAGAGAAGATAAAGACTGAGCAGAGATAGAGCAACATTGATTAACCAGAGTTTTAATTCTTTCAATAGTAATAACTCTATTTGGCTTCACTTTTTAAAATATCATTGAACACCTATCCTTCCATATCATCCATAATGTAATCATAAGAGTATAAAGGGAATACTCCTTTTGAGAAGATGAGATACTTGCTCCTGCATTGCCAGTAGAAAACCAACTGATAACCCTGTGCAAAACATCATTAAAATTAGAAAGAATGTTACTAATATTCATTCCAACACCCAAAAAGACACACCTAGCATACTGACACTCCACAAAAAGATGCTCAGCTGACTCCACAATAGCATTACATAAACTGCAATGAATTTCGATACCTGGGTTGTATCTAGCAAGTTTATCTCTAGTGGGAACAATGTTTCTAAGGCATTTCCATGTAAACAATTTAGTTCTACGAGGGATCTTAGTTTTCCATAAAGATTTCTAAACATTTGTAGTAACAGGAGAAATAGTTATACTATTATGGTAATGAGCATTAACAATAGAGTTATAAGCACTTTTTACAGTGAAACAACATTTTCTATCAGGAACCCAAATAAGAGTATCTTCTCCAGAAATAGGGATATGCATATCAAGGATCATGTCAGCAATATTAGGAGGAAACAAACTGTGAACAAGATGTGTGTCCCAGATTCTAGTATCAGGTAAGAACAACTCATAAACAAAAGTGTAAGCAGAAGAGATTGGCATTAACAGCAGGAGTAGGAGGTGTTAACAATCCTAAAACCCACTTATCAGTCCAAATTATGATTTTAGTACCACATCTAACAAACCAACAAGATTTATTTCGAACTAAACTAATTCCCTCATAAATTCCTCTCCAAATCCGAGAGCAGTTATCATTGAGCTTATCAATATGCAGAAAATCTCTATCCTTAGAATATTTGGCTTTCAAAACTTGAACACATAAATCCTCATTATTGTTACAGACTTTCCAGACTAATTTAGCTATAAGAGCTTGGTTAAAAATTTCAAGATTTTTGAAAGCTAGGCCCCCTAGAGATTTACTAGTACACATACTCATCCAAGAAATGAAACATCTTCCCCTATTACCCTTATGACCCCACCAGAAATTCCTTTGGAGAGCATCTATCTTGGAGATTAGGGTGGTAAAACAGCGCATTTGATGAGTTGGTAAGGAATTCAACACATACTTAATCATGGTAGTTCTACTTGATTGATTGAGAGATGTACCACTCCAATTGTTAAGCCTAGATTCAAAAGATTGAACAATTGGGTTAAAAGCTTTTTGCTTATTCCTTCCTAACAGAAGAGGAACTCCCAGATAAGTGTCAGAATCAGAAACAATATTCATGTTTAGAGCTTGAGCTAAAGAGCTACGAATCCCAGGACTGATATTATTGCTAAAGTAAACACTGGATTTCTGGAAATTAAAAATCTGGCCAGAGTACATACCAAAATTTCTTATTATCTCAAGTATGCCATTAACATTCTGAATATCAGCTTTAGTGAAAATAAGGATGTCATCAACAAAAATAAGGTGAGTAATGGAAGGAGCTCTTCTTGCAACCTTAGCACCAGAAATAAGCTTATTAGTTTCTGTAATGAGGAAACTTCTAGAAAGAACTCCATAGCTATTATGAAAAGATAAGGAGAGAGTGGATCTTCTTGTCTAAGGCCTCTACTTAGAGAGTATTGTTGACAAGGAGATCCATTCATAAGAATACTCACACTTGTAGTGGAAAGGCATTGGTGGATAAGCCTGCAGAAAATTTCATTAAAACCAAATTTTTCCATAACCTTAATCAAAAAGCACCATTCAAGTCTATCAAAAGCTTTTGATAGATCTAGTTTTAGAGTCATCGTACCTGTATAACCTTCTTTGTGTTTCATAGTATGCACCATTTCATGGGAGATATTGATATTTTCATGAATAGACCTGCTAGGAACAAAAGCAGACTGGTATAGACTAATAATTTTCTTTAGGAAAGGCTTAATTCTATTGGCAAGAATCTTGGATATAATTTTGTAAGAGGTATTACACAAGCCTATTGGTCTACAATCATAAGGAGTACTAGGGCTTTTGCACTTAAGAATGAGAGAAATATATGTTTTATTTAGAGACCTAGGCATCCAAATTCAAAGAATTTTTGAACTACCTCTATTACATCCTTACCCACATGCTGTCATTGTGTTTGGTAGAAACCAGCTTAGAAACCATCAGGTCCAGGTGAGCTCCAAGGTTCCATACTCAAGCAAGTCAAAAATTATGTCTGACTGGGTCAGATCTGACAAAAAACTAAAAAATTACGAAGCATATGCAAACAACATGCTGTAAGTGATGCAAATAAACCAAGCCCACCTGGAAAGCACTGACACGGACACGACACGACACGGACACATGGACCTCCAAAACTCAAAATCATCAGGACACGGACACGTTAAGATATATACTAATTAGATAAAAAAAAATTATATACTAAAATCATAGTGTTATGGTATACCAAATACATTAATCACACAATTATACAATAAAAATTCAATTTTATGTTGTTAGATTAGTCCACATGTAGAAAAATTAACTATATACTAATTAGATAAAAAAAAATTATGTTGTTAGATTTGTAAAATCTCTCATGTAAAGAGAGATTTCAATAATTTAGCTGATTGTGTAGCTAAAAGAGTTAGGAAGGACAAACTTCTTCTAGAAGAATATGTGGATTACTCTCCATGGATTTCCACTTTGTTTCATAGGCTTGCAGTGCCTGAAACTGCTTAAGGAATACAGTTCCCAGTTTATCTAAATAAATAAAAAAATACTAATTTCCACTAGTAAGGACACATGTGCGATGCACATGCTTGAATTTTTACTCATCCAAGGCAACAATACTAAATTTGAAAGCAATGAAATTTTTTTCCTAAAACAAAAATTTACTATTCTTATTTGTACTCGTTACGTAGATAATTGAAAAAGCTTTTCAAATATATAAATTTAATCCAATGTATATTTTGAAAGATATAAAGTTTTTAAATTTTTTGATTTATTTTTAAAACAATGGTATTTACGTAAATATGTAAAAAATGGGGACAACTAAGTAATTTAAGGGGTCTCCTACCAAAAAGAGCTCTTTTATTTATATCAGTACTAGTAAGGACACATATGCGATGCACATGCTCGAATTTTACTCATCCAACAATACAAAATTTGAAAGTCATTAAATTTTTTCCTAAAATAAAAATTTATTATTCTTATTTGTACTCCTTACGTAGATAATTGAAAGAGCTTTTCAAATATATAAATTTTACAAAAATCCAATGTATATTTTGAAAAATATTAAGTTTTTAAAATTTTTAATATCTTTTTAAACTAATGGTATTTATGTAAATATGTAAAAAATGGGGACAACTAAGTAATTTAGGGGGTCTCCTACCAAAAAGAGCTCTTTTCTTTATATTAGTACTAGATCTTAACCCGTGCCGTAACGACACGGGATGTTTTGTCTCTAATACGATATTGTTCACATTTTTCTTGCTTCATTTTATTCGTGAGTAATTATTTTGATATTCAAATAGGTTTTGGGAAACAAAATGGGTTACCTGATCTTTTTATTTTTTTACTTAAGCATGTTATTCCAATTTATTATCTGGACGGAGTAATAATGTTGTGCCAACATGAAAATAAAATAAAAAATACGGTAAATAAAATTTTTCCTATTTATTGTTCCATCATACCATAATTTCAAACTTCAAAAAGAATATTTCATCTAACGGTACATATACCTAAACGCCAATCCAACTCCATGATGTTTATGAATACTTTTGTTCCGAAATTATTGATAACTAAGGCTCTAAGGAGTGAAGCAAAAACCCATAATATTTTCCCTACTATAGATAAACACTATTTATTTATTTTTTGCAAAATGTGAGAGTTATAAAAATGAAGAACCCTTGGCTATTGGAGGCTCAGAGATATACACATGTGAGTTGAAAAAATAAACTTATAATAGTAAATCAAAACATGTGTAAGATTCTTTCTCAATCATATTGATAACATAATATTGAAGAAATTCGTGGATAAAAAGATTTCACACCAACTATGCTAAGTAGTGCATGAATGACGTTCTCACATCTAGTGTTACTCAAGTAATTTGGAGTTTTAAAGAGCATAGTCATATTGATATTTGTATCTACATAAATTCAACTAACCTTCCGAAGAAAAATTATTAGTTTCGAGGTAGAGCCGACACCTCGCCTTCAATGTATACAACACACATTGGGTTTAATCGGCCTTGAGATTAAACAAATACCCCAATATTAGTCAAATAATGTCTACAAATACGGGATCGAAACAATGTGATAACGGGAAAAATGAGAGACTAACATCGAGTTCTACAAAGAAAATACCCTATATGTATCAAAGTTTGTTAACCAAACATGTATTCAAATTAAAAAGTCATCAACTTAACACAAAAATATAAAAGAACCCAAGTTAAATCAATACTTGCATAAACAAAACTTATAAGAGAATTTTATAATTATTAAATACCTTTAAAATCACTATTAGAGATTTAATTGCATGCCCCATAACGGTAGGAGGAAATCACCCATTAATTTGTAGAAATTTCACCGGATATGTAGCAATTCGAAGAAGTTTACACTTTGGTGGTGATGCGTTCCATCTAAGTGTTGTTCGATTGATTATTTTTTTAGAAGGTTTCGGTTTTCATTGGATAAACCGAGAGGGAGCGTTTCATTATCATTCAGAAATCCAAGACCAACTCGCCCTCTGCTTACGGGATCTCAATACAACCTTAGATTTATCTATTGGACGGAGAAACCTTGATACTAAATATGTAGTTTTTAGTGTTATTTATTATATAACGTGACATCCAAATGTTTTTTCTTCTTCTTAATTTTCATGTATTTTAACCGAGTTTATATTAGCATTAAGACGATCAACCACATTTCTAATTTATAGTGTTATCCTTTTGTAGCAGCACATAATTAACATAGTCAATTACTACTCATCAAAACCCGCCGCCACCACAAACCACCAGATATTACTTCTTTCTCCACCACCACCATTTTCCATCCCTCGTAGAATATTGGGCTCACTTATAACTTTTAATCCCACACGTCATGTATAAAGTTTAGATTTAACAAACTTATGTCGTCAATTAATTTATTCAACTATATGTTTTTTGTTAATACTTTGAAAATCATGCGTGCATTTAACGGTTACCAAAGATAGCGTTGGCACCAAAAACAACCATTTTGTCTTATATGATTTGGTATCATCCCAAAAGTATTTTTTATCCGCCTTTTTTGATCGTGTCAAAAACAACCAACTATACTTTTCACAATACAATGTTACCCATCATGTAAAAAATTTTATTATTTTTGATTCAAAAAGAAAAAACTAATACCACCGCCATTAAAACCATCCAGCGCCACTATTTCTTCCACCAAAACTAATGTTAGTAACACATTCCACCGCTTCCACCACTTACTTCTTCCTCTACTACCACCACCACCACTAATATCTATTGAAATAATTTTTGTCAAAATTATTACTTATTTATGGAGATATGTATTAATATTAATTAAGGGATATTTATGATGTAAAATTAATAAACCATTTATCATGAGAAATTAATGTTTCCTAAATTAATAAAACACTTATACTAATTAATATTTAAGTTGAACAAACCATAACCATAGATTTATCTTCTCTCTAGACAAATCACTTATACTAATTAATATTTAAGTTGAACAAACAACCATTGTTGATTTATCTTTTTTATCAATTCCAACCAAGGTGGAACAATGGTTAGAGGCCACTCTTATGACACAATAGGTCATGAGTTCGAACCTCCATGTTATAATTTTTAAAATTCAATATCTTGACTTGAGTATTCATTTTTAATTCATAATATTGGAATGAACACCACGTGTGCGACTTGTAGGGTGTGGCACGGAGGATCACATCCTTTGATTTATCTTTGCCAAGGATAAATCCAAAGTTACCACCACTCATATAGGCAAAGTTAGCCTTGGCGCACGTGCGGGTTATGGGTGTGGTCTCGCACAACCACGACCGTAGATTTATCTTTGCCAGAATAAATCCCAGCCACCACTCCCGTAACAAACCGTGCTTTATATTGTAGAAACTAGATCTTAACCCGTGTACGTAATCTTTTCGGCAGCGGATGTTTTGTCTTTAATACGATATTGTTCACATTCCTCTTGCTTCATTTTTTTCGTGAGTAATTATTTTGATATTCGAATAGGTTTTGGGTAGAAAAATAATGGGTTACCTAATCTTTTTATTTTTTACTTAAGCATGTTTTCAATTTATTATCTGTACGGAGTAGTAATGTTGTGCCAACATGAAAAAAAAAAATAAATAAATATGTAACTTGAATATTTGGCAATTGAATTACTTCTAAACCTCCTCAAGCAAAAAAAATAAATAATGGCAATTTTTTAATTATTTGCCAACATTAATCTAAACCTCCAGACATTGTGCCAAAAATTGACATTGAGGAGGCCTCTTTTTAAAAAAAAAAAAAGAAATATGTAAACTTTGGTGGACTAAACCATAAATATATATGGACAAAGTACTATTTATAAAATAAACTAAAATTTTATATTCAAAATTTAAGGGGTTAGAGCCAGGTTAGTCAACCCTTGGCTCCGCCACTAGGTGGTGGTGGATAAAAAAAAGTGGATTCATATGGTTTTATAGTGGTGGCGGGTATTGGTGAATAAAAACATATTATGCTAATTTCGTAACGCCACAAAATGTGTAACGTTATATTATAAAGTATAAAACGTGGTTGATCATTCTAATGTTAAAATAAACTCGATAAAACACATGTCCATTTTAAAAAATTGGTGCAATCAATTGCCATGCTATGTAATAACTAAACGAACG
Organism: Papaver armeniacum; assembly: GCA_023531295.1. Taxonomy (NCBI): domain Eukaryota; kingdom Viridiplantae; phylum Streptophyta; class Magnoliopsida; order Ranunculales; family Papaveraceae; genus Papaver; species Papaver armeniacum. The sequence goes on along the minus strand of JAJJWW010000818.1, from coordinate 768,146 downwards.
ACACGAATCAAGATCAGAACATATGAAATTATTTATTATCGATTTGTTTATGTAAATAGTTGTCAGGATATTTCCTTGGCAAAGATAAATGATCAATTAAATTTCTATTATAAATGTCCCTTCAATAATCTAACATAAATACATAAATAGATATTTCCCCCATTTATTGTTCCATCACACCATAATTTTAAATTTCAAAAAGAATATTTCATCTAACAACACCTGTACCTAAACTGGCAATCCAACTCCATGATGTTTATGACTACATTGGTTCCGAAATTATTGATAACTAAGGCTCTAAGGAGTGAAGCAAAAACCCATAATATTTTCCCTACTATAGATAAAAACTATTTATTTATTTTTTGCAAATGTGAGAGTTATAAAAATGAAGAACCCTTGGCTGTTGGAAGGCTGAGATATACACATGTGACCTGAAAAAACAAACTTACAAAAGTAAATCAAAACATGTGTAAGATTCTTTCTCAGTCATATTGATAACATAAAATTGAAGAAATTTGTGGATAAAAAGATTTCACGCCAACTATGCTAAGTTGTGCATGAATGACGTTCTCACATCTAGTGTTACTCAAGTAATTTGGGGAAATAAAGAGCATAGTCATATTGATATTTGTATCTACATAAATTTAACTAACCTTCTGAAGAAAAATTATTAGTTTCAAGGTAGAGCCAACACAAACTTATATCTCCTTCAATGTGTAGAACACATACTGAGGTTTAATCGGCCGTGAGATTAAACAAATACCCCAACATTAGTCAAATAATGTCTACAAATACGGGATCGAAACAAAGTGCTAACGGGTAAAATGAGAGACTAACATCAGTATTACAAAGAAAACACCCTATACGTATCAAATTTTGTTAACCAAACATGTATTAAAATTAAAAAGTCATCAACTTAACACAAAAATATAAAAGAACCAAAGTTAAATCAATACTTGCATAAACAAAACTTATAAGAGAATTTTTTTTTAACAACCAACTATATTTTTCACAACACAATGTTACCCGTCATGTAAAAAAATAAAAAAATTTATTTTTGATGCAAAAAGAAAAAACCAATACCACTACCGTGAAAACCATCCAAATACCACTATTTCTTCCACCAAAACTAATATTACCACCTCCACCACTTAGTAACACCTTCCACCGCTTCCACCACCTACTTCTTCTTCTACAACCACCGCCAACACTAATATCTATTGATTTTTGTCAAAATTATTTATTGATGTAGATATGTATTAATATTAATTAAGGGACATTTATGATGTAAAATTAATAAATCATTTATCATGAGAAATTAATGAGACACCAATTGATAAAACACTTACACTAATTAATATTTAAGTTGAACAAACCATGACCATAGATCTTTCTTTTATGTTGATTGATCTAATCGTTATTGTGTTGTATGCATATACTATACTAATAAGGAATTAGTTTTGATTGATTATTATTTAAGAGTGCGGTCATGGTTAGTACAATCTTAGAAATAAATATTATAATTAATTAAGAAAACATTTATAATTAAAAAATAATTAGTCATTTATTATGAGCAATTAGTGAAACACTAATTAATAAAACACTTTATAATGAATAGATTATTTATTATGTGCAATTAGTGAAACACTAATTAATAAAGCAATTATGGTATTTAAGTTGAACAAACCACCACCGTTGATTTATCTTTTCTATCAATTCCAACCAAGGTGGAACACTCAAGTTAGAGGCCACTCTTATGACACAATAGGTCATGAGTTCGAACCTCCCTGTTATAATTTTTGAAATTCCATATCTTGACTTGAGTATTCATTTTTAATTCATAATATTGGAATAAACACCACGTGTGCGACTTGTAGGGTGTGGCAGGGAGAACCACAACCTTGATTTATCTTTCCCACGGACAAATCCTGACCACCACTCAGCTAGGCAAACTTAGCCTAGCTTAAACACTTTATAATGAATAGATTATTTATTATGTGCAATTAGTGAAACACTAATTAATAAAGCAATTATGGTATTTAAGTTGAACAAACCACCACTGTTGATTTATCTTTTCTATCAATTCCAACCAAGCGGAACACCTGGTTAGAGGCCACTCTTATGACACAATAGGTCATGAGTTCGAACCTCTCCAGCAATTTCTAATCAAAGAGAAGTAAATGAAATCCATGGCTATATCATCATTCTCAAAATCAGTATCCGATATTCGCCATCACTCTAAGCTTGGTATTAAGAAGCCCCATCACTCTCATTTCAATTCCACCCCATTCGAATCCCTCTTTAACCATTTCTCAGCAAAGCTGATATCAGTCTCCAATCAAGAACAAACAATAAATTCTCCACTCAAAATTGAACACCTTTGTTTCAAAAATGGGTCCATTTCATCGGAATTTGAGGGTGTGGATTATTAGCTCTTGCTAAACTTGCTCTCAATCAAGTAAGACTTGTATTCATTCAAGTCTTTGTAATAAATTTTGGTTAATTTTTTTGGTTTACTGATTTTTATGTATTTGTTAGGGTTTTGAAGTCAGTGGATCAGATTACAAGAAGCTGGAGCAAAAGTATGGTTAGGTCATTCAGTGAATAATTTAAGAAATGGGGTGAAATTTACCTGATTTTGTTGTTGTTTCAAGTGCTGTTTCTTCAGATTTTGCACGTTCGGGTACCTGTGTGAGTATTTCTGATCGATTTCTTTATTTCAGTTGCAAACATTTGCATAATATCAGTAGAATGTGATGCGTTTCTGCTTTGAATGCAGATATAAGAGGGGTAAATGGTTGGGAATGGTAACATCGGATTACAATCTGATTGCTGTCATCGGAACTCATGGTAATCAGAATTTTATTCTATTCAAGTGTAGCTTGTGTCCTTTGAATTGCGCTTAATGTGATTGTTGTCTGAAACTTTCCCCTCTTCGTAATTAGTGTATCCAAGTTCTTTGATGCTGCGTTTCTCAAACTTGATATTGTGGGAAAAAGTACTGCTAGTGCTATGCTTGCTTATGTTTTAAAAGCAATGGGAGACGATATTACTGCTGTTGTTGGTGCAATTGTGCCTCAGGTATTCTCCCTCTTATTTCTCTTAGCACGAAATCTTATACCAGGTTCTTTTTCAAGGCCGAAGTCATGAGGTGAAGAGGAGTTGGTGCTAATGTGCTATAACCATTTTGGTTTTGCTCCCGAGTCATGTCATGTTTACACACCAGTAGATGCGTAACATAATTTTATATGACTCGGAGTATGGAACTACGAGAAAACCAAATATCCATGGTTAAAGGTGCGTAGAGCAGTGAGTAACTTTAAAAGCTTGGTTTCACTGAACTCTTCTGCTGTGGGATGAATGAAAAAGAGAGAAATCACTATAAAATTGAATTAGAGTAAGACTAAGAAGAGAAAAAGGTGAATTTGATATTTAGTCTTCGTTTTGTTTTGAACTCTCTTTTTTTTTTTTTATGTTTCGTATCATATGTTAGAACCTTAAATACACCAAGTAACGGAAATGAATTTAGTTTTGTATCATGCCTATGAAAATACATCTTCCTATTAGTATTAAGAAAAATAAGTTTGGATATGGTTTACCTGTCATAATTGATAATTCATATGTAACTAATGATGGCCAGCTTAAATATTTTATGGTAATGCAGGAACGTGCCTGAGCATAGAGGAGGCTGAGAGCGTATTGCTGGGCTCGAGGCGGTCATATGGAATGGAAAACTGAAACAGGAGAATGCACCTTTTTTAAGGGACAGCGAATATGGTAATATACTGTTTAACTGAAATGGCATAATAGAATTGTTTTTGATTGGGTTAAGTTTATTTTTAGACAAGCTACTATCGTATCTTTTCTTTTAGATATATATTCTACATGAATACAACCACATATCATACTTATTTTCCCAAGGAATCTCTATATAAGTAAGTAGGTCTCCAGTAGTCTAGTGGTATGAGTCCGGGTCAAATCTAGAAATTATGATGCAGCTATCTTTTTTTAGTAAGTATACTTATGCTCCAGGAAAAAAAGAATAAAATTGGGTAGCTCATTAGTGAATTGTTTTTTACAACCTTAAATACACTTTGGATTGCAAGTAAACCTTTTCTTTTGTTTCCTGTCTAGCATCTACAGCAGTACACTGTTAATAGTTCCATGTCGATGGTTGATTTTGCTTCCATCATATATTTTTCATTTTTTCTTCTCTTTTTTTGCTTCTGTACACCCATTAAGTTTTATGTGTGTGGTATGGTTATTATTCGTTCCCCACTGAGTTCTTTGATATCATAAGTTACCTTTACTTATAAGCATTACAAAGCTAAAACATAGAGCTTGTTCTTGCTTCACAGGGTTACCAGAGAATGATTATTTCCTATAATGGAACATATCTGTATGGAAGAGGCTATATGCTGTTGTAGTGGTTCCTAACTGTGTTGATCATGATTTTACTCTTTTTCTAATTTGCGTTTTCCTGTCACCTTTATTATATGTGCTCCAAACCAAAACCATTAACCATGTTATGTTGTCAAATTGGAAGGTTTTTCTTTGAGCAGAACACGAATGATGCACAAGTATAAGTTTTGGTGTTATCTCTTAAAACTACTTCTTTAGAAAGAAAGGATTGCTTTCATTCATCATCTTTCTGCTTTTTGCTTTTAGTACAATGTTACATGTAAGTGAGAATAAAGATTACAAACTCTCGTCAAAAATGAAAGCCAAACTAAAAGAAAGAAGCTTTGACGTCGTTTCAACAATCTTCAATCTGCCTTAAATCTTCACTTGGTGTTTACTGCTCAGACAAGAAACTTCCTACTCCCTGAGATGCTCTATATTAATTTGTCTGGAACTCAGTGCTGTCAGTGTGCAGTTTACATCACTGTTGAATTGTTGCTGCAGTTGCGGGTGATTCTTCAGTCCACCTCCACACTTTTAAATCTCCGTTTCCATCACCAGTAAAAAACAAACTACCAAGTGCAGTATGAATAGCTCGAATCTCCCCTTTGGCACAAATTTTTCCTCGTTCTTTAAATGATGGCACGTCATAGAGACACACAGTGTTGTCATTGCATGAGCACATCAACACAGGTTTTCCTTGTGCATCAGGCATCCCAGAGAGCGCTAACAAACCATGTTCTTCTTGTTTGGTGTAAGTGACTTCTAACTTTCCACTCTCGGTTTTAGCCCAGACCTTTATTGTTTTGTCCAGAGAACATGACAGTAAAAACTGATCCCAGCAAAGAACGGACGTTACGGCTGATGTGTGATCTGTCAGAGTATAAATGCACTGTAATGTCTCAAGTGACCACAACCTTATTGTGTTATCCATGGATCCAGAGTAGAGTATATTATTGCCCACAACTAACGTTAGAACAGAAGCACTATGACCCTTTAGAGCAGCAGCAGGCTCGAAACCATTGGTTGCAGCAACAAATTTCCAGACCAATATGCTGCCATCCTGTGTTCCAGCCAATAGCATTTCGTTTTCCTCAGCCAAGGCATAAACTAGTCCAGATGGACCACTAAGACTGAGTTCTCTTTGTGTTTGAATGTTCCAAGCCTTGACACAATTTTTGATTCCAGCAAAGACCCAGGGGCCTTCACTGATGACACAAGGCTAATTACAGCAGCACTCTGGCCAGTTCGACAATCCCAGACCCGGAGAGTTCCATCGTTGCTACCAGAGTATAATTTGTCAGACCCCATTGGAAAGCAATCCCAGTAATGGCTTTCTTCTCCTCGTGCCCAGCAAGTTGCGCCAACATTGTGAAATCATCACTGACAAACCATTTATGCAAGAATTTGCCATTTATGCAAGAATTTGCATCTTTCACGAGAACACTTTTCGGCCATCCAATATTTGCAAATAGTCTTCTGAGGATCCTTAATTAGTCCTGGACCTTTAGGTCCTCCATGATCTCTGCCCCATTTTGAAGGCTCAGTTGAATCAGCTCGAATGTAGGTTGTTGAATAAGATACTGAGAAGTTCCCCTGATGTGAAGGTTGTTGAATGACATTGGATCTCTTTGATCCCATCCAGTTGTTGCTACTTGGCTGTGGCAGTTCGCTGTGGCGAAACCAACACGGATTCTTTGTACATCTACCCGCCCTCCAATGTTTGCAGACTATATCTGTTGTTGGCACTCCTCCTCCTAGTCTATTGACGCCCATAACTTAATTGATCTGAATCAAAATCCGATCGGCAGTAATTGAATTAATCTCAAAATAAAAAAAGCCTCGGAACCAAAATACCGAACCTCTCAAAATAAGAAAAAGCCTCAGAACCAAAACTGGAATCAGAACTGTGGATTTTGGCAGATCACTTGCCTTTATATAGGGATGGACTTTTGTTAATTACGAGTAAGCCCTTTCCCAGTTTAGGAAAGCTTCCATATTTTGGATTGTTTTTAATTACAAGTATAAGCCCTTTGTTGAGTTCAAATAAGTTTCTGAATCTTGAATTTTAACTATGTCGCTAACTAGAGGAATAAAAATAAAAATAACCAAAACTAGACTCCTTTCTCTCTCTAAATCTCGAATTCTTGGTTCTAAAATTTATTGAGCCCAAAATTGTGCAAATATGAAAGACCCATCCACCTTGTGGCCCATAGGATTACATTGTGTAATACTCCCTCCGTCCCACTAATAAGTGACCTAGTTAGTTTTAGATTTTGTCCCACCATTAAGTGACCTATATCACTAAACAAGGAGATATTCCTAAAATTATCCTTTTAATTGATTATAAGAAATATAAGAAATATGCATAATTTGATAGTCATGTTTATATTCATTACGTAGGTGTTTTAAAATGTTTTCCAATGGTACGAAGTTTGCGGACATCCGTGGTGTAGTTTGAGAGATAAATCATTTCAAAATTTCAATATTTATTATCCATAAGGGTATAAATGTAAAAAGTGCTTAAAAATACTTTTCCCTTTACTTGCCTTAAAAATTGTGCAAACTTGAACTAGGTCACTTAATAGTGGGACGGATGGAGTATGTACTGTACGGTAATATCAAGATATGAAGAAAAGTAAATCTGAGACGAAGAAAAGTAAATCTGGTTCCTAATGAACACGGCCTCTGCTACTAACTTGACAATATTCTCATTAAAGAAGGTAAGAAGAAGGTTCTTACACATTTAAGGGAAATGATTAACCTACCAACAACAATCAGATATCGCACACTTGTTACTATCTGATCGGCTAATAATTGCCATATCACTCAACAGTTATAATAGCACACACTCTATTAATACAGGCAGACACAGTACTCAGTACAACCAATAAGACTATGACATTGCCTACTGCTAGAAATTATCCTTGTCCTCAAGGATAAAGTTGCGATAGTGAGACTTGATGGTAGTAATGTCCTCCCAAGTAGCATCTTCTGGTGATGAATTATTCAATTGGATGAGCATGTGTCTAACTAGCCTCTTGCCAACCAGAATGGTTCTGCTGTTGAGAACTTTTGCAGGTACCATGATCACTTCACCTGCATGATCAACAATAGGCAGAGTAGGAGAGGGGGTGTGATTCTTACCAATGTGTTGCTTCAGTTGGGACACATGAAAGACGGGATGAATTTTAGCCCGATCTGGTAGATGTAACTTGTAAGCCACTTGTCCAACTTTTGGTAAGATAAAAAAAGGTCCATAGAAATTTGCTGACAGCTTGAAGTTTTTTCTCAGTGAAACTGAAGCTTATCTGTAAGGTTGGAGTTTAAGATATACCATGTCTCCTAATGCAAAGGTTTTGTCTTTCCTTGTCTACAAAGAATTTCATTCTTTCTTGAGCTTTGTGCAGTGATTCCTTAAGAATATCAACTATTGCTTCTCTTTCTTTGAGGTAGTTCTCCACAACAGCTACAGAAGTTGTGACAGCAAAAGGGAAAGCCATATATGGAAGAACATAGCCTTATAAAGCTTGAAAGGGAGACATTTTTAAACTAGTATGATAACTAGTGTTGTACCACCATTCAGCAAGAGATATCCATTGACACCATTTACTAGGTTTGTGGCCAGTGATGCGCCTTAAGTAAGTCTCCAAACAGGAATTCACTCTCTCTGATTGGCCATCAGTTTGAGGGTGATAAGCAGTGTTGAGATTAAAGCTAGTGCCCAAATCCTTAAATAGGTCTTGCCAGAAGTGACTAGTAAAAACTTTATCTCTATCAGAAACAATTGATGAAGGTCGGCCATGGAGTTTGAATACTTGATCCAAGAATGCTTTGGACACAGAAGCAGTTGTATAAAGGTGTTGTAGAGCAATGAAGTGGCTGTACTTTGTGAGTCTATCAACATTCACCAGTATAACACTCTTCATGTCACTCAGTGGCAAGCCTTCAATGAAGTCCATGGTGATGTGCTGTCAGGCATGCTCAGGTACTGGAAGTGGTTGCAATAGACCATATGGAAAAGTGCTTTCACTTTTATTTCTCTAGTAGATATCACATTCATCTACAAACATAAGTATCTTCTTCTTCATGTTAGGCCAAAATAAATGGGTCTTGGCCCTCACATAAGTGGCATGCATACCAGAATAGCCTCCAATAGCAGAGGTGTGTACAGTATTTAAGATGGTGGATCTGACCCCATTGCTAGCTCCCACATAGAGTCTAGATTTTTACCTTAGTATGTCATCTTTGTAAGAATAATGTGGAGCAGAGTCAACAGAGACAAGTAATTGAGTAATGAGCTATTGCACCTTGGTATCTCCAACATAGATTTGAATAATGTCATGCATCCAGTTTGATTGAGACATAGACAATGCAGAGAAATGGACAGAGCCAATATCTTATAGATAAGGCATCAACAACTATATTTTCTTTACCCTTTTTGTACTTAATCTCATAATCAAATCCCAATAATTTCATTAACCACTTTTGCTGCAAAAGTGTTATGATTCTTTGTTCTTGGAAGTACTTAAGGCTGTGATGATCTGTTTGAATAATAAATTTCCCCCTTGTAAATAGTGTCTCCATTTGTGAACAGCCTTAACTATAACTAAAAACTCTTTTTGATATGTGGACAAAGCTCTTGCTATAGGCCCTAAAGGTGAGCTGAAAAATGAAATTGGTTTACCTTCTTGAATTAAGACAGCAGCAAGACAGGTATCACTGGCATCACTTTCTACAGTGAATTGCTTGGAAAAATATGGCAATGCAAGAACTGAGTGGTGGACATGGCAAGCTTGAGTTGCTCAAATGCAGAAGTGGCAACTGCAGTTCAATTGAAGGAATTTTTTCTTAAGAGATCAGTGAGAGGTTTGCATATGGCCCCATAGTTCTTCACAAATTTCCTATAATAACCTGTTAAACCCAGAAGTGGCCAACTTTGCATGGCTGCAATCTTGTTGGGATCAGCACAAACTCCTTCAGGAGTGATAATGTGGCCTAAGTATTCTAATTGTGACTGCCCAAAACAACACTTGGACAACTTAACATAGAGTTGGTGTTGTCTGAGAAAAGAAAAAACTAATCTCAAATACTCAATACGTTCAGACATGGATGTATTGTAAACCAAAATATCATCAAAAAATACTAGAAAAAACTTCCTTAAGAAAGGTGCAAAGACTTCATTCGTAAGAGCCTGAAATGTAGCAGGGCATTAGTAAGGCCAAATGGCATGACTTTGAACTCATAATCAGGGCCGTCTCTATCATTTTCGAGGCTCAGGGCGAACTTTCAAAAGAGGCCCTTTTCTTATATGCATGAGCATAAATGATAAACATCGATTAAATTACTTGAATTCATCCAATGAGACACTTCGTTCTTTCAATCCCATCTCGATTTGTTTTGTGGTTGGCCCCCTTCATCTCTGTTAATCTCGGTACTATCCAAAATAAAGTCTCCCATTTTTAGAGTTTTAATTGTTTGGCCTTCTTTGTTCATCAACCTTGATACTCCCTCCGTTTCTGGGAAAGAGATACTTTCACTTTTTCAATTTGGCCTATTTTTAGGCTAAAATGAAAAAGTGAAAGTATCTCTTTTCCAAAAACAGAGGGAGTATATAGCTAGGAAAAAGGGTTCATTGGGTCTTAGTTTCATACATATCGCAAAGATTAGTTAAAATGAATATCCCCAAATACCTTATAAGAGATTAGAGAGTTAAACATAACCTCCCAAAATCCTTGCAAGTTACTAGTGTTAGAGAATTAAAAGCTGATGAAATCAACCCACTGCATGCAAATCCGCATGAAAATCTAACATTTATTTGAGAGGCCGTTCCAAATTTTTCGTCCAATAATAATATAGCCAACTATAAGATGCTATTTTGCATTTTTTTTGGGCCCCTAAAATATTTGGGCCTAGGGCGGTCGACCATCTCGCCCTAGGCCTAAGACGGCCCTGCTCATAATGCCCATGATGTGTTCCAAAGGCAGTCTTGTATACATCCAGAGGATTCAATAAAATCTGATGATAGCCTTCCCTTAAATCAAGCTTTGAGAGAACCATGAATCCTTGCAGCTCATCCAACAACGCATCCACAATTGGGATAGGAAACTTGTCCTTGATAGTGATGTTATTGATCTTTCTATAATCAACAAAAAATCTCCAGGTATTATCTTTCTTTTTTACTATAAGAATTGGAGAAGAAAAGGGGCTGTAGTTGTGGCTATGTTGGATGATTCCAGAAGAGGGCATTTCTTTAACAAGTTGCTCAACTACTCCTTTTTGAATGTATGGGAACCTATAAGGCCTTTGGTTGGGAGGTTGGGAATCTGGCTTTAATGGAATGGAGTGGTCCAAAGTTCTGTGAGGAGGTAATGAATTGGTTGAGCAAATATATTAGTATATTCAGATAAAAGTGGCATTAATGGATTAGGGACTGGAGGGGGTATATGTGAAGTGGTAACAGATAATAGATGACCAATGAGGCCATGTATGGTTTTTTTCTAGAAACTTTTTGACAATTTTACCACTCATCATAAGTAGGGGAGGTGAAGTGGTAGTGCCTTGTAAGGTAATTTCATGACCATTATTTAGAAAAATTAAACACAACATCACCTAGATTTTTAAGCCAATCAGCACCTAGTACCATATCACAGCCTCCAAGCGGAAGCAACCTCAAATCTTCAGTGAATTGATAACCCTGCATACTCCAATGAAGTTGGGAAGAAATATCACTACTTACTTTTTTCTCCCCATTGGGAACTGTAACTAACATGTGAGCGGTTTGCTCCACTTTGCATTTGAGATTAGCAGCTAGAGAACAATCTAAGAAACTAGTGGTGCTACCAGTATCAATAAGAATGGGAATAGATTACTTCTTAAGAAGACCAGTAATTCTTATAGTGTCACCTGTGATAGTACTAGTGATGGCATGAAGAGAAATCTCCATGTCAAATTCAATTGGGGATTCAACAGCCTCCTCAAAAATCTCTTCCTCATGATCTTGTTCCTATGAGTCAGAACTTTCAGTTTGCACCATAAACAATTGTTGTCTACCCTTGCACTTATGGACAATGAGTAAACTACATCACAATTATAACAAAGACCCTTATCTCTATGAATACGCATTTGATCTTGTGTCAGTTCTTAGTAATTGGATTGGTTGATGTAGGTTTAAGTGGTGTGGGTGAATAAGCCTTTGGAGTTGCAAGAGCTGACTTTAAAGCATAGTATGAAGTAGAAATTGGTTTAGGAGGAAAGGTGGTCGTAGATAAAGAGTTAGTAAAAGAACTGGAGTTGGACCTAACACCTTTAGAAAAGGACGACTGACACTTCTATTCCTCCATTCTTACTAAGGAAAAGGCTTGTGCAAGTGATTTGGGGTAAAACATAGACACAAAATTTCGCAATTCTTCCTTTAACCAACTAATGAAACTCATGATGAAATAGTGCTCACTTAGAGATGGATTGTTAGCAAGCATAAGAGCCTTAAGAGCTTCAAAATACTCTTCCATAGAGTTAAGTTGTACCAACTTATTAAAACTACCAATAAAATTTTCCTCAACTGGATTTTCAAATCGAGCACAAATACCATAAGCAAATTCATACCAATTGATACGATTTCTACCAACCTGAAAATTGAGAAACCATTTATCAGCCTTGCCATTCAAATAGATTTCTTCTATATCCACACGACGAGTCTCATCAATATTCCGGAGGAAAATAATATCGTTCACATTTTTGGATCCAACCACGAGGATTGTCACCATTAAATCTAGGAAATTCGAGTTTGGGTACGCGATTGTAGTGATGTTGAATTCCACCCTGAGTGAAAGAACCAAAGATTTTAGTGGTTTCTTGCAGAGCACCACCATTTTGACCACCGGAATCATCATTTGGTCGTGATGGAGAAGGTAATCGAGTTAGTATTTCATCAAACTGTTTGTTAATCGTCGCAAGGTTCGAATCAGCATGTTGTTCTATAAGAAGCTTGTCTTCAATAACAGTCAAACGTTCTTCAGATCTCAGCTGATTTCGTTAATTGTCGCAAGGTTCGAATCAGCCTGTTGTGGTTTCTTACTGTCTTAACATCGGAAGCACCCATCGGAAAAAATTGGATTGGCTATGATGCCAAATGTACTGTACTCAGTACAATTTGGTGATCAAGAGATGAAGAAAAGTAAATCTGGTTCCTAATGAGCACATCCTGTGCTACTAACTTCATAATATTCTCATTAAAGAAGATAAGAAGAAGGTTCTTACACATTTAAGAGAAATGATTAACCTAACAACAACGATCAGATAGTGCACACCTGTCACTATCTGATCGGCTAACAATTGCTCTATCACTCAACAGTTATAATAGCACCCACTCTATTAATACCGGCAGGCACAGTACTCGATACAACCAATAAGACTATGACATAATACTAAGAAAGGTGAATGAAATCCATGGCGATTTCAATCTCAAATCATTATCCGATTTAGAGAAACTATTAAAGAAATTTTAATAAAGAAATTTCTTCTTTGAGTTATTAAAGAAAATTTAATAACTCTACTTTTCGTTATTTGGTCAACAAGAAAGCTAAGTTTGGAAACTATTTTTCTCCATTATATTTTTTTTTCTTTTCCCTTAAGTATTTTTAACCCATAACAAATATCTTATCCACATAAACCAAATTAAGTATTTTTTTTTCTTTTCTCTTGAGTATTCTTTTCTCTTAAGAACTAAGTCTCTGTATTGCACTGTTTTCTTTTCTCTTAAGTTTGCGTCTCACTAGGCTAAGTCAAACCCCTTTTTCATAGTAAGGTGCAATGTAATTATCATTTCGCGTGGTTATATCTAAGTTATAGCCAAGCGAAACGCCCAACATAAATACAAGAAGTATGACTAGAAGATAACCACCACATGTAAGAGTGGGGAGCTAATGAAGACTTACTTAGCTAGAGAATGGGCAACAACATTTCCTCTTTTGTTAAAAGCAAAATTGACATCAACCAACTTTATTATCTGAACTCTGATTTGGAAGATAGTGGTTTAATCTCTGAGGAATCAGAGTCTTCTCATCTACCAGCATCTTCACTTTTCTTTCGGCATCACTCTCAATGATGACTCTCTGCAAAATAATAAATTGAGGATACACTTGATTCTCAACGGCTTCACCGTTTTATGTGTTTCAGCACAAAAACTCAAACTACTGAACCCAAACACGAGAACCGGATACTCATAGTTATTGAGACATCTAAGTCTCTGTTTAGTTGAAACTTCATTCCCCCGATCTGACTGAAATCATCGACCGATATAAATTTGACTCAATATGTATGTTTTCTGAGTCAGGTCCGACTCAATTGACTCAAAAATATGCGAAATCGGAAGAGGAGTAAATGAAATCCACGGCGATACCGGTATCCGTTTTCATCCAAAATCTCACAACCAAAAACCTAAACTCAGCATTAAGAAACCCCATCTCATTTCGATTCCTCCCCATTCAAATCTCCATTCAAACCCCTCTTTAACCACGTGCCAGCAAAACTGATATCAGTCTCCAATCAAGAACAAACAATAATTTCTCCACTAAAAATTGAAGACCCTAGTTTCAACATATGGGTTCATTTCGTTGGAATTGGTGGGTGTGGATTATCAGCTCTTGCTAAACTTGCTCTCAATCAAGTAAGACTTGTATTCATTATAATAAATTTTTGTTAATTTTGTGGTTTACTGATTTTATGTATTTGTTAGGGTTTTACAGTCAGTGGATCAGATATTGTATGGAATGAGTTAATAAATTGATTACGAGAAGCTGGTGCAAAAGTATGGTTAGGTCATTCAGCTAATAATTTAAGAAATGAGGTTGGAAACTTACTTGATTATGTTGTTGTTTCGAGTGCAATTTCTTCAGATAATGTTGAGATTTTGAACGCGGAGTAGTTCTGAATACCTGTGTTAGTATTTCTTGTACGATTTCTTTATTTCAGTTGCAAACATTTGCATAATATCAATAGAATGTGATGCATTTCTGCTTTGAATACAGATATAAGAGGGATAAGTGGTTAGGTAACGTCGGATTACAATCTTATTGCTATCAGTGGAACTCATAATAATCGGGATTTTGTTCTATTCAAGTTGCTCTGATCCTTTGAATTGCACTTAATGTGGATTTTTATAATACTTTCCTCGTTTCGCAATTAGTGTATCCAAGTTCTTTGATGTTGCGTACTTCAAACTTGATATTGCAGGAAAAAGTACGACTAGCACTATGCTTGCTAATGTATTGAAAGCAATGGGAGATGATATTACTGCTGTTGTTGGTGCAAATGTGCCTTAGGTAGTCTCACTCTTATTTCTTCTCTTAGCGCAAAATTGTATACCAGTTTCTTTTTCATGGCCAAGGCCCAAAGTCAAGAGGTGACAAGAAGTTTGTGCTAATGTGCTATAGCCATTTCGGTTTTGCTCCCAAGTCATGTCGTGGTTCTTAGAGTTACGATTTCAAACTGGAAAGGAAATTGCTTAATCTGTCAACATTGAGTCAAACTAATCAACCTTTATATTATCAGTTTCCAGGAGGTAATATTCACTCAGCGAATGGGCACAATTTTGTCTTGGAGATATCAACCTGCCCTGGTTGAGAAATCGTTGTCTTAACACTTGGGGCAGGTATTCATATATCTCTATATAACACTTCTATTAGCAACTTAAATAGAATCAGAAGCATGTTTTTTTTTTTTTTTTTTCTGGTGGTCACCAAAGATAAGTTTCTCATCCTATTGATTTGCTGCTTCTGAATGAATGTATCAGGTGATATTACAGCATTACGACCAAAGCTGCTATAAAGTTAAAAAATGAATGCTCCCAGTATAACTGACAAGTGACAACAAAAGCAAATCTGCAACAGAAGTCCTCAGACCAGGACCCTTCACTATCAAGATCGAAGGAGAAGATGAATGGTGCAACTGATGATCAATATAAAGCAGGATTTCAATTGTCCCCCATATCCAGCTAGCATAAATCAGCAGCATGTAAGAATGTTCAATTGGTATTGGGATAGATTGCATTGATCATATTCTCTGTAGCTGTGACTTTCGAATTGGCTTGGTGAATCTTTCGTTTTAGATGTCCAGATATTTTGATGAGATGCTGAAACTGGCTAAGCATCCTAGTACAGGTACTAAAGAAATCTGGGTATTTCTGTTTTATGCACAATGAAAGAAATCTGGTTTCTAAAGAATAGAGTGGGATTTAATATTTTATGGTAATGCAGGAACATGCCCGAGCATAGAGGAAGCTGACAGCGTATTGCTGGACTCAAGGCAATCATACGGAATGGATAACTGAAACAGGAGAATTCACCTATCTTAGGGGCCATCAAATATGGTAATATACTGTCTCACTGAAATGGCGTCGTAAAATTGTTTTGGATAGGGTTAAGTTTATGGTGAAAATAAAACATAGAGTTCTTGCTTCACAGGGTTACCAGAGAATGATTATTTCCGAAGAGTTGTAGTGGTTCCTAACTGTGTTGATCATGATTTTATATACAGTTCTCAACTAGTTGTTTTTCTTTTTTCTAATCTGCGTTTTCCTGTCACCTTTAGTATTTGTGCTTCAAAGCTCCAAAGCAAAACCATGTTATGTTGTCAAATTGGAAGGTTTTTCTTTGAGCAATAGAACAAGAATAAGTTTTGGGGTTATCTCTTAAAACTACTTCTTTAGAAAGAAAGAATTGCTTTCATTCATCATCTTTCTGCTTTTTGCTTTTAGTACAATGTTACATGTAAATGAGAATAAAGCTTACAAACTCTCATCAAAATTGAAAGCCAAACTAAAAGAAAGAAGCTTTGACGTTGTTTTCATGTCTTCCTTGCCACATTTTTTGTTTTGATTTCTTGGTTCTTCGGAAAAATGTTTCACTTTTACGAACTTCACTGAACGTAGTTATTCATTGCTGGCAACAAGCTTCAATCTGGCTTAAATCTTCACTTGGTGTTTACTGCTCAGACAAGAAACTTCCTACTCCCTGAGATGCTTTATATTAATTTGTCTGGAACTCCGCACTGTAGTTTACATCACTGTTGAATTGTTGCTGCAGTTGCGGGTGATTGTTCAGTCCACTTCCACACTTTTAATTCACCATTTCCATCACCAGTAAAAAACAAACCACCAAGTGCAGTATGAATAGCTCGGATCTCCCCTTTGGCACAAATTATTCCTCTTTTTTTAAATGATGGCAGGTCATAGAGACGCACAGTGTTGTCATTGCATGAGCACATCAACACAGGTTTTCCTTGTGCATCAGGCATCCCAGAGAGCGCTAACAAACCATGTTCTTCTTTTTTGGTGTAAGTGACTTCTAACTTTCCACTCTCGGTTTTAGCCCAGACCTTTATTGTTTTGTCTAGGGAACATGACAATAAAAACTGATCCCAGCGAAGAACAGACATTACGGCTGATGTGTGATCTGTCAGAGTATAAATGCACTGTAGTGTCTCAAGTGCCCACAGCCTTATTGTGCTATCCATGGATCCAGAGTAGAGTGTATTATTGCCCACAACTAACGTTAGAACAGAAGCACTATGACCCTTTAGAGCAGCAGCTGGCTCAAAACCATTGATTGCAGCAACAAATTTCCAGACCAATATTCTACCATCCTGTGTTCCAGCGAATAGCATTCCGTTTCCCAGTGCTAAGGCATAAACTAGTCCAGACGGACCACTAAGACTGACTTCACTATTGGTTTGAATGTTCCAAGCCCTGACACAATCCTTGATTCCGGCAAAGACCCAGGGGCCTTCACTGATGACACAGCCAACTTCAGATCCTAGGCTACTTACAGCAGCAGACTTGCCAGTTTGACAGTCCCAGACCCGAAGAGTTCCATCTTTGCTACCAGAATATAATTTGTTAGACCCCATTGGGAAAGCAATCCCAGTAATGGACTTCTTCTTCTCGTGCCCCGCAAGTTGCGCCAACATTGTGAAATCATCACTGACAAACCACTGATGCAGGAATTTGCATCTTTTACCGAAAGAACATTTACCAGCCATCCAAAATTTGCAAATAGTCTTCAGAGGATCCATAATTAATCCTGAACCTCTAGGTCCTCCTTGATCTCTCCCCGAGTTTGAAGCCTGTGTATCTACTCGATTGTAGGTATTCGGAGCAGAGAAATTCACCTGATCTGAAGGTAGTTCACTGTGGCGAAACCGACACGGATTCCTTGTACATCTACCTGCCCTCCAATGAAAGCATACGGCTCCACCTCCTCCTCCTAGTCTGTTGACATCCATTATTGATTTGAAATAAGTTCCGCAGTATCTGAGTTAACTTTTTGACGGGATGAAAATACTGAACTCTGAAAATAAAGAAGCCTCGAAACCAAAATTGGAATTGTAAAACTGTGATTTCGGCAATTCAGGTTGCCTTATATAGGGATTGACTTGTGTTAATTACGAGAAAGCCTTTCTCAGTTTAAGCAAGTTTCCATATCTTGGCTTGTTTTTAATTACAAGTAAGCCCTTTGTTGAGTTTCAGTAAGCTTCTGAATCTTGAAGTTTTAACTATGACGCTAACTTGAGGAGTAAAAATACAGACCCTTTCCGAGTTTAAGTAGGTTTCTGAATCTTGGATTCTTGCCTTCTTGGTTCCTATGTACATGAAACTTTATTGAGCCCAAAATTGTGCAAATGAAACCTAAAGGCCCATCCATCGTATGCCATAGGCCCCATAGGGAAATACAAAATTTAAGCTGAGGCTTAGCCAAAGAATTGACATTAACATTTTCATCTCTTTTGTTAAACATAAATTTGACATCAGCTAACTTTCTCAACAAAAAGTCGTTACCGCCCTTCCAAACCACATGAAAACTACCAATTAAGTAATTTAATCAGTAAGGATCAGAGTCTTCTCATCTATCAGCACCTTCACTGCTCTTTCAGCATTGCTCTCAATAATAGCTCTTTGCGGAATAATAAAGAATAAATTTAATTCACGACATTTTCATCAACTAAGTATTTCAGCAAAAAAAAACTCAAACCACTGCCTTCAAATATGAGAATCGGATCCTCAAAGTTATTGAGACACGCAAGTCTCTGCTATGCTCTAGCATCATAATTTATTTTTTTTGGATCTGACTCGTTTGGATTTACAAAAATTACCCGATGTATCTGGGTCTGACTTGTATGGATTTAAAAAAATTGCCCGATTATCTGTTCTGACACGAAGTTTTTTTTTTTTTTTTTTTTGAGTTAAATCTAACTCAAATATATGTTTGATCAGGAGTATTTTTTTTCTTCTTCACTCACATGGGTCTGAATAAGAGATCAGGTCTAAATCAGCGAATCGGGTCTGACGTATGACGTCTGCCTCTGCGCGAGACTCGGATCTAGATATGGATCTCAAGGCAGATGCATATACTATCCAAAGCTCATATCATAATCTAATCTTTCTGACTCTTCCAATACATACAACAATGGCATCATTTAATTCAAATGAACATCTATCCATCACCAAAGCATGGCACGCCGAAACTTGGGTTAGAAATCAGTCTTCCGGAAGGGTAGATGCCGAAACCTTTTGGTTAAAGGTATACAACAAATATAGGCAAGTGTTTGGGAATCGAAATTAAGTATTACAAATAAACCCAAGCCCTAAACCTTCTTTCCAAAGTAAAACTAATCCACCCGAAAGCCCAATTGAACTCACAAATAAGGAGTTAGGATAACAGTATTGTTGAGTTAAGATTTTTGCTCTAGAGTCTGACACTTTAGTTTCCATTAAAAACACAATGTCTGGATTATGCTTCTGTATAATGTGTGCTACATAATCTCTAGTATCTTTAGAAGCTAATCCTTGAACATTCCATGAAAACACCTTCATTCTATTTTGAATGCAATATGAGTATCTAAGTATACCCAAATGATAATTTTTAAAATCAGACAAATATTCAAGATAAACTTCAGATGATGATTATAAGAGAAAACACCATATATAACAGAATCAAATTGCAGATTTAATTGGACTTTCAGAAGTTCAAAATTAGGATTGAAAAGAGCAAAGAAATACATGAATACCTGGACATCAGTGCTCGAAGAGGTTGCTTTACATCTTTTGAATTGATTGCTCGAAGAGGTTATTTTACGTCTTCTAGAGCTCTCTTCTATTTCTTCTAAATCGGTGATTAACTCAGGAGCAACTCGGTGAAACTCAGTAATTGCAGAATACAAGATACTCACGGAATCTTTAGAATTCTAAGTTGCATGTTTCTTTAATCACTACATAAATCTATTCGATACTATAATCTGATTAATATGGTTTATTTTATCTCTTTTCTCTAGGTTCTGGCTCGGTGCATGAGGGTTGCTAGGAATTGGAGCGGTTTTGCCTTATTTCTCAGCAATCAGCTTCTAACTGTTCCTATGGATTCACTTTTGATACTCAGATGGCACGCGTGGATTAATTTGATATCTTCTGAATTTGGGTCTCATGTCATAGCATTAATTACTATCTGTTTAATCACCTTGGAGTTACTTTTTAGGGTTTCAAGTTACAACTGCCGATATTCAATTGCTGCTGAAAATATATTTAATTGGTGTAAGGAAATTTCTTCCAGGTGTTTGACATTCACTCATGAGAAAAGAGGCAGAGAATTGATTAAAAGGTTTATCTTCCTCATAATTTTCTCCGAGGCCATTCTTTACTGTTTTGTAAGCTCCACAATGGACTCTGAATTAGTTCAAGTCCAAAACAAAATGGCATCAACATCGATTGTTGATAGATTAAGAGCTTTGAAAGAACAAAATATCTCGTCTGAAGATTTACTACAAGGTGCAAAATAGTACCAATTTAGCTTTTTGGATCTGTCAGGGAATGAGCATATGAGTCTAGATGAACAGTCACCCTCTACAAATTCTTACACATCCTTCCATGTAACAGTTTCAGAGCAAAACCAATCCAAAAGACGTAAAGCAACCTCTTCGAGCACTGATGTCCAGGTATTCATCTATTTCTTTGCTCTTTTCAATCCTAATTTTGAACTTCTGAAAGTCCAATTAAATCTGCAATTTCATTTTGTTATATATGGTGTTTTCTCTTATAATCATCATCTGAAAGTTTATCTTGAATATTTGTCTGATTTTAAAAATTATCATTTGGGTATACTTAGATACTCATATTTCATTCAAAATAGAATGAAGGTGTTATCATGAAATGTTCAAGGATTAGCTTCTAAAGATACTAGAGATTATTTAGCACACATTATACAGAAGCATAATCCAGACATTGTGTTTTTAATGGAAACTAAAGTGTCAGACTCTAGAGCAAAAATCTTAACTCAACAATATTGTTATCCTAACTCCTTATTTGTGAGTTCAATTGGGCTTTCGGGTGGATTAGTTTTACTTTGGAAAGAAGGTTTTCCCTGTGATGTTGCTTGTAGCATAAATAACATGATTCACCTTATTATCTCATCTAATGCTTCTAAACAGGAATGGCTCCTCTCATGTGTTTATGGTTCAACTTATTATGAATTGAAACAAAAGCAATGGGAGTTTCTTAGAGATTTGAGTGACAATATGTTTCAGCCATGGATAGTTATAGGGGATCTCAATATCCATCTCAATAACCAGGAGGCTTCTACAAGCAGTACTTATTTAGATAATTGGGTTTGTAGTGTAATTGATAGTGCTGGCTTAATGGATATGGGATACACATGCTCCAAACACACTTGGTCAAATAGAGTAAATGGGAAGGGGTATAGAAGAGCTAAGATAGATTTGGCTTTACAAAATTCTAATTGGGTCAAAGATTATCCTGACTCAAGAGTTTTACATCTTCCTTTTTTAGGCTCAGATCATTGTCCCTTGATTCTTATAACTAAGCCTATTCTAATTCAACCAAAAAATGTGTGGAAATTTTATAGATGTTGCTTAAGAGACTCAACATGTTCTGAATTAATTTCAAATACATGGGAATCTTCACTGGCAAATGTAGATATTCACACTAAGCTTGTGGCAACTAGAAAGAATTTATCAAGATGGAATCGACAATATTTTGGTAGCATTCAGAATCGGGTCCAACAGCTTCACCAACATCTTTCTCAGTTACAAGCTTTGTCGTATAATGATAACATCTCTTATGAGATATGTCGCACTATTCAAGAACTTGATCACTGGAAAAAGATTGAGGCAGACTTTTGGAATCAAAGATCTGGAGACCATTGGATTAAAGATGTGGATAGTAACACAGCCTACTTCCACATTAGGGCAAATAGAAGAAGGTCTAGAAATCATATATCTGCTTTGAAAGATAGTAATGGACAGTGGTGTCATTCTCCAATTGATCTAGAAAATATTCTTACATCTCATTTTGGAAAAATTGCTACCACTACAAATCCAGAGTTTAAATCTGATTCTTTTGAGATAACTCGGCCAATTATTACAGCAGAGGAAAACCAGTCTTTACTCTTTATTCCATCTGAAGATGAAATTTATAATGTCTTGAAATCCATTCCTAGTTGGAATGCTCCAGGACCGGATGGTTTTCCGACAGGCTTCTTTCAAACTCAGTGGTCAACAGTTGGTCCATACATTATTAGTCTAGTACAACAATTCTTTCGTACTAAAAATTTACCACCACATATTAATCAAACTGCAACCTGCTTAATTCCAAAAACTCATCATCCTATGACACCTAGTGACTACAGGCCTATTGGGTTGTGTAATATCACCTACAAAATAATTTCAAAGTTACTAGTCACTAAAATGAAGCCTCTCATGGAGAAAATCATCTCCCCAACACAAGCATCTTATGTACCAAAGAGATACATAAATGACAATATTGTGGTGGCACATGAGCTGATTCATTCTACGAAAAAATCCAAAAAGAAACAAGGATTGGTAGCTCTT
Organism: Papaver armeniacum; assembly: GCA_023531295.1. Classification (NCBI taxonomy): domain Eukaryota; kingdom Viridiplantae; phylum Streptophyta; class Magnoliopsida; order Ranunculales; family Papaveraceae; genus Papaver; species Papaver armeniacum. The sequence goes on along the minus strand of JAJJWW010000818.1, from coordinate 745,850 downwards.
AAATTAGATATGTCGAAGGCATTCTACGGAGTAAAATGGTCCTTCATTGATAAAATGTTGTTATTATTGGGATTCTGTGATGATTGGAGAATGATTATTCAACAATGCATATCAACAACTTCAGTCTCTGTTCGTCTTAATGGTAGAATGTGTACATCATATCAACCATCACGTGGACTTAGACAGGGAGATCCATTGTCTCCGTATTTATTTATCATCTCAATGGAATATCTTACTATATCATTAATGAAAGCTGAGGCAACGGGTTCTCTAAAAGGCATGCAAGCTAGGAAAAAGTCGATGACTATCAATCATCTGCTATTTGCAGATGATTGCATGTTATTTTTTCATGCTAATGAAGCTGGTATTAATCGGGGGAAAGATGTCTTACAGAATTTTAATCAACTTTCGAGGGAAATGATTAATTTCAATAAATCATCAGCTTTTGTTATGGGTGATATTTCATTGAATTTGAAGGAACTCATTAGAAATAAGCTAGGTGTTAAACAATTAGTTTCTTCGGATAAATATTTAGGACTTCCAATATTGTTGGGTAAATTGAAATCTAACTCCTTCACTTCTATTAAGGACTCTTATGAGAACAGGCTTCAAGGATGGGTTTCAAAAACGCTTAATTTTGCGGATAGAACAACCTTAGTAAAGTCAGTTCTTAACTCAATACCAGCACATTATATGGGTAATTTCAAGTTACCTAAGAATGTTATTACCAGACTAGATTTAATTCAGAGAAAATTCTGGTGGGGCCGTAAGAATAATAAAGGTTTCAGTCATGTTTCTTGGAATTCTCTTTGTTCTCCTAAAGAGGAAGGGGGATTGGCTTTTCTAATCTAGAATCGTATAAAAAGCACTTATTATCAAGCTAGCATGGAGACTGTGTACAGAAGAAGAAAAGCCTTGGACTCAGATTATGAAGGCTATATATTCTCCTTACTGTCATTTTCTGCATCTTCAACAAGATCAAAATAACTCATCATGGATATGGAAAGGCCTAGAATTAAGACTCCAATATGTTAGGCATTTTCATAGATGGGATGTAAGATGTGGTACAAAGATCTTAGTCTGGTATGACAAATGGGTTAGGGGCTTAAATTCTCCACCAGTACCCAAAGATAATTATTCCGACTCAATCAGAATTGTATATGTTTCTGATCTCATGCTAAATAATCCAAGAAGGTGGAATACTCAGTTAATTCAAAAGGTTTTCCCAAAGGATATTGCTGATCTTATTCTTAAAATGCATCTAGTTCAGTTTGGCACTGACAAACTAATCTGGGAATTGAATAAAACAGGGGAATTCACTATTAAGTCTATATATAATGAGCTTGTTAGACAGTCTAATGCCAATAAAACACATAGAAATAGTGATATTCCCAAAAGGGTTTGGAAACAACTGTGGAAAATGAATGTACCTCATAAGGTTAAGCTGTTCATTTGGAAATGTCTCAAAGAGATAGTGCCTACTAAAGAAAAATTACACAGATATAAAAAAGATATTACTCATATATGTTCTAGATGCTTACAGGCTGAGGAGACACTAAATTATCTCCTTATTGAATGTGATCACTCAAGATCAGTTTGGTTTGGTATGAGTATTAATGTTTCCTCCTTACAAGATCAGCACATCCAAGGTAAGGACTGAATAGTTTCTTGGTTTGCATCTACTCACTCAAACAATGCACATGCTTCATCCAACTGGATATCAATGGCAATGATTAGTGCTTGGTTCTTGTGGAAGAATAGGTGTCTCAAGGAGTCTGAAAACAAAAACCAAAATCTATATTCTACGGTTTACTCTATTAAAAACATGGTGAATCAATGTATATAATAGCAGAATCACATGTCTACTCAGAAAGATGTCCATTGGTCCCTCCCGGATACTGAAATACTAAAAATAAATATAGATGCTTCCTTTGCTCATCATAATTCACATATAGGTATTGGTTTAATAATTCGCAACTCTGCAGGAACCTGTGAATCCATCAGAGGCAGATTCATCGATGGAGGAGTAGATCCAGAGCAGGCGGAATGTTTAGCCTTCAAAGACGCTATTCACTGGGCTAGAGAAAAAGGATTGCAGAAAGTAACTTTTGGAGGAGACTGTGTAAATATGATCAACTGGGTGAAGGATGCCAAAACTTCAGTTCAATGGATGAATGAAGGCATTCTAAATGAAATAAGACATCTACTATCTTTCTTTTCTTGGTGTAATGTTAACTATGTTAAAAGACAAGCAAACAATGTGGCGCATGTAATTGCTAACAAAGCAAGGACTGGCAGAACCTCTTTTGAATATCATTGTAACTTTCCTGAAATCTTCATGAAAGAAATCGGGAATGATCAGCGTACTGCCAGCTGAAATTATTTTGTAGTTATCCCAAGTAATACACAAGTACTCCCTCCGTCCCACTAATAAGTGACCTAGTTACTTTTAGATTTTGTCCCACCATTAAGTGACCTATATCACTAAACAATGAGATATTCCTAAAATTATCCTTTTAATTGATTATAAGAAATATAAGAAATATGCATAATTTAATAGTCATGTTTATATTCGTTACGTAGGTGTTTTAAAATGCTTTTCAATGGTACGAAGTTTGAGAACATCCGTGGTGTAGTTTGAGAGATAAATCATTTCAAAATTTCACTATTTTTTATCCATAAGGGTATAATTTAAAAAGTGCTTAAAAATACTTTTCCTCGTGTCATTTTAAAAATCACAAAACTAACCCAAGCTCATTTAATGGTGGGACGGAGGGAGTAGTTGTTTGCATAAAAAAAATAAACCCAAGCCCACCCACACCGTATTAAAATACAAAATTTAATACCGGGAAATGAAAACAAAGCAAAAAATTTCTAATCAAAGAGCAGCAAATGAAATCCATGGCGATATCATTCTCAAGATCAGTATCCGATTTACAACCGAAATCTCACAACCGAAACCCTAAACTTAGTATTAAGGAATCCCATCACTCTCCTTTCAATTCCACCCCATTCAAATCCCTCTTTTACCATGCCCCAGCAAAACTGATATCAGTCTCCAATCAAGATCAAACCATCAATTCTCCTCTCAAAATTGAAAACCCTAGTTTAAGAAAACGGGTTCATTTCATTGGAATCGGAGGGTCTGGATTATCAGCACTTGCTAAACTTGCTCTCAATCAAGTAAAAGTTAAATTCATTTATGTCTTTATAATAAATTTTGGTCAATTTATTTTTTTTTGTTTACTGATTTTATGGATTTGTTAGGGTTTTGAAGTCAGTGGATCAGATATTGTATGGAATGAGTCAATGAACGGATTACAAGAAGCTGGTGCAAAAGTATGGTTAGGTCATTCAGCTAATAATTTAAGAAATGGGGTTGGAACTTTACCTGATTTTGTTGTTGTTTCAAGTGCGATTTCTTCACATAATGTTGAGATTTTGCACGCAAAGTCGCTCGGATTACCTGTGTGAGTATTTCTTTACTTCAGTTGCAAACATTTTCATAATACCAGTAGAATGTGATGCATTTTTGCTTTGAATACAGATTTAAGAGGGATAAGTGGTTAGGAATGGTAACGTCGGATTACAATCTTATTGCTGTCAGTGGAACTCATGGTAATCAAGATTTCATTCTTTCGAGTGTAAATTTGAACACCCTTGATGCGATTCTTGTTTAAAATGTTTGCAGTTCATACATAATTGTATCCAAAGTTCTCTGACATTTCTGAACTTTGATATTTTGTAGGAAAAAGTACAACTACTGCTATGCTTGCTTATGTTTTGAAATCAATGGGAGATGATCTTACTGCTGTTGTTGGTGCAAATGTGCCTCAGGTATTCTCCCTGTTATTTTTCTTAGCGTGAAACAGTATATTCTTTTCAAGGCAGAAGTTTGGAGGTGAACAGGAGTTGATGGTATAACTATCTTGGTTTTACCTTCAAGTTGTGGTTCTCAGATTAATGATTTCATATTAGAAAAGGATTGCTGAATTTGTCAATATTAAATCGAGCTAGTCAAGCTTTCCATTTTCAGTTTTCAGGAGGTAATATTCTCTCAGGGAAGGGGCACAATTTTGTCTTGGAGGTTAGTTGTAGTGTCTCTTTTTTTATCATTTCGAATACTGGATGCTGATGGTTTGTATCCTAAACACTTTTTATACAACGCAGGCTGATGAATATGATGACTGTTTTCTGGGATTATCACCTTACATTGCTGTGGTAACAAATGTTGAATGGGAGCATGTTGATCAATTTAAAAATGAGGTTGGCTACTTGAAAACTCAGCCTGAATTTCATATTATATCTATTCATGGTTTTGTTGACTCACTTTTCTCAATTAGGAAGCAGTGAGAAAATCATTCAAAAAGTTTTTGAAGCAGATCAGAGTAGGAGGATATCTCATCTTATGTGGGGATAGGTATGAATTGTCTAACTCGTTCCTCATCACAGTACACCAGCACATACTAGACTGTTACAACTTTCAAGTCTTGTAGCAAGCTACTTATGCTTTACATTTAGTCCTATAATGCAACCATAGACTGGGATATTTTTGTTGTCAATTGCGACTTTTAAGGGGCCTAAACAGAACAGCCTCACAATACTGGATCTTCTCTTTAGTCTTTGATTCAAGATTTTTCTAAGGGGCCTTGCAGTGAGGGTGCGTGTTCTCTGCTGAAGGACACAGATATAGAAACTGCATCAAATGACGAGCTATTTGTTCCAAGTTCCACAGAGTCAAGTGCACACTACAGAGTTACCACCTATGGAATTTCAAATTTCAACGAGTGGCATGCATCTTTTATTGTCCCCAACTCTCAAGGTGGTGTTGACTATGTCCTGGTAAAATTCCTCGTCCCTGTAGTTCCATATCTGTTCACTTGCGAACTTTAACAAGAAGTAGAAGTTCTGAGAATTGTTTCTTTCGTTTCTAAAAGTATATCCGATAGCAGTAAAGAACTTTTTCTCTCTGTTGTTATATGTATCTGATGCTTATTGACTGTTAATGATTTATAGCTACATGTGGTGCATTCTAACTATGTTTATGCCTGCAGAATCACAAAGGGTATCCAGTGGCAAACATCAGCTTAAAGATACCAGGAACCCATAATGTCCTCAACTCATTAGCAGTGAGTCCAACCTTTTATCTCTATCCCAGTCTTTCTTCTTTACATACAATTAGTCTCAGATGGGTGAATGGGGTCTTTATAGTTGTTTCAGGAATATGTTTGGTTGACTTCATTTTTCTGAATTTGAAGGTGATATCTGCTGTTACTGCGCTGATAGGTGATAAAAGCTTATCTTATGAATCTGTGGATAGAGTTAAGTTACACTTGAGCAACTTTCTTGGTGTTTCTAGACGGTTTGAGATGATTGGTCAAATATATGGATGCCAAATATACGATGACTATGCTCATCATCCAACAGCGGTTCGTGCAGTTCTTCAAGCCGCTCGTACAAGATACCCACACAAGGATCTATGGGTGATATTTCAGCCACATACGTTCAGGTTTGACTTTGAATCTGAAATGAATTATATTTCATATGTGATTTCAACATTGTTACACTTACATGTAGTAAAATTACTCATCCAGTTCGCTTTTTCACTTTGGCAGCCGACTTGCAGCATTTATGGATGAATTTTCAAATGCATTAAGTAATGCAGATCGAGTTGTAATTACACAGGTCTACTATCCTAACCCCTTCTTCCACATTTCTTAGTACAGCAAATTCAATAATTTAGTTTCAATTTTAGGTTTGGGCTGCTAGAGAAATGAATGTATGCGATGTCAGCGGAAGAGAACTGGCTACATATATTGGCCCTCCATCTGAATACATCCCTTTCACGGTATGCCAGAATAATAATTTCCTTAATTTCCATGTGATTAAATATGAATGTTAATGTTAGTTCTGGACCATTGAAGCTAAATCATGCCTATGAATTCCTAACACTCTCGCTCGTCATTCTTCTGATGTCCTGTCTAGAAAACCGTCTGGTTTCTCTTTGTAACTTTCTGTTATCCTTTTTAGTCTCATATTTAATCACTGGCACTTTATATAGGAAGACATCATAGACAAGTTGGTTCAGGAGATCTCAACCTACCCTGATCGAGAAATTGTTGTCTTTACACTTGGAGCAGGTATTCATACATCTCTATATAACACATCTAATAGCAATTTAAATAAAATCAGAAGTGTGTCTTTTTTTCTGGTGGTCACCAAAGATAAGTTTCTCATCCTACTGATTTGCTGCATTTCTGCATCTGACTGAATGTATCAGGTGATATTACAGCATTAGGACCAAAGCTGCTCCACAGATTAATATCAAAGCTCCAAGTATAACTGGCAATCAAAGCAAATCCGCAACAATACTCCTCAGACCAGGACCCTTCACTATCAAGATCGAAGGAGACAATGAATGGTGCAACTGACAATCAGTATAAAGCAGGATTTCAGTCGTCACCCATATCCAGCTAGCATACATCAGCAGCATGGAAGAATGTTCAATTGGTATTGGGATTGATTGCATTGATCATATGATTTGAGTTTAGTAGGGTGATTTGGAAATGGCTTGGTGCAATATTTCATTTTAGAAGTCCAGACTCCAGATAATTTTGATGAGGTGCTGAAACTGGCTAAGCATACTTTAGCCCAGCTATTAAAGAAATCTGGGTTATGTCTGTCTTATGCACAATGAAAGAAAGAGTGGTATTTGATGGTATTCAGCCTTCAAGCAGAGTTGATATGAAAATCTGCTTACTTACAAAGGACAGTGGAATTAGAATTAATGGTTGCAAGTGGAATGGGGTGTATGATCTTCAAATCCTTAAGTATTTTGGTTTGAAGTGTGGTGTGGTTGTTAGACAGATTTTCTGGGAACTACCTCTGGATTGCTCTATAGTTTGTTGTGATGGTGCAGCTAGAGGTAATCCTGGTCCTGCTGGCCATGGTTTTATCATCAGATATTGTGTGGGTGTTGTTTTAGAAGCTGTTGCTGGTAGATTTGGTATTGCCACCAACTTTATGCAGAAATCCTGGCCATCATATTTGCTCTTGAATGTATTTGCTACAAAGGTTTGGATAAAGTTCTGGCAATCAGATTCCAGTCTTTATTGCTGCCTTCAAATCTGGGAAGCTGCTGGTCGGTGATTTCAAGATGGGGAGTTCTTAAAAAGTCTGCTCTATTAGCAGGGCTTCTGCAAAGAATAGAGTAAAGCCTTATTTTTTGTCAGATTTCTAGAGTGGCTAGATAGGCAGTACTTTAGATTCATTTATTTTGGTTTATTTTCTGTTTTCAGTTCTGTATGTACTGAAAGTCTGAAACCAATAATATATTAGAAATTCAATGTTTTGCTTTCCATACAGAAGTTTCTCTTCTATAACAATGCTCAAATAAGCTCAAGAGGGTTCAAATGAGAGCACAGAAATTAGCACTGACAAAAAGAGGACCAGCTTTTTTGCATTCCTGCCGTGTTCATTTACATTGCCAATCGATCTAACATCTCTAGCAAAAGCACAGAAATACAGGGGGGGGAATTTAAAAAGACAACCAAAAAATTCAATAGAAACAAACCTTCAAACGCTTAAAACTAGAATCATCAAAATGAAGAAATTTTTTTAAGCTTACACTTCACTGTACAGACCCTCCACATTCTTCACCAATTTTTTAAGACACCCAAATGAAACTATCTTCCATCCAGCAGTGCCCATGTCTTAAAACTAAGCCTACAACCAAAAAACTTCAGAACTGATTGGCATGGCATGGCGTTAACTTAACCCATCCAACTTCAATTCCTAGTACCTACAGACTGCAGAACGAAGATGCATCTTTCCTATTCTTCCCCTGAACTTACCTAGTCCATCCCAACAAAACCCATGACTGAAAACTAACTCGCAATGCAAAGAATAACAGAACTGATTGCTTCATCACTATTGGCATTACTAACCAACCCATTTCAGAATTGCATCCTTAGCCGCCAAAGAACGAAAAGAACCCACGTTTCTTCGGCTCTTCCTCAATCATAACAGCTTTCATACTATCTTGTTCAACTAATCTCCAAGCAGCTTGTTCAAATGCAAGTCCAGCCAATGTAGGCGGCTTATTCAATACAAGCGGATACCCACGGTTCGTACTGCGAATCACTTCAGAATCCTCAGGAATTACACCCAACAATGCCAACCCCAACATCTCCTGAACATCTAACACAGACATCATATCTTCACCTCGAATCAAATCAGTTCTAACTCTATTAACAACCATTTTAATATCCTTAATTCCATCACACTCCAACAAACCCGTTACGCGGTCGGCATCTCTCAAACTAGTAATATCAGGTGTTGTAACAAGAACAGCTTCATTAGCAGGTGTAATAGCAGTAATGAAACCAGCATCAATACCAGCAGGACAATCAATAATTATAAAATCAGGACACCCTTCGGCACGCGCTTTCAACGCGTCGACAACCCAAATCAAAGCTTTTCCACCAAACCCTAATTGCAATTTTGATCTAGGTTTCGAAATACAAAGCAACTCAAAATTGGACCAACGTTTATCACGAATTAAAGCTTGATCTAATCTACAATCACCATTCAAAACCTCAACAGCAGTGTAATTAACACGATTCTCAAGACCTAATAACAAATCAAGATTTCTCAAACCAACATCAGCATCAATTGCAACAACTGAAAACCCTAATCGAGCTAATGAAAGACCTACATTTGCTGTGGTTGTTGTTTTACCAACACCACCTTTACCTGATGTGATTACGACCACTCTTGGTGTTTCACCTGATAGTTCTGGCTTTCTGTTCCATTGAAGTACTGAAACCACTGTGGTGGAGCGTTTGAAGATTGGATTTTTAGGGGTATTGAATGGTTTTTTGGGATTGAAAAGTTGAGGAGATGTGAATGAAGAGTGAAATGAAAGTGGGTTTGGTTTTGTAGTGAGAGAAATCATGGAGGAGAGCGAGAACATTGCTCTGAGGCAGTGAGGGACTGAGCGAGAGAGCTCAGAGAGAAAGGGGAAAGTTAAAAAAGGGCATAATTTTGATGGCTGATAAGAAAATGACTGAAGGACACCAAATGGTCCAAATCGGAATAGCTTTGTTGGATACAGCCATATAGGGCACAATTTTGACTAACCGCCACCAACTCGGAATACTTGGTGGGTTAGGACTTTGGATTAGGGATGGTCATGGGGCGGGTATGTCAATCCCAGTCACTGTCCCGTTCGTTAAAAAAATACCCATTCCCGTCCCGTTACCCTTATGAATTGGGGCGGGGCGGGTACGGGGAATACCCATATGGGCGGGTTTCCCATGAATTACCCGTAACACTGAGTTAATACATAAATTTGATTATAATCAAAACTTAAATATGATTCAAACCACAATAATAACATAAGAATAATGCATTCTGAAATCTTAAATTCAGTAATTTATCTTCGTCCACGTTAACCATTTCATTATCTGCTTCATTTTCTCTATTTTAACTTTTAGAGAATGTGTTTGATCACAATAAAAGAGCGAAAGTGATGAATGTACAAGAACAATCAAGAATATGATAAATGAAAGAAAGCTCGACTCAGTGGTGGAAATATAAAAATTATACACATTGTTGCATAAAAGTCTAAACCCTAAGTTATGAAAGTTACGGCGGGTATGGGGGCGGGGACCATGAATCCCGTCCCCCACCCCATCCCCGTAGCTTAGGTTTCGGTATTACCCATACCCGACCCATCCCCATTTGTGCGGGTAAAACCCTATCCAAACGGGCGGGTACCCACTGGGGATGGGTTTGGGTGGGGAAAATGGCCATCCCTACTTTGGATGCAAAGATTTTAAAGGTGGGATTAGGGGTGCACATACCCTTCCCATACCTCTCTACCCTATCCGTCACCGATTTATCCGTATCATATCCAATCCTACCCGCTGCTTAATGCGTAGGGTGACTGGTAAAGATTTTTTACCCGTTGTTTGATGGATAGGGTGACGGGTAAAGCTCGAAATTACCCACCTATTTATATAACAGCTTATAGGAGCCCTTGATCTTTGTGTTACTGATCATCTTTGCCGTTGGTTTTTTATTAATCAACTCAACCTAAAAATTAAATTCATTGTCGTTTGTTATTAGGCCACTACAGACTCTAGCCTACTACCAATTAACTTCGGACCGGACTGTAGTTGAACCCTAATCAATCTCACACTGATTCAAGGTATAGTTGCGCTCCTTACGTCTCTGATCGCAGCAGGATACTACACACTTGATTCCCTTAGCTGATCTCACCCACAACTAAGAGTTGCTACGACCCAAAGTCGAAGACTTGATAAACAAATCTGTCTCACACAGAAAAGTTTATAGGATTGAATAAATCTATCTCCCACAGAAATAACCAAGAGTTTTTGTTCCGTCTTTTGATAAATCAAGGTGAACAGGAACCAATTAATAAACCGGACTTATATTCCCGAAGAACAGCCTAGTATTATCAATCACCTCACAATAATCTAAATCGTATGATGGCGAAACTAGATATTGTGGAATCACAAACGATGAGACTAAGATGTTTGTGATCACGTTTTATCTTGCCTATCGGATAAATTAATCTCGAGCAAATTTTAGAGAAGATAATACTCAAACGATAGAATCGGGCAAGATCAGAACACGCAACTACAAGAGAAATAGTTGGGTCTGGCTTCATAATCCCAATGAAGTCTTTCAAGTCGTTAACCTACAAGGTCTCGATAGAAACCTAAGGTTAAAGGAGAATCGACTCTAGTTTATGCAACTAGTAACACACATGATGTATGAGGATTAGATTTCCCAGTTGCTAGAGTTCTCCTTTATATAGTTTTCAAATCATGGTTTGTAATCCAAGTTACCTTAGTAACAAAGCATTCAATATTCACCGTTAGATGAAAAACCTGATTCAACCAAGCTAATATCTTTCAACCGTTAGATCGAACTTAGCTTGTTACACACAAGTGAAATGTACCCTCATTTAGGTTTATGAACCATACCCAAACGTGTATACCATGTTGACTCACAAATTGTTAACCGAGGTTAGCCATATGATTACTCTCATATCAACCTTATTCATCTTAACCATAACTAGTTCAAATGACTCAAATGAAACTAGTTAAAGAGTCGTTCAATTGCTATATTCTCATAGAAGTATACAAGAACACAATCGAAACAAAATCGGTTTGATTCACTCGAATGAATACATGAACATTATAGCCACGGTTTGGAAAGATTTCATTCCTTATTTTATATATATTTAGGTTCATGTACACAACCGATTTCTGAAAGTAACCACTTAAGTATGCGTACAGGTATGCGTACTTAAGTAACTGGATTTGAGTTTGTTTTGGTTTTCAAACTCAGCAGAAATTCACGGACGTGAACTTTCCGCCAGTAGTGGAATATAAGGTTTTTCTGACCCACCTCCCCCACCCTCAATGGCAGTCAATTAACCATGGACCGGTCAAAACAATCCCAGGTTTAAAAAAAAAAAATGGAGAGTCAAAAATGGTCATTGAATAATTTTTTTTATTATTGTTCAACAACCCGCTCTGTGACCGGTCAACCTAGGTATTCCTCTGGTTCAATTTTCTAGGAAGCCCTTCCCCACATATTTCCTCTGGTCATGATTTTCTAGAGATTGAATCTTCACGTAAATCTAGGGATGCGATTAAATACCCCCTCTCTCCCGTTAAAACCAAGAGAACCTTATCTTTTCCATCATCTTTCTTCTCTCACCACTGAACTCGTATCTCTGTCTCTCGTTTTCTTTTTCGTCTTCTTTCACAAATCTCTCTTGTTCTCTTCTTTCACAAATCTTACAAACCGAAAGAGTAAAAGCTCCTCATCAAAGAACAAAATCGTTGGATCTTAACTCTGCATCCATGATCTGATAAGAGAAAAGATAAACCCTAGGACCAACAGTAAACCAAATCATTCTACTCATGTAGCAGAGATCTGTATTCGAGGTCTTCTTCTTCTTTGAAGGTAAATAATAAACGAATCCCGTAATGTCTTCTGCAATTTTCTGATATTTACATGGTTTATTATACCATGCATCTAATAGCTTGAAATTTCAGTGTTTTGTAGTGAGCAACATATTTCAATGGGTCGGGTAGTGATGAGAATAGAGTTGATATTATTAGTTCTAAGGTATACAAACTTTATTTCTTCCCCTGATTTCAATTTCTCAAATTAGAGTTTCTTTAATTTATCTGTTTTTGCTTATTTAGAGTTTTGATATTTTGATCTAGATATTTTTGATTAATTAAGCATTTATGTTATTAGTTTTCATTATATTTTGGTATAGATTTTCTATTTTACTCGTCCTTTTAAGTTACGTGTCTTCTTAAATGCATGAAAGCTATGCTTGTCCCCTGTTTAGCTCACTGATTGGATGTCTGTTGTGTAATTGTTTGTAATTGATCTCTGACTTGTTTGTATTTTGATTAGCAGAGTTTTTTTATGTTGATTGCAGTTGGGTTATTCTTAGGTGCCATGGAAAGAAACTGAAAGTGGTTTTTTTTATAGGAGCCATTGTTGGATCAATTTTAGGATCTTTAATATTTGATTCATATTTATAGGTTGATGTTCTTGCTAGCCAGTTGAAGACTAGTTAGAGAAAGAGTTTGTTCAGCCGTATGTTATCTTTCTTACATGGTAAGTTGAGATTTTCATTACTACTAGAATATTTGATAGATTAACTGATATTTTGATTAATCTTTAAAAATTGTACATTGTTATTGATTTTTCGTGTTTTATATTTAAAGATTCAATATATATTCTTACCCCAATTATCTCTTCGACAAACTACCATCTGGATGTATTGAATATGTGAACCTATGTAAATTACTGTGTTACTTTTGGACCAAACATAATTTGATCGCATGTGTTCTAGTAGTCATGAAAATTCTGCATAGAAACTTGTTAATTTTAATATCGTGCTAAATTTGGAAATAACCCTGGCTTTGTTTTGTCAATTGGTGTCACATATCTACTTGCTGATTTAATTTGGCTTGCGTTTCTTACTAGTTAGTTGCTGGATTGTGGGTTTATCCGCCATGGGAGCTTGGTGTAATTTCTTGACCCTGTTCCAGGCAAGAAAATATGGTAATTTTTTGTGTTATATTCACTTCCAACTTAGGGTACTCCTCCTAATATACATCTGTGCTGCAATTCTTCCCATGATTTTGCTTGTTAATTTACACTAATACTGAATATTGAACGATGTTGTTTATGCTCATTTGCAGTATCAGTTAGCCTAGATGTATATAGTAATGAAAATGCAACAACAAAAGCTTGTCAAATAGCGAAGGAGCAGAGGTGTAAGAAAACAGATCTTTCAAAGATGGTGTGTTTGGAAAGGGTCAGTACATTTCTAAAGTTGATCACTTGCAGAGGTAGTTTCTGTAGAAAACAAAACCACTTTAGTTTTAAGAAATAAATAATTGCATACCAAATAATCTTTAGAAGTTAGTTGGATTTGTTCCATATCAATACATTTAATCAAGTATATTCATCTTTATTACCATGTTCTTGTAGGTTATTTTTTTTTCATGGTATCTTGTGGGTTTCGGTTGAATGTTGAATTAGTTTGACTTATATGGATCGTATGTTTTATTCAAGGTCGTTCATGTGGAGCACTGTGAACGAGTTCAAGTGATCACTGCAAGTAAATGAATAACCATTGCCAATTGCCGTGAGTGTGTGTTATATGTAGGAATCAGCGGCCACTAATTCTTGGGGATAATCATGAGTTGCAGGTGAACCGTGTTGCTCTAAACCTTCTTATAATTATGTAGTATCCTTCTAGTATACCGAAATTTTGTTGATAGACATTATGGTTTCATTTTCATCCTACCCATTCCAGAAAATGTTCAGAAAGGCTCTGGTCTTTCTTGCATCAGGTGGCCCCATACAATACTTACTATATGCAGCTGGAAGAGCACCTGAGTCAATTTGGTGTCAATACAACTATCAACAAATGGAACGAACCACTTTTTATGGCTGTGATGGATCCACACGATTCATTATCTCATCTTGCATGGGTCTCTGATGTTCAACCTGAGTCTTCTTCGTGCCTAAATGCTGATCAGTTTATCAATATCTTGGTTTGTTGCTATCTCATTTTCGTCTTTATGTTGTGAAAGGGAAGATTGAATTATGTTTTAAGCTCTATTGTATAATGCCACATCTCCTTTGCGTGGTAGTTTTTTCTTTGTCGAACTACAAGTGTTTGTATCTAAATCTCTTCTGTTTTCAGAACTTAAAAGTTAGGAAGCATTGTTAGGCCATGATAGTTTTATTTAGCTGTTTTAATTATTTTTTCTTTTCAATTGGTCAAGGATCAAATTGATGTTGATTGGTTTTCAACATGTTAATATTGAGATGGTTTACGACTAGTTTAAGAGTTTAATTCAACTGTGATTGGAATGACTAAAACATTAAATTATATGAGTTACTTTCCCGTGTTTAGAGCTGCAAGATTTGTGTCACTAGTCACAAACACTTGCGTTTGGTAGCAATGTCCATCCAATAGATAATAAAGGCGCTTTAGAATGTTATCATTTATATATATGATTATCACAATGTCTTATCTTAATTTAATTTTTCAAAAGACATCTTGCTGCAACACTATCTATGAATCTCTAGTACCCGAACCACCATGTCTCTCTCTTTATAAGTAAAATGAAAAACAGACCCCAGAATCCAACTTTAAACCCCAGAATTTTTATGGATCTTCTCCAGTTGATTTTTTCTTGCATGCTGCAGTCATAGTAAGTTGTAAGCCTTGCTTGCCCATGGAACTTGTATGGTATGTATAAATTTTGCAATATGAACTGAAAATTGTGATGGAGCTGTAAGACTTCCTGTTTCTAAAGTTGGGCTATTGATACAGGACGCTAAATAAATGATATTGGGTAGTTTATAATGAATGGTTCTATTTTTTTATGTTGACATGTAACTTGGTTTTCCTTTTTGTTACCTTCAATAATTAGTTGGTTACGACATAAATTTGACTCCTTTACATATCTTAAGATTTTAGAGTTTAGATCCTTGAAAGCTGGTGAAAATTGTAAGAAAATGATGTTAGTCTTATGGAATTGTAACATCTTTATCCTCCGTTTCTGTTTCAGGAGCCTAGTAGTATGGAGAAAATTATGGAAATCGATCAACATATAGATTGTGGTAAGAGTACTGGACTAATTGTTGATGCTCGTACACATGTTGAACATGCACGAGTCGAGACTCAGGTGATTCCTTTATTCACTTTTACCTTTGCCATATACTTTCAACTCTGCGTCTATATTACCCAATTCCTAATTTTGTTATTTTATCAGAACCACAATAATATAGAGAGCCCACGATTGTTGAATCCATAATAAAAGCTTTATGCAATACGATCTCAGGTTCTGAGGGAGAAGACTTCTCTTTGCAGAAGCAATTCAACAAGGTATAGCATTTACTGAGTCAAATAAATAGCATTGAAAGTGGAATCCTCTTTGCCCTAAGATGCATCTATACATGGATTATAATGTCCAGAAACCGGGCGTAAACATAAGACTTAAACATAACATTTGTCGCCGAGATAATTTTGATGTTGGTGATCAGTTGAATTTTCTCTCTGATATAAGATGAACTTGGTCGAAGCGAAAGGTTGCCAACACATATTTCGAGAAATATGTAAGCGAGATAAACTCAGATCGAAATCTCAAATGTGTATATAGAAAATTATATCGTAATACGACTTATGTCTCAATATAGGAGATAGAGTATAAATAGACTTTCTAAGTGATATATGAGTTTCAGTCTCCTCATACCTTTTGTCGATGAAGTTCCACAAGATCCCCTTAGTAGTTCTTCGTCTTCAAATGATGAACGTCGTGAAGTCTAAAATTCAACTACACAATCTATGTCCTAGTCCGAGACATATAAATAGGCTAGAAATCAAGAATTATAGTTTTGATCACTAACATTGACAAACATGCTTGAGATAGCAACGCATGTGAGTTTGACCGAGCAATGCTCTAACAATGTAGCCTATTGTTTATGGGTAAAATCGTTTCTGCCGATTTCGGTAAATTCGGAAGGTGAGTGAAAAACTGGTTCAAACCCTAAACAAATGTGCTGCACGTGAGCACTTTATAGATTCGAGAGATCAATCTGCATACAAGTCTGGCCTAAACCAAGAAATGGCCGCCCAGGACTTGCTTCATCACAAAGTGGAGGAGAAGGGTCGATTTGGGGAGGGAAGCAAAGAAAGGTGTTGAGACCCCGGAATAATTCTGGGAGAGTAGTATCTCGACTTGTATCGGAAAGTGGAAGCTTCGTAAGCTTGCAAGAGATGAAAGCTTTTTGGAGAGCTTGCAAAGTTGCCTTTTCTGAGAGTGTAGTATTTTTTTCCTGACCAAGACTTGTTGTCTGGTGGAAATAGGTAAGACCTATTTATACAAGTCGAGATTGAAACGTACCCTGGCCTCATGAAGGAAGAGAGTAAAGGGTGAAATAATGGGAGGAGGTGGTAACCGCAAGGTGTTTATGGGTGAAAACGTTTTCACCATTATTTCCTCATTTATTTGACCGCTTTATTCCTTTTCACGCTTTCTTAATGTGAGCGTAGTGTACGCCGCAAGTCAGTGACCGCCAAACCAAAACCCCGGAAAGCATCCCCAGTTTGTGTTGATATCTCGAGTGTTGGTTGCACCTTGAGTGCAAGTGGCGCCGCTAGTGGCGCGTGTGGCATGTGCTATTGGCATGTGTGGAATGCCTTGGTGGTAGGTTGTACGTTGAGTGTAAGTGGCAATGCCGTAGTCGCTAGTGGCGTGTGTGGCATGTGCGAATGCCTTGGTGGTAGGTTGTACGTTGAGTGTAAGTGGCAATGCCAGAGCTGCTAGTGGCGTGTGTGGCATGTGCCAATGGCATGTGCGGAATGCCTTGGTGGTAGGTTGCATGGTTTGCAAATTAGGCTACCAGCGTGTGTTTTGGCGTGTTCCAGTGGCGCGTACAGTTGAATTGGCCGAGGTTGCACGGCTTGCAAGTTAGGCTACCAGCGCGCATTAGGGCCACGGCTAGGTGATGAAGGCTACCAGCGAGTGGCATGTGCTAGTGGCGCGTACGGTCGAATTGTCCTAGGTTGCACGGTTTGCAAGTTAGGCTACCAGCGCGCATTAGGGCCACGGCTAGGTGATGAAGGCTATCAGCGAGCGTGTTGGCATGTGCCAATGGCATGCGTGGACGTTAGGGCCGTGGCCTTAGTAGGAAAAGCTACCATCGAGCATGTTGGCATGTGCCAATGGCATGCGTGGTCGTAAGGGCCGTGGCCTTGGTAGGAAAAGCTACCAGCGAGCATGTTGGCATGTGCCAATGGCATGCGTGGCCGTTAGGGCCGTGGCCTTGGTAGGAAAAAGCTACCAATGAGCATGTTGGCATGTGCCAATGGCATGCGTGGCCGTTAGGGCCGTGGCCTTGGTAGGAAAAGCTACCCGACGAGCATGTTGGCATGTGCCAATGGCATGCGTGGCCGTTAGGGCCGTGGCCTTGGTAGGAAAAGCTACCAAATGAGCATGTTGGCATGTGCCAATGGCATGCGTGGCCGTTAGGCCGTGGCCTTGGTGGGAAAATCTACCAAATGGAGCATGTTGGCATGTGCCAATGGCATGCGTGGCCGTTAGGGCCGTGGCCTTGGTCGGACAAGCTACCAGCGAGCATGTTGGCATGTGCCAATGGCATGCGTGGCCGTTAGGGCCGTGGCCTTGGTGGGAAAAGCTACCAGCGAGCATGTTGGCATGTGCCAATGACATGCGTGTCCGTTAGGGCCGTGGCCTCGGTGGGAAAAGCTACCAAATGAGCATGTTGGCATGTGCCAATGGCATGCGTGTCCGTTAGGGCCGTGGCCTCGGTGGGAAAAGCTACCAGCGAGCATGTTGGCATGTGCCAATGGCATGCGTGTCCGTTAGGGCCGTGGCCTCGGTGGGAAAAGCTACTAGCGAGCATGTTGGCA
This sequence comes from Papaver armeniacum, assembly GCA_023531295.1. NCBI lineage: Eukaryota > Viridiplantae > Streptophyta > Magnoliopsida > Ranunculales > Papaveraceae > Papaver > Papaver armeniacum. The sequence goes on along the minus strand of JAJJWW010000818.1, from coordinate 727,831 downwards.
TGTGCCAATGGCATGCGTGGCCGTTAGGGCCGTGGCCTCGGTGGGAAAAGCTACCAGCGAGCATGTTGGCATGTGCCAATGGCATGCGTGGCCGTTAGGGCCGTGGCCTCGGTGGGAAAAGCTACCAGCGAGCATGTTGGCATGTGCCAATAGCATGCGTGGCCGTTAGGGCCGTGGCCTCGGTGGGAAAAGCTACCAGCGAGCATGTTGGCATGTGCCAATGGAATGCGTGGCCGTTAGGGCCGTGGCCTCGGTAGGAAAAGCTACCAAATGAGCATGTTGGCATGTGCCAATAGCATGCGTGGCCGTTAGGCCGTGGCCTCGGTAGGAAAAGCTACCAAATGAGCATGTTGGCATGTGCCAATGGCATGCGTGGACGTTAGGGCCGTGGCCTTGGTAGGAAAAGCTACTAGCGAGCATGTTGGCATGTGCCAATGGCATGCGTGGCCGTTAGGGCCAAGCAAGAGTGCTTGGCTTGGCGTGACGTGACTAGCATAGCTAGGACCAAGGCAGAGTGCGTTTGGCATGGCGCAGCTAGCTCGGGCTAAATGTGGCTTGGCATGATTTTCCATTGGCATGGAGGTGAATTAGGGTTTTGTTCGTTGTAACCCTAATTTGAAAAAAATACCCCCTATTAAATACTGACTACCTGCCTTAAATGTCCTAATAAATGTGTCACTGGTGACATTAGGTTATTTTTATGGTTTTACGAGTTTACCCTTCGTTTAAAAACCACCATCAACACCTATAAATAGATTTTTATGTTGATTGGCTTCAACTCTTGTTATGTAGCTTTATTTGGTTATCTTAGTGCGTATTCCATCATCGTAGATGATGATAGAAGAAGAAGGTCATATGAAGAGCTAATGGTAATGATACTTGAAAAAATGGGGGTACAACAACCACACCCAACAATTCGTTTGGCAATCTGAATACACAAACTCCAACATACTTTCAAGAGAATCAACTAGTCAGTTAGACTCAATCTAGAAAAAAGTATATCAAAGAGTTTTATATCTATATCTCTCAATTCAATCTCCAATCAGCAAATAGGAATTTGCGAGCCCAATTGAATATAAGAGAAATAACTTGAACGGTACCAAAGACCAATGTTCAAGGATCAATCAATTTCAATCAACAACCAAAGGTTGGATTTATGAATTTATCGATTCATCGCACAACCTGTGATATTTCAATTATATAACAAAATACAATGCGGAAAAGAAATAACACAGACACTAGAATTTTGTTAGCGAGGAAAACTTCAAATGCAGAAAAACCCCGGGACATAGTCCAGATTTGAACACCACACTGTATTAAGCCGCTACAGATACTAGCCTACTACCAATGAACTTCGGACTGGACTGTAGTTGAACCCTAATCAATCTCACACTTGTTCAAGGTACAGTTGCACTCCCTACGTCTCTGATCCAAGTAGGATACTACGCACTTGATTCCCTTAGCTGATCTCACCCACAACCAAGAGTTGCTACGACCCAAAGTCGAAAACTTGATAAACAAATCTGTCTCATACAGAAAAGCATATAGGAATAGATAAATTTGTCTCCCACAGAAATACCTACGAGTTTTGTTCCGTCTTTTGATAAATCAAGGTGAACATGAACCAATTGATATACCGAACTTATATTCCAGAAGAACAACCTAGAAATATCAATAACCTCACAATAATCTTAATCGTATGGTAGCGAAACAAGATATTGTGGATTTACAAACGATGAGACGAAGATGTTTGTGACTACTTTTTATCTTTCCTATCGGAGAATGAATCTCGTGCCATAAAGAAGATAGTACTCAAACACGATAGAATATGCAAGATCAGATCATGCAACTACAAAGAAAATACTTGGGTTTGGCTTCACAATCCCAATGAAGTCTTTAAGTCGTTAACCTACAGGGTTTCATGAAAAACCTAAGGTTAATTGAGAATCGACTCTAGCTTATATAACTAGTATCACACAGGAGGTGTGGGGATTAGGTTTCCCAGTTGATAGAGTTATTCTTTATATAGTTTTCAAATCAGGGTTTGCAATCTAAGTTACCTTGGTAACAAAGCATTCAATATTCACCGTTAGATGAAAACCTGATTATATTCAAGCTAATATCTTTCAACTGTTAGATCGAACTTAGCTTGTTACACACAAATGAAAAGTACCTTCATTTAGGTTTATGTATCCGTACCTAAAGGTGTACACCATGTTGGCTCAACAATAGTTAACCAAGGTTAGCCATATGAATACTCTCATTTCAACCTTATTCTTCTTAACCATAACTAGTTCAAATGACACAAATGAAACTAGTTAAAGAGTTGTTGAATTGCTATATTGTCATAGAAGTATACAAGAACACAATTGAAGCAAAATCGGCTTGATTCACTCGAATCAATTCATGAACATTATAGCCATGGTTTGCAAAGAATGCATTACTTAATATATAAATGTATAGATCATGTACACAACCGATTTTAGAACTTTAACCTTCAAGTATGCAAACGTGTACGCATACTTGAAATACCCGAACTCAAATTGGGTTTTTCCAGTACGCGAACGCGTACGCATACCACCAATCCCAGCAGAAAATCTCGACATGAACCTTACGTTAGTACGCATACGGGTACGCATACTTAGGTTCCCAGACTTCTCAAATCAACATGTACGCATACTATGGTTCAAATTGATTACTATATACAAAGAGCTAAGGAAAACACTGGTATGATATTCAACAAGATTACTATATACAAAGAGCTAAGGAAAACACTTTGAAATTTGATGATATGAACACTAGATATTTTCATGACAAGGTAAAATTTAGGAAGAAAATGACACAAATTGATTCAATTCAAAATAGTATGGGTATTTGGTTAACTGATAGAAGTAGCATAGCTGATGAGTTAAGAAAGCATTTCTCTCACATTAGTAGTTCTTCTAATCCCCAAACCATGATTCACTCATAAGTAGAATTAATCCTTGCATTACCGTTGAAGATAATGAAGCCCTCCTTAAGTGTCCTTCACATGATGAAGTTACGCAAAATTGTTTTTCAAATGCAGCCATGGACCTCGCCGGGTCCTGATGGTTACCCACCAGGTTTTTATCAGAAAATGTGGGATGTTGTTGGTGATGATACTGTCAAAATGGTTGAAGCCTTTTTTCACTCAAAGCATCTGTTAAAACAGATGAACCATAGATTTATAACTTTAATCCCTAAATCAAATTTCCCTCAATTAGCTTCTGACTTTAGACCTATTAGCTTAAGCAATGTGTCTTATAAGATTGTGTCTAACCTTATGGCTTCTAGGCTTAAAAAAGTTATGGATAAGTTTATAAGCCCATATCAGGCTATTTTTTTTTTATCTTCTACACAAATTACTGATAACATTGTTCTTGCTCATGAACTTGTTAATAGTATGAGAAAATGTAGAGCTAAAAAGAAGGGGCTAATGGCTGTTAAACTTGATATGTCAAAGGCTTTTGACAGAATTGAGTGGGGTTTCTTCTCTAGTGAGACTAATCACTAAAAGATGATTACCTCAAGTGTATGAAACGTTTACGGGTAATGTATCCACTTGCTTATGGTAGTGTGGAGACTCTATCTTCACGTTTCATATCACTAGAGAAGATAATACTCACAATAATCTAAATCGTATGATGGCGAAACTAGATATTGTGGAATCACAAACGATGAGACGAAGATTTTTGTGATCACGTTTTATCTTGCCTATCGGATAAATTAATCTCGAGAAAATTTTAGAGAAGATAATACTCAAACGATAGAATCGGGCAAGATCAGAACACGCAACTATAAGAGAAATAGTTGGGTCTGGCTTCACAATCCCAATGAAGTCTTTCAAGTCGTTAATCTACAAGGTCTCGATAGAAACCTAAGGTTAAAGGAGAATCGACTCTAGTTTATGCAACTAGTAACACACAGGAGGTATGAGAATTAGATTTCCCAGTTGCTAGAGTTCTCCGTTATATAGTTTTCAAATCAGGGTTTGCAATCCAAGTTACCTTGGTAACAAAGCATTCAATATTCACCGTTAGATGAAAAACCTGATTCAACCAAGCTAATATCTTTCAACCGTTAGATCGAACTTAGCTTGTTACACACAAGTGAAATGTACCCTCATTTAGGTTTATGAACCGTACCCAAACGTGTATACCATGTTGACTCACAAATTGTTAACCGATATTAGCCATATGATTACTCTCATATCAACCTTATTCATCTTAACCATAACTAGTTCAAATGACTCAAATGAAACTAGTTAAAGAGCCGTTCAATTGCTATATTCTCATAGAAGTATACAAGAACACAATCGAAACAAAATCGGTTTGATTCACTCGAATGAATACATGAACATTATAGCCACGGTTTGGAAAGATTGCATTCCTTATTTTATATATGTTTAGGCTCATGTACACAACCGATTTCTAAAAGTAACCACTTAAGTATGCGTATTGGTATGCGTACTTAAGTAACTGGATTTGAGTTTGTTTTGGTTTTCAAACTCAGCAGAAATTCACGTACGTGAAATTTCTGCCAGTAGTGGAATATGAGGTTTATCTGACCCACATCCCCGACCCTCGATGGCAGTCAATTAACCATGGACCGGTCAAAACAATCCCAGGTTTAAAAAAAAATTGGAGAGTCAAAAATGGTCATTGAATGAAAATTTTTATTATTGTTCAACAACCCGCTCTGTGACCGGTCAACCTAGGTATTCCTCTGGTTCAATTTTCTAGGAAGCCCTTCCCAACATATTTCCTCTGGTCATGATTTTCTAGAGATTGAATCTTTACGTAAATCTAGGGATGCGATTAAATACCCCCTCTCTCCCGTTAAAACCAAGAGAACCTTATCTTTTCCATCATCTTTCTTCTCTCACCACCGAACTCGTATCTCTGTCTCTCGTTTTCTTTTTCGTCTTCTTTCACAAATCTCTCTTGTTCTCTTCTTTCACAAATCTTACAAACCGAAAGAGTAAAAGCTCCTCATCAAAGAACAAAATCGTTGGATCTTAAGTCTGCATCCATGATCTGATAAGAGAAAAGATAAACCCTAGGACCAATAGTAAACCAAATCATTCTACTCATGTAGCAGATCTGTATTCGAGGTCTTCTTCTTCTTTGAAGGTAAATAATAAACGAATACCGTAATGTCTTCTGCAATTTTCTGATATTTACATGGTTTATTATACCATGCATCTAATAGCTTGAAATTTCAGTGTTTTGTAGTGAGAAACATATTTCAATGGGTCGGGTAATGATGAGAATAGAGTTGATATTATTAATTCTAAGGTATACAAACTTTATTTCTTCCCTTGATTTCAATTTCTCAAATTAGAGTTTCTTTAATTTATCTGTTTTTGCTTATTTAGAGTTTTGATATTTGGATCTAGATATTTTTGATTAATTAAGCATTTATGTTGTTAGTTTTCATTATATTTTGGTATAGATTTGTTGGAAATTTTGAATAGAAATTATGTTAGTTATAATTGAAGGGTTGTTTCCAAGAGATGTGACCCTCTGTGAATGGACTCTTTCCAAGAGTTGTGACTCTCCATGAAAGGACTCTTACAAAGAGATGTGACTCTTGACGAAGAGACACTATGTCCTTTCCTAAGAGACACCAATCAAGTATATAAACCCACTATAGTTTCATTCTAAACATAAAAAAATCACACACAAAATCTGATTTCACTTGCATTCATTGTTGTCATAGTATTGAGAGATAAAAACTAAATTTGGTTCGCTGTTTCCTTGAGTTTGGAGTGCTTCTACTCGAGGAAGAAAGATCGTTGTATCCTGGGAGACGTTTCGCAAGTAAGAACCCATTAGCACCGGAGTGGGGCGAATTTCGTCTTAAGGACAGAGTATCCAATACTCGACTCGGTCTATGCATAATTCATAGTCTTCTAATTCTCTGGGTTTCTTTTCTTAATCTCTTGGTTATTGCATCTCGGATCATCGATCATCGTCAGCAGCATAAAAAGGAGAAGATATCCAACAATCTTAAGACGAAATCCTTTATCTTCTTCTTTTCTTCTAAAACATTTTGATTGGTGTTATCGATACAAGAAGTCCGGGTTGTTTAAATTGATTGATTCTAACGACTGTAAATCGTTGAAGACAGTTCAGAATATAATCATATTTGGTGGTAATCCAAATTTATGGTTGGATGCATAGGACTTTTGGATTCTTTCGGACTCTTACCTCTATCTCTCATGAAACTCTCCTCTTTCCTTTATTGAGTTATTAGTAAATTTAAAAGTTATTAATTCATAACAGCTCTTAATAGTCAGTTTAAATTTCTTTTGTGGCTAGAGGAAATTAAACTAGAAGAACCAGGAAAAGGAAATATGGAAAACGCCGTTTTGACTCCTGCCGGATGTCAACGATATATCTCAAGAGATTGGAAATATTTCTGATCAAAGAGTTGGGAACGACAACAAAACGGATCATTAAAACTAATTGAAACAACATATGGAGAGGAAAGTTGCAGTGAACGTAGACTTTGAAGCAACGGACAACCATTCTTTTTATTTGGTGTTTGACAACGCTGATGTTTGTGCACACAAAATTTTAAGAATTTTGGAGTAGTAGAAGCATTTTTACAAAATCCAGAAAACCGAGTCTGGTTTCTGCAAAATTATTAAAGAGCAGGATATCAGTTCTAGCCCAGAATGATTTCCAAAATTTTAGTCTTTTAATTTTGTGGTAAGAAATGGAAGTTATTGATCAGGATTTTGTCTTGATTATAATTTTTAATCTCCATTTGGTATCGAGATGCAAAAGATAAAGCAAGTCAAAAATTATTGTGAATATCCGTTAAAAGAGGCGTGTCTGTTCACCAAAAGACATTAGAAGAGACAGAAGGAAGTTGTAACCGTCTGGTCCATTGGGATGTATATCTGCGAAAGGATACATCTGTTAGGAGATTCACATTATGATGATTCAGTGTCTTTGGTACATGATTAGACGGATTGATGAAGGGTTTCAAGTGAACCATTCTTGAATGAGACAAGACATGTCGAGACGTCTTTTGAATTCACGAAGATGATCTCTTCATTAAAGTGGATGTGGAAGAGTCTTTGCAAACTCCATTAGAGGTACTCTTTATACCGGATACAACACGAGTGTTGACGGTGACAAAACTCCGTCCGTGATCGGGTGTTTAGTTTCGTAACCGTCCTTGAACAAGGTTGGTGAAAACGTTGTTCATGGCATGGCATGGCACACTCTGTGCCTTATAAGATGGTTTTGCTTGTACTGATGAAGTATGACATGAATCGTCTTGGTCGAGAGTGATTCAAGACTCAACAAAACTGTGTTTGTTTTGAATCATAAATTTTGAATCCAAAATCCTAGCGACCAAGAGTTTAATTGTGAATTAAAAGGTTTCGGTTTACTTTTGTGCATGTATTGCGAGATTGCGAATATCTCGTAATAGGAAAAAGATTTTGGATTAATCTTTTATACGAAGTGTAAAAGACATCCTGGTGATCGAACATACTAAATTTCAGAATTTTGGACCTGTGGAATTATTCTTAGAAATTACTCGGGGTGAGTTCTCTTCCTAGAAAATTCTGTAAGGCAACAACATCGGTCCTGATTGAGAACATTTCTGTGCGTGATATGTTACGTGCCCGTTTGGATTAAAGATGTTTTATATAAGTGCCCTATTTTAAAATTTAGTTTTGAATTTTGATTTGGCACCGATTACATCACAACCAACGGGATAAAGAAGTATACAAGTCTTGAAGAAGTATACAAGTCTTGAATTATGCTTCAACCCCACTGTAATCCTAGTCTTGGACAAAGATTAACAAAGATGTTGTTGATCAAGGAACAATTTAGATCGTTGAAAGAAATGATGATATTTCGATTCCTAACCGTATATGTATATTTCGAATTGTGGGGTAAACCATATGCTATATACTGTCTAAGAAAAACAGGGGTGTTTTTAAAATCCAAATTATTCATGTCAATCGTCAAATTTAGACGTAAATGGTGATTGAACACATGTGATTAATTTGTAACAAATTGGATGAAAGGGCGGCCGACCTATCCAGAATTGGAGAGTTACAAAATCACGTTGGTTAGTGCATGCATAGATGGATGTAAATTTGTACGGACATGATTTTGGATATAATTTGTAGCAAGTAAAATTGGAAGAGGAATTACAAAAATTTGTAATAGTGCTACAAAATGGGGACAAGTCTCTAGTAAATAGTCTTAGAGGACCGCGCGTGAAAATATTTTTGATGACTAGAGATAATGTGTTCATCGAGGGAATAGGTTAATTTAAAGCCTACAATTAAGAGTGACATAATGGTAACCCAACCTAGTTGACTGGAGATCCCAAGATCTAGGTTCAAAAGGGACAACTAAGTTATGTATAACTCGGAGTGAACACTGTGGAGATAAAACTCCATCCTATTCCTATGATGAGACAAGTGTATTTCCTGAAATGTGTTTTAGGATAAGCTATGCTTTTAATGATGCCTATATCTTGTATTTACAAGTGGGATACTACAGGGTATTCTTAATGGGACATCACCTATGTGAGTGTAGAATTGTGGCCGATTCTATGGAAATTTTATAAGGCTTTAATTTCCTAGAGCACTCATGAATCCAGGATTTGTTCAGGGCCGAAATGAACACAACCGTAGAACCAAATTAGTGAGAAAAAGCATTGTGTGATAACTATTGTCTTGGTTTACATTAAAAGCTGAACAGTTCAAGACATCGCGTTCCACCGGGTTAGCGAGTAAATCAGATAGTTATTCACTAAGGAAGGTTCAAAGCCAAAAGCTACCTATCCCCATGCAATGACTTTTCACTTTATCTCTCTTTAGTGTCTGCATAACATTTGCATTCTTAGAAGTTCTATTCAAATGTGGGGGATTGTTGGAAATTTTGAATAGAAATTATGTTAGTTATAATTGAAGGGTTGTTTCCAAGAGATGTGACCCTCTGTGAATGGACTCTTTCCAAGAGTTGTGACTCTCCATGAAAGGACTCTTACAAAGAGATGTGACTCTTGACGAAGAGACACTATGTCCTTTCCTAAGAGACACCAATCAAGTATATAAACCCACTATAGTTTCATTCTAAACATAAAAAAATCACACACAAAATCTGATTTCACTTGCATTCATTGTTGTCATAGTATTGAGAGATAAAAACTAAATTTGGTTCGCTGTTTCCTTGAGTTTGGAGTGCTTCTACTCGAGGAAGAAAGATCGTTGTATCCTGGGAGACGTTTCGCAAGTAAGAACCCATTAGCACCGGAGTGGGGCGAATTTCGTCTTAAGGACAGAGTATCCAATACTCGACTCGGTCTATGCATAATTCATAGTCTTCTAATTCTCTGGGTTTCTTTTCTTAATCTCTTGGTTATTGCATCTCGGATCATCGATCATCGTCAGCAGCATAAAAAGGGAGAAGATATCCAACAAGATTTTCTATTTTACTCGTCCTTTTAAGTTACGTGTCTTCTTAAATGCATGAAAGCTATGCTTGTCCCCTGTTTAGCTCACTGATTGGATGTCTGTTGTGTAATTGATCTCTGACTTGTTTGTATTTTGATTAGTAGAGTTCTTTTATGTTGATTGCAGTTGGGTTATTCTTAGGTGCCATGGAAAGAAACTGAAAGTGGTTTTTTTTATAGGAGCCATTGTTGGATCAATTTTAGGATCTTTAATATTTGATTCATATTTATAGGTTGATGTTCTTGCTAGCCTTATAAGTTGAAGACTAGTTAGAGAAAGAGTTTGTTCAGCCGTATGTTATCTTTCTTACATGGTAAGTTGAGATTTTCATTACTACTAGAATATTTGATAGATTAACTGATATTTTGATTAATCTTTAAAAATTGTACATTGTTCTTGATTTTTCGTGTTTTATATTTAAAGATTCAATATATATTCGTACCCCAATTATCTCTTCGACAAACTACCATCTGGATGTATTGAATATGTGAACCTATGTAAATTACTGTGTTACTTTTGGACCAAACATAATTTGATCGCATGTGTTCTAGTAGTCATGAAAATTCTGCATAGAAACTTGTTAATTTTAATATCGTGCTAAATTTGGAAATAACCCTGGCTTTGTTTTGTCAATTGGTGTCACATATCTACTTGCTGATTTAATTTGGCTTGCGTTTCTTACTATTTAGTTCTTTGGATTGTGGGTTTATCCGCCATGGGAGCTTGGTGTAATTTCTTGACCTGTTCCGGCAAGAAAATATGGTAATTTTTTGTGTTATATTCACTTCCAACTTAGGGTACTCCTCCTAATATACATCTGTGCTGCAATTCTTCCCATGATTTTGCTTGTTAAATTTACTTTCACTAATACTGAATATTGAACGATGTTGTTTATGCTCATTTGCAGTATCAGTTAGCCTAGATTTATATAGTAATGAAAATGCAACAATAAAAGTTTGTCAAATAGCGAAGGAGCAGAGGTGTTAGAAAACAGATCTTTCAAAGATGGAGTGTTTGGAAAGGGTAAGTACATTTCTAAAGTTGATCACTTGCTAGAGGTAGTTTCTGTAGAAAACAAAACCACTTTAGTTTTAAGAAATAAATAATTGCATACCAAATTATCTTTAGAAGTTAGTTGGATTTGTTCCATATCAATACAGTTAATCAAGTATATTCATCTTTATTACCATGTTCTTGTAGGTTTTTTTTTTTCATGGTATCTTGTGGGTTTCGGTTGAATGTTGAATTAGTTTGACTTATATGGATCGTATGTTTTATTCAAGGTCGTTCATGTGGAGCACTGTGAACGAGTTCAAGTGATCACTGCAAGTAAATGAATAACCATTGCCAATTGCCATGAGTGTGTGTTCTATGTAGGAATCAGCGGCCACTAATTCTTGGGGATAATCATGAGTTGCAGGTAAACCGTGTTGCTCTAAACCTTCTTATAATTCTGTAGTATCCTTCTAGTATACCGAAATTTTGTTGATAGACATTATGGTTTCATTTTCATCCTACTCATTCCAGAAAATGTTCAGAAAAGCTCTGGTCTTTCTTGCATCAGGTGGCCCCATACAATACTTACTATATGCAGCTGGAAGAGCACCTGAGTCAAGTTGGTGTCAATACAACTATAAACAAATGGAACAAACCACTTTTTATGGCTGTGATGGATCCACACGATTCATTATCTCATCTTGCATGGGTCTCTGATGTTCAACCTGAGTCTGCTTCGTGCCTAAATGCTGATCATTTTATCAATATCTTGGTTTGTTGCTATCTCATTTTCGTCTTTATGTTGTGAAAGGGAAGATTGAATTATGTTTTAAGCTCTACTGTATAATGCCACATCTCCTTTGCGTGGTAGTTTTTTCTTTGTCGAACTACAAGTGTTTGTAGCTAAATCTCTTCTGTTTTCAGGACTTAAAAGTTAGGAAGCATTGTTAGGCCATGATAATTTTATTTAGCTGTTTTAATTATTTTTTCTTTTCAATTGGTCAAGGATCAAATTGATGTTGATTGGTTTTCAACATGTTAATATTGAGATGGTTTACGACTAGTTTAAGAGTTTAATTCAACTGTGATTGGAATGACTAAAACATTAAATTATATGAGTTACTTTCCCATGTCTAGAGCTGCAAGATTTGTGTCACTAGTCACAAACACTTGCGTTTGGTAGCAATGTCCATCCAATAGATAATAAAGGCACTTTAGAATGTTATCATTTATATATATGATTATCACAATGTCTTATCTTAATTTAATTTTTCAAAAGACATCTTGCTGCAACACTATCTATGAATCTCTAGTACCCGAACCACCATGTCTCTCTCTTTATAAGTAAAATGAAAAACAGACCCCAGAATCCAACTTTAAACCCCATAATTTGTATGGATCTTCTCCAGCTGATTTTTTCTTGCATGCTGCAGTCATAGTAAGTTGTAAGCCTTGCTTGCCCATGGAACTTGTATGGTATGTATAAATTTTGCAATATGAACTGAAAATTGTGATGGAGCTGTAAGACTTCCTGGTTCTAAAGTTGGGCTATTGATACAGGACGCTAAATAAATGATATTGGGTAGTTTATAATGAATGGTTCTATTTTTTTATGTTGACATGTAACTTGGTTTTCCTTTTTGTTACCTTCAATAATTAGTTGTTACGACATAAATTTGACTCCTTTACATATCTTAAGATTTTAGAGTTTAGATCCTTGAAAGCTGGTGAAAATTGTAAGAAAATGATGTTAGTCTTATGGAATTGTAATATCTTTATCCTCCGTTTCTGTTTCAGGAGCCTAGTAGTATGCAGAAAATTATGGAAATCGATCAACATATAGATTGTGGTAAGAGTACTGGACTAATTGTTGATGCTCGTACACATGTTGAACATGCACGAGTCGAGACTCAGGTGATTCCTTTATTCACTTTTACCTTTGCCATATACTTTCAACTCTGCATCTATATTACCCAATTCCTAATTTTGTTATTTTATCAGAACCACAATAATAGAGAGCCCACGATTTTTGAATCCATAATAAAAGCTTTATGCAATACGATCTCAGGTTCTGAGGGAGAAGACTTCTCTTTGCAGAAGCAATTCAACAAGGTGTAACATTTACTGAGTCAAATAAATAACATTGAAAGTGGAATCCTCTTTGCCCTAAGATGCATCTATACATGGATTATAATGTCCAGAAACCGGGCGTAAACATAAGACTTAAACATAACATTTGTCGCCGAGATAATTTTGATGTTGGTGATCAGTTGAATTTTCTCTCTGACATTGTTCTGTAGTTGGTGTACTAGTTATGTGCTATATTTTCATGTCCTATCGTAACAATTCAATCTTATTCTTTGTTTCAGGGAGCTCAACGTGAGAAAGGTGCGTCTTCAAATAATGAGAAGCAACTCTCAAATATTAAAAGTTTGGTTGGATGATTTTCTCCTGTTGCTTAAGAGCCTGTTGTAACCCCCTCTTTGACTGCAGTTGTCTTGCAACTTATTGTTAGTCAGGACTTGTATTGGTATGAACTCGGGACTTAAATCTATTTTTGTGTAATTTGATGGAATAATTATTTGAATTTATTAGTGCAAGTTTGATTTGGTTCTCATTCTGGGTTTGATTTTGTTCTCATTTGAGTTTCATTTGAATCTTATTTAAGTTTAATTTGGTTTTCATTTGAGATTCAGTCAGGCCAGACAGACTCAGTCAGGCAATCTGAATCTATTTTTTTTATATTAAAATGTATATCTACGAATGACTAGGGCCAGTCTTAACACCTTGACCGTTAAAATCGTTTGTTGATATGAGATGCACCGCGACCCGCAGAGCCACGTTATAGATGAAAAAGAATCTCAAACAACGACCATTTTCGCTACCGCTAAAGCAAGTCATTTAACTTGTATATATGACTTGCCCTGACAGTAGAGAAACTGTTATTTTCCACTAGCGACTTAGCCAGTCTCCATCAACCATTTAGTACACACACAAGTATGTATACATTTGGTTCCCGGTTTTGGACTTATACACAAATGTGAGAACACACTATATGCTTATATCCAAAGATGGTTACATGATTCTAAACTCTTTATTTCAATCATTGAAACATTCTTAGAGGATATATTTGTTATTCACAAACTATTTTTCATCAAAGCAATTTTAAAGATATTGAAATAATCATTATCGAAACATTCTCAGTCTACACCAAATGATTGCAGCTTTATTTGGTGATCTTAGTGCGTATTCCATCATCGTAGATGATGATTGAGAAGAAGGTCGTATGAAGAGCTAATGGTAATGATACTTGAAAAAATGGGGGTACAACAACCACACCCAACAATTCGTTTGGCAATCTGAATACACAAACTCCAATATACTTTCAAGAGAATCAACTAGTCAGTTAGACTCAATCTAGAGAAAAGTATCTCAAAGAGTTTTATATCTATATCTCTCAATTCAATCTCCAATCAGCAAATAGGAATTTGCGAGCCCAATTGAATATAAGAGAAATAACTTTAACGGTACCAAAGACCAATGTTCAAGGATCAATCAATTTCAATCAACAACCAAAGGTTGGATTTACGAATTTATCGATTCATCGCACAACCTGTGATATTTCAATTATATAACAAAATACAATGCGGAAAAGAAATAACACAGACACTAGAATTTTGTTAACGAGGAAAACTTCAAATGCAGAAAAACCCCGGAACATAGTCCAGATTTGAACACCACACTGTATTAAGCCGCTACAGATACTAGCCTACTACCAATGAACTTCGGACTGGACTGTAGTTGAACCCTAATCAATCTCACACTGGTTCAAGGTACAGTTGCACTCCCTACGTCTCTGGTCCCAGTAGGATACTACGCACTTGATTCCCTTAGCTGATCTCACCCACAACCAAGAGTTGCTACGACCCAAAGTCGAAAACTTCATAAAAAAAACTGTCTCATACAGAAAATCATATAGGAATAGATAAATCTGTCTCCCACAGAAATACCTACGAGTTTTGTTCTATCTTTTGATAAATCAAGGTGAACATGAACCAATTGATATACCGAACTTATATTCCAGAAGAACAGCCTAGAAATATCAATAACCTCACAATAATCTTAATCGTATGGTAGCGAAACAAGATATTGTGGATTCACAAACGATGAGACGAAGATGTTTGTGACCACTTTTTCTCTTACCTATCGGAGAATGAATCTCGTGCCATAAAGAAGATAGTACTCAAACACGATAGAAGATGCAAGATCAGATCATGCAACTACAAAGAAAATACTTGGGTTTGGCTTCACAATCCCAATGAAGTCTTTAAGTCGTTAACCTACAGGTTTTCATGAAAAACCTAAGGTTAATTGAGAATCGATACTAGCTTATATAACTAGTATCACACAGCAGGTGTGGGGATTAGGTTTCCCAGTTGATAGAGTTATTCTTTATATAGTTTTCAAATCAGGGTTTGCAATCTAAGTTACCTTGGTAACAAAGCATTCAATATTCACCGTTAGATGAAAACCTGATTATATTCAAGCTAATATCTTTCAACTGTTAGATCGAACTTAGCTTGTTACACACAAATGAAAAGTACCTTCATTTAGGTTTATGTATCCGTACCTAAAGGTGTACACCATGTTGGCTCAACAATAGTTAACCAAGGTTAGCCATATGAATACTCTCATTTCAACCTTATTCTTCTTAACCATAACTAGTTCAAATGACACAAATGAAACTAGTTAAAGAGTTGTTGAATTGCTATATTGTCATAGAAGTATACAAGAACACAATTGAAGCAAAATCGGCTTGATTCACTCGAATCAATTCATGAACATTATAGCCATGGTTTGCAAAGAATGCATTACTTAATATATAAATGTATAGATCATGTACACAACCGATTTTAGAACTTTAACCTTCAAGTATGCAAACGTGTACGCATACTTGAAATACCCGGACTGAAATTGGGTTTTTCCAGTACGCGAACGGGTACGCATACCACCAATCCCAGCAGAAAATCTCGGACATGAACCTTATGTCAGTAGGCATACGGGTACGCATACTTAGGTTCCCAGACTTCTCAAATCAACAAGTACGCATACTATGGTTCAAATTGATTACTATATACAAAGAGCTAAGGAAAACACTGGTATGATATTCAACAATATTACTATATACAAAGAGCTAAGGAAAACACTTTGAAATTTGATGATATGAACACTAGATATTTTCATGACAAGGTAAAATTTAGGAAGAAAATGACACAAATTGATTCAATTCAAAATAGTATGGGTATTTGGTTAACTGATAGAAGTAGCATAGCTGATGAGTTAAGAAAGCATTTCTCTCACATTAGTAGTTCTTCTAATCCCCAAACCCTGATTCTCTCATAAGTAGAATTAATCCTTGCATTACTGTTGAAGATAATGAAGCCCTCCTTAAGTGTCCTTCACATGATGAAGTTACGCAAAATTATTTTTCAAATGCAGCCATGGACCTCGCCTGGTCCTGATGTTTACCCACCAGGTTTTTATCAGAAAATATGGGATGTTGTTGGTGATGATACTGTCAAAATGGTTCAAGCCTTTTTTCACTCAAAGCATCTGTTAAAACAGATGAACCATAGCTTTATAACTTTAATCCCTAAATCAAATTTCCCTAAATTAGCTTCTGACTTTAGACCTATTAGCTTAAGCAATGTGTCTTATAAGATTGTGTCTAACCTTATGGCTGCTAGGCTTAAAAAAGTTATGGATAAGTTTATAAGCCCATATCAGGCTGTTTTTTTTTTTTTTTATCTTCTACACAAATTACTGATAACATTGTTCTTGCTCATGAACTTGTTAATATTATGAGAAAATGTAGAGCTAAAAAGAAGGGGCTAATGGCTGTTAAACTTGATATGTCAAAGGCTTTTGACAGAATTGAGTGGGGTTTCTTGGATGCAGTTCTTAAAAAGCTAGGTTTTCATGAGGATTGGTGTAAGATGGTTTTTGAGTGTGTTTCCACTGTCTCAGCTTCTGTGTTATTAATTGGTTCACTGGGTGAGGTTTTTTACCCTACAAGGGGTCTTAGACAGGGAGACCCCTTGTCTCCTTACTTGTTTATTATCTATATGGAGTCCTTCTCTAGAATTCTTGTTGAGGCTGAGAATAATGGTATGTTGTAGGGTGTCAAAGTGACAAGACACAGTCCAGCAATAAGTCATCTATTTTTTGCTGATGACTGTTTCATTTTCACAAAAGCAAACAGTGCTAATGCTAGGCAGCTAGAAAGCATAATCAAAGTTTTTAGTACTTTTTCAGTCACCAATTAACTTTTACAAATCAGGTATTGCTTTTAACCCTAAACTAGATAATTCCATTAAGGTGAACATTTCTGATTTGTTGAATATTAAGAAATTGGCCCTTAATGACAAGTACCTAGGTGTACCACTTCTCATTCAGTAAAAATAAAACAGAAATTTTTGCCCATTTAGAGAAGAAATTCCATGGTAGATTAGCTACTTGGAAGAGTACGCATCTTAACCAACCATCTATGACTATTATGTGGCAGTCAGTGTTAGGATATTTAGCTTCCCATCACTTAGCTGTCTTCTCATCTAAGAAGGTAACTGATAGACTGGTGTTTATGGGTAAAAATCGTTTCTACCGATTTCGGTAAATTCGGTAGGTGAGTGAGAAACTGGTTCAAACCCTAAACAAATGTGCTGCACGTGAGCACTTTATAGATTCGAGAGGTCAATGCATGCAAGTCCGGCCTAAACCAAGAAATGGCCGTTCCGGACTTGCTTCGGTCACAAAGTGGAGGAGAAGGGTTGATTTGGGGAGGGAAGCAAAGAAAGGTGTTGAGGAGAGTAGTATCTCGACTTGTATCGAAAAGTGAAAGCTTAGGAAGCTTGCAAGAGATGAAAGCTTTTTGGGAGAGCTTGCAAAGTTGCCTTTACGAGTGTAAGTGTAGTATATTTCTCCCGACCGAGACTTGTTGTGCGGTGGAAATAGGTAAGACCTATTTATACAAGTCGAGATTGAAACGTACCCCGGCCTCATGAAGGAAGAGAGTAAAGGGTGAAATAATGGGAGGAGGTGGTAACCGCATGGTTTAATGGGCGAAACGTTTTCACCATTATTTCCTCTTTTATTTGACCGCTTTATTCCTTTTCACGCTTTCTTAATGTGAGCGTAGTGTACTGCTGCATCTTTGTGACCGCCAAACCAAAACCCTAAAGAAGCATCCCCCGGTTTGTGTCGATGTCTCGAGGTTGGTTGCATCTTGAGTACAAGCGGCGCTGCTAGTGGCGCGTGTGGCATGTGCGGAATGCCTTGGTGGTAGGTTGCATGGTTTGCAAGTTAGGTTACCAGCGTGTGTGTTTGGCATGTGCCAATGCCATGTGCGGAATGCCTTGGTGGTAGGTTGCACGGTTTGCAAGTTTGGCTACCAACGTGTGTGTTTGGCATGTGCCAATGGCATGTGCGGAATGCCTTGGTGGTAGGTTGCACGGTTTGCAAGTTAGGCTACCAGCGTGTGTGTTTGGCATGTGCCAATGGCATGTGCGGAATGCCTTGGTGGTAGGTTGCACGGTTTGCAAGTTAGGTTACCAGCGTGTGTGTTTGGCATGTGCCAATGGCATGTGCGGAATGCCTTGGTGGTAGGTTGCACGGTTTGCAAGTTAGGCTACCAGCGTGTGTGTTTGGCATGTGCCAATGGCATGTGTGGAATGCCTTGGTGGTAGGTTGCACGGTTTGCAAGTTAGGCTACCGGCGTGTGTGTTTGGCATGTGCCAATGGCATGTGCGGAATGCCTTGGTGGTAGGTTGCACGGTTTGCAAGTTAGGCTACCAGCGTGTGTGTTTGGCATGTGCCAATGACTCGTGCGGCCATGTTGACCTAGTTGCAAGTCTTGCAAGCCTAGGGCGCTATATCTGGCGTGGGCCAAAGGCATAGCGGCTTAGAAATATGGCTTGCGACACGTGTTGGCATGTGCCAATGGCACATACGGCCATGTTGACCTAGTTGCAAGTCTTGCAAACCTAGGGCGCTATGTTTGGCGTGGGCCAAAGGCATAACGGCTTGGAAATATGGCTTGCGGCACGTGTTGGCATGTGCCAATGGCATGTGCGGCCATGTTGACCTAGTTGCAAGTCTTGCAAACCTAGGGCGCTATGTTTGGCGTGTGGCCAAAGGCATAGCGGCTTAGAAATTTGGCATTGTTGCCGCGGTGCGCAGATGCGGCTTGGTTTGACATTCTTTGCCATGGTGCGCGGTATGCGGCTTGGTTTGGCATTGTTGCCATGGTGCGCGATGTGCGGCTTGGTTTGACATTCTTTGCCATGGTGCGCGAGATACGACTTGGTTTGGCATTGTTGCCATAGTGCGCGAGGTGCGGCTTGATTTGGCGTTGTTGCCATGGTGCATGATATGCGGCTTGGTTTGGCATTGTTGCCATGGTGTGCGAGTATGCGGCTTGGTTTGACATTGCTGCCATGGTGCGCGGTATGCGGCTTGGTTTTGCATTGTTGCCATGGTGCGCAGTATGCGGCTTGATTTTGGAATTAGGGTTCTGTGTTGAAACCCTAATCTGGTATTTTGAAAAAATACCCCTATTAATTATTTACACCTGAGTTAAATGTTCTTAGTTATGTGTTGCGGGTAACACTAGGTCATGGGGTTTTACGATTTTACCCCTTGTCTAAAAACCACCATCAACATTAAGTCCCCTGCTTAGCTCGGAACAGGGGCTTTGTTGCGATGTAAGCATAAGATGGTGACAAACTGTTAACAGCAAAACGTAAGGAAAATTGAAAGGAGGCTTGTCTGACCTTTATAAATAGGATTTGGAATCCTTGCCTCTGCTAGTTTTGCACAAATCGGGAGGCTGGCACAATTGGTGGGCCCGGTGCAGCTTGGGAGACGTTGGGAAGTTGGCGTGAGTTGGGAAACTGAGTGTGCTAGCTGGCGGGACCGGCGCAAAGTGTGGAAGTCTTGCGTGCTTGCAGGCGTGACTTGTGCGACCATTGGGAGGTCGGCGCAAATTGGTGGGGCTGGTGCAACTTGGAAGCCGTGCTTGCAGGCGTGATTTATGTAATTAAAGAGGGAGCAGACGTTTCTTCAGCTAGCAAAGTTTCCTTATTTTGCTTTCCTTCACGTGCGGCTTCCATTAGGGCATCATCCATGCCAAAAAATCTGGAAGCATTATGTCTTTCATTGCTCCCTTTCCTTTTTAAGGTTAAAGTATTCATATCCAACGCGAATGTATCGTCTCCCTTGTTTGAGAAGGGGTTCTTCCTGTTGATTCCCCTTTTCCTTTGCTTTGCCGGTGCGTTTTCTTCTTCTTCCTTTTTTTTTTGTTCACTCCATCCTCTTTTATATGCGTGTAGACAGGATGGAATTTGATCATCTTTCCATTTCTTGCAGTGTATGATGGGATCTTCCAGAGACGGCCGTGCCTTTAACCTTTTGGAAAAGGACTTCAGAATCGGTGGAGATCGACCTTCTTCTCTTGAGGAAGTATTGGTTGGGGTTGAATCTTTGTTCCATGAAGCTAACGAAATTATTAAGGACCTCCCTTCCTTCTATCCTCACGAAGAACAGGTGCATGTTCGGACTCTCTTTGGTTCAGTGGACGCGGAGGAGAACGCCATGATTCTTGATTTTGATGTGGATGAATAAAAAAACTTCCTTCGAAATGTTGATGAAAAAAACTTTCGAAGGAGTATATGATAGAAGCGAGACAGCCTTTGAAGTTGATGCCAAAGGTGTTATTGATGATCTAGGAGGGGTCATGGTGGCGTATCTTTGGAATAGTTGTCGGGGAGGACACTATGCTGCTGTGGGCTGCTTCGGATGGGATGTTGAGGTTTCCGCGCTAAAACCGCTGAATGGAACCTTTGTTGCCCGAAGGATTGCTGGGGGAAATGCTTGAAGATAGCTTTGCACGAAGGGACTTGCGCTCCATCCTTCGAGGGCTAGTTCCTCCTTTTGTTTTTCTGTTAGCTGCTTAGTTCCCTGATGTTTTTTCCTTCTTTTTTTTTTGTAAACACATCTTTCCCTTCTTCTTCATCAGTAAACCTTTTGCTTCATATATATATATTTTTGAAAGGGGTTGTGGTATGATGGCTCTGCAATGGTTTTCTGGGTTCTTCTGATGTATTTCTCTGATATCTGAAGGATTCGCTCGGGAAGAGACATATTTATTTTATTTTTATTTTATTTTATTTTTGACAAAAGGGGAGATCTCCAGGGAAAAATACAAACGGTGTATTCATCCTGGGGAAGTACATCTATTAAAAGGAATGATTCAAAGGAAGTACTGAAAAGGGGAGTGATTGGGAAATACAGCATTTTAGGGATTGGATTCCTTGAGCCATCGCGAGTGAACTATCACGCCTTCGGGTGTGTCGGTATTGATGAGCTTGCAATATCCTCCCAAAGGGTATCTGCAACCAGGTGCATGACGCCTTCACCTTCCTCGGGAAAATCCATCTTTCTTGTCATCCTCCCAACTTGAAACGAGCTTTCCTTAACCACTACATCTCCGATTGAAAACGGGTTCAGACGTCGTGTAACCATTTGAGCCTTGGCTTCGTTGGTTTCGCTAGAAGCTTCCAAGCTTCTTGCAAAGTGTTCGAATGGTCCAGTTCCCCATTCACATTTTTGACGGCGTTCGTGCGGTTGTTGCGCCGAGTCCCCATGACGAATGGGGGAAGAAAAGGTCGGTTGCGAGAAAAGGTTGCTCGGTCGGACTTACTTGCATTTGAAAATCATGGGATAGCGCCAACGGGTCCTCTTCGGACGCTTGGGTTCCTTTAATAGCTCGTTGATGTGGTAACCCGTGGGACGATTTGTTGGGAATCCCTTGAGCGGGGATGTCGGCGAGGGTGTACGCCCGATTTTGCTTTGTTGTCGAGCGCCCATAAGCGTCCCAAAATCATGTCATGATCTAGTTCTTTGACAATGTGGAACTTCTTTGTGCGTTATAGCGTCTCCCATCTCGATCTCTAGGTTGATGTAGCATGCGCGTTCAAAGCCTCTCCTCTCAAGCTCTTAATCACAGACGGGAAATAGGTAGCGTCTTGTTTTGTAAATCCGGCTGCCTTTAGTGTCTTGAAAGTGATGATGTTGTGGTCAGAGGTCGTGTTGATGAGCGTGTCGTCAAATTCAGTACCTCTTAAACGGGACGTGGTCAGCAGTCCCCAGTTCTCCGCTTCGCTTGTTTGGGAAGCTTGAGCCCTTGACGTGGATTCCGAGGGGAGAAAAAGACGTTTTCCGGATACAACACGATTGAGAGCTGCGAAAATATCTTGGCGCTGAACCTTGGAGAGATAGAGAATTTCGCATATATATCGCATCATGGATTGTACGGTCTCGTGCACGGAGTCCCCGGAGGAACCGCGGTTTCTTATTGGGAGTGGGTCTCGATGCACTCTTTCGTCTCCCGATTGGAGTTCTCCCGCTTCTATCCTTTCCTTGAAAATATGCTTTAGTCTGTTGCAATCGCTAGTCGGGTGGTGAACGAACTGTGGTAATGGCGGTATTTTGGGGTTTGCCATCGAGCCTCGGTTGGTGGACGTCGGCGGTGGCGCCGATGACATCATCTTGAACCCGAGGCTTCTAGGAGGTCAATCACCTCCTCGATGGGGAATGGGAAATCAAGGATATTTCCTTCGGCCTCACGATCTTGCCGCGGGAGTTTTAGTGGCGATCTTCCGTTGCGAGGGCTCCCAGTTGCGCCGCGCTTCACGTTTCTGTGGTGGCTCGTAGTCGCGGCTTTCCTTTTTCCTCTTTCGTTCACTATGTTCACGGAGGATGAGCCGGCATTAAATTGTTTGCTCGATGAGGCGCCTACTCCCGCGAGTTTCACGTGCGTCTTCGATTCGAGTTGGCCTAGTCCTTTCCCGAGTAATCTTTGGTCTTTGTTGTTGCGAATCGTCCGGCGGCCTCATGGAGTTCGGAGAATGTTTGGAAACGCAAGTTTTCTAGCAGGGTGCGGTAGATTGGGACCATACCGTTGATGCATGCGTTTACCAATTGTTTCTCGGTCACGTTTGGGTCGTGACAGTCGAGTGCTTGAACCACAACCTTTTGACGAAATCATTCGGATGTTCGTTATCCCACTTGGTACATTCTCCCGAGGTCCGAAAAGGTAACTTGTTTGAGACACGAAGAAATACTTCTGTAAAACGCGGTGACCATGCTACTCCAGTTGGGAATGCTATTCGGTGGGATCTTTGTTGTACCATGTATACGCCCTTCCGGTAAGTGATTTTGAAAATTCCCTTAAACGAAGAACATGATTATATTCATGTTCACCCAAGGATTCCAGGAAACAAGAAACATGTTCGCGTGCATTCCCGGTACCATCATACAGGGTAAATTGAGGGAAAGAGTATCCCCTTGGGAGAGGGATTCTCTGTATTTCGGACGGGTAAGGGGGTTGGTGATGATGTACATCGAACTCATCATGCTTGATTCGGTCACGTAGAAGTTGTTCCAAATCTTCTCTCGTGACGAAATTTGGTGGTTGATTTCTCTCCAACGGGACCCTAGTGCGAGTTTCTTCATCCGTGGAGCGTGCCCTGCTTGAGGTGCCGACGTCGGGGTTGTTGGAGATGCTTCTAGGCGTCTCTCGGAGGATGCGACTCACGGGGTAGTCGTTACGTCGGGGTTTTGAGAAAGGTGAGCACCTCCTTTTGTGTTGAAACCATGTCTGTATGGGCTTTGGCGAGCGTCTCCTGTCGTTCCATCAAATCGGCGATGGTGACGTAAGGGCGACTTCCTCTGGTCCCTCCGATCTCTCGTCCCGTCGGCGGGGTAATTGGAGCCTTAGTTGTCGGAGGCGCCATCTTTGGAAGAAGCATTCGGGGTTGCGGTGGCGGCCCTAGCCACCGGTGGCTGGGGGCGTGACACACGAAGAGATATTCTCGTTGCCGTGATTAGAGGGTTGTGCGAGAGACGCTAGAGGAGGCGGCTGGCTCTGCCCCAGTGATAGGCGGTGTTACACTTAAGGGAGTACATTCGATGTTCTTTGTTGTCGGCCGGTGAAGTAACAATGTTATGGGGGAGACGCCAACATCGGGGATGCGTTACGCTGATGTTCTCGGCAGCCGCTCCGGATCTGAGTTCCACCATGTTGGGATTTGACGTTCGGAAAACGAAATCGGGAGTTGGAGTTGATATTGTAGCCGATAGATCAATCCTCCGTTGTGGTCGCCAATTGTTTATGGGTAAAAATCGTTTTTGCGATTTCGGTAAATTCGGTAGGTGAGTGAGAAAACTGGTTCAAACCCTAAACAAATGTCTTTGCACGTGAGCACTTTATAGATTCGAGAGATCAATCTGTACAAGTCCGCCTAAACC
Source organism: Papaver armeniacum (assembly GCA_023531295.1). Lineage (NCBI taxonomy): Eukaryota > Viridiplantae > Streptophyta > Magnoliopsida > Ranunculales > Papaveraceae > Papaver > Papaver armeniacum. Next base: position 703,956 of record JAJJWW010000818.1, on the reverse strand, counting down.
AAGAAATGGCCGTTCCGGACTTGCTTCGGTCACAAAGTGGAGGAGAAGGGTTGATTTGGGGAGGGAAGCAAAGAAAGGTGTTGATGAGAGTAGTATCTCGACTTGTATCGAAAGTGAAAGCTTAGGAAGCTTGCAAGAGATGAAAGCTTTTTGGGAGAGCTTGCAAAGTTGCCTTTACGAGAGTGTAAGTGTAGTATATTTCTCTGACCGAGACTTGTTGTCTGGTGGAAATAGGTAAGACCTATTTATACAAGTCGAGATTGAAACGTACCCTGGCCTCATGAAGGAAGAGAGTAAAGGGTGAAATAATGGGAGGAGGTGGTAACCACATGGTTTAATGGGCGAAACGTTTTTCACCATTATTTCCTCTTTTATTTGACCGCTTTATTCCATTTCACGCTTTCTTAATGTGAGCATAGTGTACGCTGCATCTTTGTGACCGCTAAACCAAAACCCTAAAGAAGCATCCCCGGTTTATGTCGATGTCTCGAGTGTTGGTTGCATCTTGAGTGCAAGCGGCGTTAGTGGCGCGTGTGGCATGTGCCAATGGCATGTGCGGAATGCCTTGGTGGTAGGTTGCATGGTTTGCAAGTTAGGTTACCAGCGTGTGTGTTTGGCATGTGCCAATGGCGTGTGCGGAATGCCTTGGTGGTAGGTTGCACGGTTTGCAAGTTAGGCTACCAGCGTGTGTGTTTGGCATGTGCCAATGGCATGTGCGGAATTCCTTGGTGGTAGGTTGCACGGTTTGCAAGTTAGGCTACCAGGCGTGTGTGTTTGGCATGTGCCAATGGCATGTGCGGAATGCCTTGATGGTAGGTTGCACGGTTTGCAAGTTAGGTTACCGGCGTGTGTTTGGCATGTGCCAATGGCATGTGCGGAATGCCTTGGTGGTAGGTTGCACGGTTTGCAAGTTAGGCTACCAGCGTGTGTGTTTGGCATGTGCCAATGGCATGTGCGGAATGCCTTGGTGGTAGTTTGCACGGTTTGCAAATTAGGCTACCAGCGTGTGTGTTTGGCATGTGCGGAATGCCTTGGTGGTAGGTTGCACGGTTTGCAAGTTAGGATACCAGCGTGTGTGTTTGGCATGTGCCAATGGCTCGTGCGGCCATGTGGACCTAGTTGCAAGTCTTGCAAGCCTAGGGCGCTATATCTGGCGTGGGCCAAAGGCATAGCGGCTTAGAAATATGGCTTGCGACACGTGTTGGCATGTGCCAATGGCACATGCGGCCATGTTGACCTAGTTGCAAGTCTTGCAAACCTAGGGCGCTATGTTTGGCGTGGGCCAAAGGCATAGCGGCTTGGAAATATGGCTTGCGGCACGTGTTGGAATGTGCGGCCATGTTGACCTAGTTGCAAGTCTTGCAAACCTAGGGCGCTATGTTTGGCGTGGGCCAAAGGCATAGCGGCTTGGAAATATGGCTTGCGGCACGTGTTGGCATGTGCGGCCATGTTGACCTAGTTGCAAGTCTTTGCAAACCTAGGGCGCTATGTTGGGCGTGGGCCAAAGGCATAGCGGCTTAGAAATTTGGCATTGTTGCCGCGGTGTGCGATATGCGGCTTGGTTTGACATTGTCTGCCATGGTGCGCGATGATGCGGCTTGGTTTGGCATTGTTGCCATGGTGCGCAGTATGCGGCTTGGTTTGACATTCTTTGCCATGGTGCGCAGATATCTGCTTGGTTTGGCATTGTTGCCATGGTGCGCAGTCGGCGCTTGATTTGGCATTGTTGCCATGGTGCGCAGTATGCGGCTTGGTTTTGCATTGTTGCCATGGTGCGCAGTATGCGGCTTGGTTTGACATTGCTGCCATGGTGCGCAGTATGCGTCTTGGTTTGGCATTGTTGCCATGGTGCGCAATATGCGGCTTGATTTTGGAATTAGGGTTCTGTGTTGAAAACCCTAATCTGGTATTTTGAAAAAATACCCCTATTAATTATTTACACCGAGTTAAATGTTCTTAGTTAATGTGTTGCGGGTAACACTAGGTCATGGGGTTTTACGATTTTACCCCTTGTCTAAAAACCACCATCAACAACTGGATACTATTCAAATGAACTTTTCTGGAACAAGAGTAAAGATAAAAAGGGTGTGTATCTTAGGAAGTTTGACAATGTGACTAAACCAAGAGTGTTAGGAGGTCTTGGGCTTAAAAAAACAGCTGATATGAATATTGCTTTGCTTGGAGAATGTTGCATGAGCCTGATGCTCCTTGGGTAAAAATCTTAAAACACAAATATTTTGCTAATTCTAATCCCTTATTGTGTTTATGAATACGGTTCATTTATTTGGAAAGGAATATGTATGGGCCTTACAGTCATAAGAGAACATTATTGTTGGGACATAGGAAATGGGAAATGTGTTTCTATTTGGGATGATAAGTGGATTCCGACCTGAATGGTACAGTCAACAATAGGTTTAGATCTAATAATATGGTTACCGTTGATCAATTGATAATTGAGGACCAAAAGGTATGGAATATAGACATTCTGCATACTCTGTTTGATAATGAAACAATAGACAAAATCACTAAAATTAGGATTTCTAAATCTGGTAGTGATAGATTGAGATGGAGACCTAATAAAAATGGTCTGTTTACTGTCAAATCAACTTACAAGGTGGTTAATAATGCAGGTAGTGATGCAGCGGTCAATGCTATCCAGTTAAATTTTCCTTGGTTAAAATTTTGGAAAGCAAATTTGCCTCCAAAGATACTTCATTTTTTATGAAAATGTGTTCACAACTGTTTACCTGTAAATAAAAGATTAGCTAACCATGTTCTGAACATAGATGATGTTGGTCCTTTGTGTAAAACAAAGCCTGAATCTTTAGATCATCTATTTATCAATTGCCCTGTCTCTAGAAGTGTATGGTTTGCTATGGAAAGTAATTTTGCAGGCATAATTGGTTGAAGAACTCTTAAAAACTAGATTGAAAGTTGGTTTGTTGGTAACATTAATATGAATGACTTAATCATCTTTGCAGGTACAATATTATGGAACATCTGGAAATCTAGATGTTCCATTGTTTTTGAAAATAATGACTTGCAGGTTACCAGGTTAGTAAGTCAGATACAAAAAGATCTTACTGAGTGGAATGAGCACCTAAATGCATGACAGATGCTCGGTCAATTGAACGATCACTCAAAGAGTGGAGTTAGATGGACAACTCCAGCAATAGGATTCCATAAAGTCAATTTTGACGCTTCTTTCCTTAAAGCTAATAAATCAATGAGCATTGGTCTAATCATGGTTGATGATGCAGGTACTTTTGAAGGAGCATGGAGCAAGCCAGGAATAGCTGAAGATGAGGAACAAGCTGAAGCGTTGGCTGCTTATGAAGCTATAAAATGAGCAAGAAACAACAACGTTCAGTACTTGCAGTTAGAGGGAGATTCTCTTAATATAGTTAAAGCAATAAAAGGTGTAACAGGCACTGTTAGATGGACTAATAATTCCATCATTCTAGATTGTTTAGATTTTCTTAAAAGTTTTACAAGATGGGTTTGTACTCATGTACCTAGAGATACGAATTCTGTGGCAGATACCCTAGCTAAAGAGGGTAGAGTTATCACTAGTGAAAATTTCTGGGGGACTGAGTCACCTGTGTGGCTTAAGAATCTCAAAAATGAGAAACTATGTATCGCTTTTTAAGCTGAATTAATGAAATATTTCCTTTCCTATTAAAAAAAAAAATGGAGAGATCAATGCTATATTCACACATTTTTTGTCCACTATGGGATTGCCAAAGGACCAAACATGATAGACAAATGCTCTAGTTCTAGCCAACCCTCTTATGTATATACACTGCATAATAACAACCTGTGGGTGTTCTAAAATTCAAAGTGGTTCTTAATTTTATTGGTTTGGACTGATTTTTGTGAGTTAGCTTTCTTAATTGTTGTTTAAAAGAAGAAACTCAAAATGCCCGTGTTAGAATATGGGCATCCAACTCAAAACCAATTGGCAATGAGTAGAGAGGCCCTAAAGGATTATAAACTGCAGGATCATAGATTGCCCAACAATGTGGGACTAATATTCTCAACACGCCCCCTCACGTGTAGCCTCGTTGGGTCTAACACGTGGACAATTAAATCGGGTGATGCGGAGTAAAGGCGCGGTCAAATACTCGTCGCAAATATCCTGTTCTGATACCATGCATGTTAGAATACGTGCATCCAACTCAAAACCAATTGACAATGAGTGGAGAGACCCTAAAAGATTATAAACCGCAGGATTTTTGATTGCCCAACAATGTGGGACTAATAATCTCAACAGCCCTACTTGATGAAGTTTAATCAAATCCACCTGAAATGGCCTCTAGCTTGGGCATCATATGCAGCTTTACTAATTACAAGTCGTTAATTATTGCGCACATCATGGTTAGCTTTCAATGACTAAGGATCTAATAATGTAGGGGTAAAATCACTGCGTGATGATATCATTGACGGGGAACATATGATATGACTTTTCAAGCAAAGACAAAATTGAAGATAAGAATGCAGAGACACGTTGAAGACAAAAATAAGTAAAACATATACATAAAATTCTAATTTAAGAGCATTTATGTGAAAATATTGATATTGGTGTACCATGAATTTTACTTCTGTTCTTTATAATTAGTAAGACCGTTGCCACGGTGGGAGGGCCGACCGAAGAAGAATATGAAGATGGAGTTTGTCCACGACTACTTTCGTCCCGTTTCAAAAAAGGTAATACTTTCACCTCGTTTCAGAAAAAGTGACATTTTCGCCCCATTTCATAAAAAGTGATACTTTCTCCCCTTTTCGGAAAAACTGATACTTTAACCCCGTTTCGGAAAAGTAATACTTTCGCCCCGTTTCGGAAAAAGTGATACTTTCTCCCCGTTTTGAAAAAGTGATACTTTCGCCCCATTTCAGAAAAAGTATCACTTTTTCTGAAATGAAGCGAAAATATCATTTTTTCCGAAACGAAAAAAAGTATCACTTTTCCCGAAACAGAACAAAAGTATCACTTTTCCAGAAATGGAGCGAAAATATCACTTTTCCCGAAACGGGATGTGATAGTATCATTTTTCCTAAACCGGGATGTGAAAGTATTATTTTTTCTAAAACGGAAAATTAGTCGATCCATAAACCAAAATATGGTTGCATGATGTGTTATGCATCCTTTGTGGTGGTTTGCATAATGGCTATGCATTCAATTTTCGAGAATTGTGCCTAAAATGATAGTATCATTTTTCTTGAAATGGATGGAGTATATCGTTTTATTAGTTGCAATGGAAAATTAGTTGATGCATAAACCAAAATTTTGCTACATAAAGTATTATGTATCTTTTGTGGTGGTTTGCATAATGAATATACATTTAATTTTTTAAAATTGTGCCTAAAATGATAAATATCTCCGAATCTTTCGTAAAAACTCTAAATTTTATATTGTTGTTTGTGCTCGTTGGATAGATTTTTTTATTAGCTTTCCAACAAGATAAAATTCGTGAAATTCCAAGGCACGGATTTTTAGATATGTTATATTAAAGTTTGCTTTCCAATTATACCCCTAAAAAAATAGGATATATAAGGAGTTATAGTAATTGGATTAAAAGAGAGGGATATTTTTGGTTTTTCAGCATGGACCATTCTCAATCTTTTTGTGGTAATTGATCACTTAGATTTACAAAAAAGTGGCCATATAAAGGTCCTCCCTCGCTTCGCTCGGTCCGCCCAATTATGGCTTATATTTTGGAAAATCAACAATTCTGATGGATTATTCTGTAGTTACCATTTGCAAGAGTCAAAAATTTAGGGGGTTCAAACTTCAAAGAGCTCATTCGCCATAAAAACGAAACCGTTGATCATGGATCTAGCACGGCTGATATCAAGACTTGAATTCTAGCTCCAGTCCTACTTCTCTCTATCCTGCATTATTGAAGGCACATCTAATGTCCAACTACAATTCAATAGCAGGTATAATTTGAATTGTTTTCATCAAGAATCTCGATACCCTTCGACCAAAGAGAACAAGTAAGAGTTCTTCCTAATATGACTTGATAAAATAATGTCACTAGTTGCATCAGGTATGAGGTCACATTACTATACTGTATGGAACTACCGTCAGATAGTCAACTTTACTTTTCCACCAAGCTGTGTGTATGCGGAGGAATCCTCAATTTAAGTTGACCAGAAGAATCCTCGTCTGTGTGTATGCTGTATTGACCAGTTGAAAATAACTAGTCTTGCCAGAGCAGCCAAACATTCAATGTGGCAGGTCATTTGCCGCTGAGTGCGGATCGACTTAAATGCATTGCAACGTGAACGCAATTCAATGCGTCATAAGAACTCAAGTCTTTAAAAAGACAATATATTCCAAAAGGAAAATAAGAAGATAGCTGCCGAACTTAGACATCAATCAAACGATTCATGAGTCATGACAGTTTAAGCAGGCTTTGATTCGATTCGGCTCTTTATTAATGAAAAGAAATTTTAGATACTGACACTAAGTTCATTAAAGAAGACGACCAGACTACTCTCAGTCTCAAGTCTCAACCACCCCTGAAGGAAAAGGGATACAAGTTTACCGATAACGTAAATGTATTGAGTTTGATAAATGAATCGAAGAATAGTGATTATATTCTTTTTGTTTTAGTTTTAAGCTACAAGTCGGTTCATTTATTTATTATTCTGTTCCAATTCTTCAAAGACTTGCACTCCAAAGTTCCAAAGTACACCCTTTTGGTGGTTATACATACATCTGACTTTGAACGGAAAAATCAAATTCCAACCTTTTAGTGTTTACAAGTACAAAGGATGAGCGCTGTCTTATGCTTGACCCTTTTTATTTATTTTTGACCTTACAAGTTCGACCTCGCTATAGCCGGGATAACAAGAACTCGTCGAAATTTGGGACAAGACGTAGCACAATCCGAATGGTGGAAAGGGGAAAGACTCTAATGTTGGGTTTGGTATTGGGTGGAGAGGAGAATAATCTATGGGCTGGATTGTTTGTCCAGGATTTGACCCATATTATTTACTCGGGTTTTAACGTTTCCGTTACAAATTTTGCTAGCTATAGTGGTATTGGTCTGAAAAAATAGGTCACGTTACAAACTTGTTTTTTGTAGTCTTATTATAGTAAAGAAAGACACCAGTTTAACTAGAAAAAAGAAAACATCCTTTTTCACCGGTTTGACAGGAAAAGAGGAAAAATAAAGCTCGTAGAATGGAAAACAAGTAAGGAGGATCATGAGAAAAATTCTAGGAACAACCGTTTCATTTTGCTTTCCTGCTTTCCAAAGTAATAAGAGTATATATTTGCACCAAACTTTTCCTAGATAAAACTATGAAATAAATCATGTCCTGCTAAAAAGACCCATAAAATCAATGTTGACATTTCTTGGCCTAACGAAAGTCCGTTAACTATTGGCAAAACTGAGTGGCATTTTTCGTTTTATCCTAAAATAAATCAAATGAACGAATTGGCCATTAATCTATCTCTTGTCTTAATAATTTCTATAAGTTAAAATCTAAAAGGGACAATAACACTAAGTTAAAATCTGTTCATATTAGCAAGGATATTCATATTGAAAAAAGAAATGATTATGAATGGTTTGTTCACTTTGATGCATCTTTCTTAGAAGATGACTTCTCGATGGGATATACAATATCAATTTTGGACAAAGCAGGAAACAAGAGACAGTGCAGAGCTGGAAGAGGATGGGCTACATGCCCATTAGATGCTGAAGCAAAAACAGAACTGGAGGCTCTTAGGTGGATTAAGGATTTAAATCTCAACAAATGCTGTTTGATAAATGACTGTCAAAAACCTTAATGAAGATAATGAATGAAGAGGTTAAAACTGAAGAGCAACCATGGAGAGCTCATACCAGCATCGATAGATACAAATTTTCTCTTTGTATATGTAACTCGGTTTTCTTTCTGTATAAACCTAGGAAGTTTTTAGATTTCGAAGACAGACTAGCTAAGGAAGTAAGAACTAGGAGAATTTCTTTCTTTACAACTGAAAATATGAATCCTTCTGAAAGATCTATGTTCCTAGAAAGGTCTAATCTGAGATTAGATCCCATCTTATGTAATAAACACTTCCTCTATAAATAAATAATAATCTTTCTTATCAAAAAAAAAAAAAAAAATCTTAATATTTTCTTTAAGATACAACCTCCCTTTTTAGAAGGTTCGTTTTTTATCACCTTTTCTTTATTTACGTCTAAGTGTAAGTATTTCTTTTCCAACAATGAAAAGAATATTTATTTTTCGTTTGGAAACAAATACCCAAAAATCAGACTTTTTAATAAAAAAAATGTAAGGTAGAATATGCAATGTTAATCTCCAAAGTACAAATAATCTTTTTTATAATCAGGTTATTTTGAATTTTTTTATTAATGTATTAACCTTTTTCGGACTTAAAAATTTGTTCATTTTTATGACATTTTCAAAGACTTCCCTACTAAGGTCCATTTTTTTCAAATATATATTTCTTTCTTTTAAAACTTCACAATACCAACAACCACTCAGTCTCCCTTAATCCCACTAAAATACAAGGGAGGATGAATTTACGACATACAACTATTCTCCTATCAGTTGTTATCAATTTTGAAGTTCCCTTGAATATATTAACCTTTTCTCATAATTTTTTTTTTATTATCAATTTCATTTAAATTTAAAATACGAGTATTCTTGTTCCCTTTTCCGGATAAAATCCTTTTTCTTCTTTTCGTTTTGTTTGAAAACGATGTCCCTTTCTCTTACAACTATATATAAGCACAACATCTCCATTTCATATCCTACTCTTTCCCTTTCAAAACCCCATTTACCTGACTATAGTTTTCTCCTTGTTTTCCTCTGCTTCCATGCAGGCTAGTTTAACCTGGCCTTCTCAGGCATCATCCGTAGCAACCAACACATACATTTTACTCAGCAAACAATCGAGTTTTCTCCCCGGAGGTTCACTTCTCAACTCCAAGTTTCCGCCGCGGCTGCCATCAAAGCCAATTCATTCTCTTGCAGTCTCGGCTGCAACAAAAATCAAACCAGTTGAATCATCTAATCTTCAGAGCCATATATCTAATTTAGAGAAGTTGTTAGCTGAACCATCTCATGATCAAGAACAAATACAAGAACAAACACCCGCCATTGAGAAAACAAATTCGAAAAACCATTATAAGGGATTGTTAGAAGCATTGAATTTATCCAGAATGTGGCCAGAAATTATGAAACAAGAAGTAGAAGAGAATCTGTCACCGGAACAATTTCAACGGTTAGTTTCACCGTCGCCAAAGTATTCACCGAGGAATAGTTTAGCTAGTAGGTGGCCTGAATATCATGGAAGTAATGATTGGGCAGGTCTACTTGATCCACTAGACGAAAATCTCCGGCGAGAAATCGTTAGATATGGAGAATTCATACAAGCAGCTTACCTGGCTTTCCATTCCGATCCAGCTACGCCAACTGACCAAGCACCGATGCTACGCCATGTAACATTACCGGACATATCATACAAGGTCACCAAGAGTTTGTATGCCACATCCTCTGTTGGATTACCGCCGTGGTTTGATAATGCGATACCTGATTTGGGTTGGATGACTCAGCGGTCTAGTTGGATGGGTTACGTGGCGGTTTGCGATGATCAGAAAGAGATCAAACGGATGGGGAGAAGAGACATAGTTATCGCTCTTCGGGGTACTTCTACGTGTCTGGAATGGGCGGAGAACGTCAGAGATATCTTGATCAGTGTCAACGATGAGCCGGAAGAGTCACCGGAACTCGGTCAAAAATGTTTGCAAGCTAAAGTGGAATGTGGGTTTTGGAGTCTGTACAAGACTAGAGGAACTCATATACCAAGTCTATCCGATTCCATAACTCAGGAGGTTCAGAGACTCATGGAGCTTTACAAAGGCGAGCCATTGAGTATTACAATAACTGGTCACAGCCTCGGAGCTGCATTATCCGTACTAGCGGCAGATGAGATAAAAAAGTCGGTCGCTGATGCACCACCAGTGGCTGTTTTTACCTTCGGCGGACCACGTGTCGGCAACAGAGGTTTCGCAAATAGGATCAAGTCTAACGGTGTCAAGGTGTTAAGGATTGTAAATTCGCAAGATATGATCACTCGTGTACCTGGGATGTTCGTAAACGAAACCCTCGACTACAAACTAAGAGAAGAAGTTAAAGCAAACACAATGCTAAACATATTGGATAATAACATGCCGTGGGCATACTCGCATGTCGGTAGCGAGCTACGTCTTGATAGTAAAATGTCGCCGTATCTAAAACCGAATGCTGATGTCGCTTGCTGTCATGACTTGGAAGCTTATTTACATTTGGTGGATGGATTTTTGGCATCAGATTGTCCATTTAGATCAAATGCTAAGAGAAGTTTGTTCAAGTTGTTGCATGAGCAAGGTTCTAATGTTAAAAAACTATACATAAATAAAGCTAAGTCGTTGCAGGAATTGAGTCTTGAACAGGGAATTAGTAGTCCATTATCATTACAAAATTGTTTACCTAGTCCATCATCTTATTGTTAATCAAAACAATGACTTTGTTACTACATTAGTTTTTTTTTTTTTTTTTTTTTGAAGCATGAAATTTTATTAACGAAGAAGATCTCAAGACCAGTGGAATACGGAAAAGTTCAGGACTTGTATAAAATAATGTCATTAAGTGCATGAAGTATGAGGTCACCAATGAAGTTTAAATTTAAGTTGACCAGAAGCAACCCTGTTAATAGGAGTACCTAACTGTTTGGAGACGTACCAATCCAATGCTGGGTGATGTTTTGTCATACATAGCTTTTTGGTACACCCTTAATCAAAATGATACCTCCTATTATCACCATTGAAACTTTAGAAGAAGTAAGACTAATTTTGGAAAGAAGCCTAACAATTTTCAATATGGCAGGGTCATATGCTGCTGAGTGCGGATCAAGTTAAATGCATTGCACCGTGGACGCAATTCAATGCGTCATAAGTTGCTTGAATGATCTATCTGGTTCTTAGCTTAGAGTTTGAATTTGATATAAGTAAATAGGAAGAATGGTGCTTTGCCTTACTTTCTTGTATTCTTCTTTTTGTTTTATTCTGTTTCAAATTTTCAAAGACTTGCTCTTCAAAACAAACTTTGGCTTTTGGTTGTACATCTGACTTTGAAGAGAAAAATCAAATTCCGACCTTTTACAAGTACAGAAGATGAGGTGTTTTGTGTTTGACTTTTATTTTCTTTTCGTGGGAATTATATAAATGCCCTCTTTTTTCACGGTCTTCAAAACTACCCTTATGAAGCAATAAAAATACCCCTCCCTATCCAAAGCCCATCAGGGGCCCATTTAAAATTCGGTGAGATTACTGAATTGCCCTTTTATATAATTAATGATCATAAACCAAACTTCAGTTCACTGCTCATTCATCATCTTCTTAAAAAGAGAAAGCTGTTTTTCGTCCGAGAGCTGTTTTTCGTCGGAGAAAATTTTCGAAAATTTTTCGAAAAATCTAGGTTTCCAATAATTTCCTTCAGCTCATTCATCATCTTCTTATTCTTCTAAATCTATATTTCAGTGATTTAATCGTTCGATTCGTTAAATTTGAGATCTGAAATTAGTTTCTTCATCAACAACAGATTCAACCGAAAATTCTCGATCTGCAACAATATGTAATGCTGATTAGTTATTGAAGATGAGTAGAAAATTATATGATATATATTTGCATTTTCAATTTGTAGTTTGTAAATCTTTAATTTCTAAATTCTGTTTTTTTTTGGTTTTTTTTTATGTTGCGAGAACGAGTTTACTAAGCTTTATTCTCGTGTTATTTGATTCTACTTGATTGATTTGTTCATTTATTTGAATTCGAAATCGTTATTCATCTCTCAAACAGGTATTATTCAATCTTCAATCTCCTATTTTTGATTTTTTGAATTTCTGTTGTTTTACTTTGCATAGTATGGATGAATTATTAGTAATATATTCAAGTAACATATTATGATATTTTGTAGCTGTTCTTCTTGTTGTTGACATATATTTTTCATAGTTGACACTGAAATTTTGTACAATTTCCAGATTATTTGTATCAACGTTGGTTGTTGATGCAGTTTGTTTCTTCAACTTTCATTGTTGATGCAGATTACTGGATAATTTTCTGATTATGTTTTGTTGATTGGTTTTTTATTGTGTCAACATTGGTTGTTGATGAGTTAGTAGGAGAATTATTTGGATAATACTCATTTTTTGAAGCTTAAACTCATTGTTTGTATTCTCAGTTTACATATCTAACGTTCGACATTGAATATATCTTTCACGAGGGGGCGCAGCCCCCGACTGATGTACGACGTAATATGAATTTTTATCTTAGGTTTGGTTTAGGCTTTTTCTTATGATTTTCTGTGAATTTTTTATCAAGGAGCATGTATGTTAATGTAGTTTTTCATGTTCTTTGGTTCACATTTGCACCGCTGGATCTTTTGATCGACGCGTAGTAACATATATGATGATGTTTTATCTTTGTTTTTGTATTACGATCCTTGTTCTTTGACATAGAATTTTCATTGTTGATACTAAAAATTTGTACCATATTCAGATTATTTGTATCAACATTGGTTGTTGATACAGGTGTTGATGGTGGTTTTTAAACAAGGGGTAAAATCGTAAAACCCCATGACCTAGTGTTACCCGTAACACATTAACTAAGAGCATTTAACTTTCAGTGTAAATAATTAATAGGGGTATTTTTTTCTTCAAAATACCAGTTAGGGTTTTCCCGACACAGAACCCTAATTCCAAAACCAAGCCGCATCTTTAACGCACCATGGCAACAATGCCAAACCAAGCCTCATGCTGCGCACCATGGAAACAATGCCAAACCAAGCCGCACACTGCGCACCATGGCAACAATGCCAAACCAAGCCGCACACTGCGCACCATGGCAACAATGCCAAACCAAGCCGCACACTGCGCACCATGGAAACAATGCCAAACCAAGCCGCACATTACAAGCGCACCATGGCAAAAATGCCAAACCAAGCCGCACACTGCGCACCATGGCAAAAATGCCAAACCAAGCCGCACATCTGCGCACCATGGCAACAATGCCAAACCAAGCCGCACACTGCGCACCATGGCAACAATGCCAAACCAAGCCGCACATCATGCACCATGGCAACAATGCCAAACATAGCCGCACATGCGCACCATGGCAACAATGCCAAACCAAGCCGCACATCGCGCACCATGGCAAAAATGCCAAACCAAGCATCACACTGCGCACCATGGCAACAACGCCAAAACCAAGCCGCACACTGCGCACCATGGCAACAATGCCAAACCAAGCCGCACACTGCGCACCATGGCAACAATACCAAACCAAGCCGCACATCGCGCACCATGGCGACAACGCCAAAACCAAACTACATATCACACTCATTGGCAACCAAGCCAAACTAAGCCGCTATGCCATTGGCACATGCCAAAGATAGCGCCCTAGGCTTGCAAAACGTGCAACTAGGTCAACATGGCCGTACGTGCCATTGACACATGCCAACGCGTACCACAAGCCATATTTCCAAGCCGCTATGACATTGGCGCATGCCAAATATAGCGCCCTAGGCTTGCAAAACGTGCAACTAGGTCAACATGGCCGTACGTGCCATTGGCACATGCCAACGCGTACCACAAGCCATATTTCCAAGCCGCTATGCCATGGCACATGCAAAAGATAGCGCCCTAGGCTTGCAAAACGTGCAACTAGGTCAACATGGCCGTACGTGCCATTGGCACATGCCAACGCGTACCACAAGCCATATTTCCAAGCCGCTATGCCATTGGCGCATGCCAAATATAGCGCCCTAGGCTTGCAAAATGTGCAACTAGGTCAACATGGCCGTACGTGCCATTGGCACATGCCAACGCGTACCACAAGCCATATTTCCAAGCCGCTATGCCATTGGCACATGCCAAAGATAGCGCCCTAGGCTTGCAAAACGTGCAACTAGGTCAACATGGCCGTACGTGCCATTGGCACATGCCAACGCGTACCACAAGCCATATTTCCAAGCCGCTATGCCATTGGCGCATGCCAAATATAGCGCCCTAGGCTTGCAAAACGTGCAACTAGGTCAACATGGCTGTACGTGCCATTGGCACATTCCAACGCGTACCACAAGCCATATTTCCAAGCTGCTATGCCATTGGCGCATGCCAAATATAGCGCCATAGGCTTGGAAAACGTGCAACTAGGTCAACATGACCGTACGTGCCATTGGCACATGCCAACGCGTACCACAAGCCATATTTCCAAGCCGCTATGCCATTGGCGCATGCCAAATATAGCGCCCTAGGCTTACAAACCATACAACCTAGGCCAAGTCGGCCACGCATGCCATTGGCACATGCCAACATGCTCGCTGGTAGCTTTTCTCACCAAGGCCACGGCCCTAACAGCAACGCATGCCATTGGCACATGCCAACATGCTCGCTGGTAACTTTTCTTGCCAAGGCCACGGCCCTAATGTCTACGCATGCCATTGGCACATGCCAACATGCTCGCTGGTAGCTTTTCTTGCCAAGGCCACGGCCCTAACGGCCACGCATGCCATTGGCACATGCCAACATGCTCGCCGGTAACTTTCTTACCAAGGCCACGTCCCTAATGGCCACGCATGCCATTGGCACATGCCAAACACACACGCTGGTAGCCTAACTTGCAAACCGTGCAACCTACCACCAAGGCATTCCGCACATGCCATTGGAACATGCCAAACACACACGCTGGTAGCCTAACTTGCAAACCATGCAACCTACCACCAAGGCATTCCGCACATGCCATTGGCACATGCCAAACACACACGCTGGTAGCCTAACTTGCAAACCGTGCAACCTACCACCAAGGCATTCCGCACATACCATTGGCACATGCCACACACGCCACTAGCCGCTCTGGCATTGCCACTTACACTCAACATACAACCTACCACCAAGGCATTCCGCACATGCCACGCACTCCACTAGCAGCTCTGGCATTGCCACTTGCGCTCGAAGTGCAACCCGCAACAAGGGCATTCTGCACATGCCAATGGCACATGCCACAGGCGCCACTAGCAGCGCCACTTGCACTCAAGGTGCAACCAACGAGATATCAACACAAAGCGGGGGATGCTTTCCGGGGTTTTGGTTTGGCGGTCACTGCTTGCAGCGTACACTACGCTCACATTAAGAAAGCGTGAAAAGGAATAAATCGGTCAAATAAATGAGGAAATAATGGTGAAAACGTTTTCACCCATTAACACCATGCGGTTACCACCTCCTCCCATTATTTCACCCTTTACTCTCTTCCTTCATGAGGCCGAGTACGTTTCAATCTCGACTTGTATAAATAGGTCTTACCTATTTCCACCGGACAACAAGTCTCGGTCGGGAGAAAAATACTACACTCTCGGAAAATGCAACTTTGCAAGCTCTCCACAAAAGCTTTTATCTCTTGCAAGCTTCCGAAGCTTCCACTTTCGAAACAAGTCGAGACACTACTACTCTCCCGAACTATTCTGGTCTCAACACCTTTCTTGGCTTCCCTTCCAAAATCAACCCTTCTCCTCCACTTTGTGACCGAAGCAAATGCAGAACGGCCATTTCTTGGTTTAGGCCGGACTTGTACATTGATCTCTCGAATCTATAAAGTGCTCACGTGCGGCACATTTGTTTAGGGTTTGAATCGGTTTCTCACTCACCTACCGAATTTACCGAAATCGGCGAAAACGATTTTTACCCATAAACAATTGGCGACCACAATGGGAGGATTGATCTATCGGCTACAATGTCGGTGTCGATCTCGTTCTTCGACCCAGATGTCAAGATGGTGGGGGAAGGCGACTTAATCCGACGCAGCTACCAGACAACCCGGTTACTAGTTGTAAAACTACACGAGAAAACTGGGGACTTGACGGAGATGCTACCGCTCGATCCGACTTAACTGCTAGACGCCCCAATTACCAGTTGTAAAACTACACAAAACCCGGGGACTCGTTGAAGATGCTACCAGCGATTGGGGACTTGCGACTCGGTCAGACTCAACCGCCCGGGACAACCGGTTATCGGTTGTTAAAACTACACCCGAAAACCGGAGACTCGTTTGAAGACGCTACCAGACAGCGGGGACTAGCGGCGTGCTACCCGAAACCGCCTTTTACACGGAGAGGGCGTGTTCACAAAACCTATGAAGTGAGTAAATTTAGACTGTACAAGATATACGATCTATTTTTAGGTTCCTAGTAAAACCGTCATCTTCTTGAGTCTTGTGCCAATTGCTAGCACACACTCTCATAGAAGCAATATTCCTTTCCAAAAACATAATCGAGTCATATTATCAAAACCATTCATCCCGAAATAATCCAACACCCAAAAAAGCTACCAATTTGTCTATCAAAGGTCAAGCTTTGAACCAGACATCCAATATGTCTTTCAAAAAAAAAAAAAAAAAAAAACCTAAATGAAAGATCAACAGAGAAACGTTCAAGGAAAATCATCCAACAGAAGTCTGCTCTTCTTGGAGAAAGTCAACTTTGCATCTTCAAGAGCCGCTCTCTTTATAGTCAACATCTTGGAAAGCTTTTCGAGTTCCACCTCTGTCGTGCAATCTCCTCGGCGGAAAGGCTTTCGATTCTTTGCATCTTTCAACTTTTGGATCTCGGCAAGGCCTTCGACAAACCACGAAGTGTTGAACTCCTTTTCTACGCACACGTCGCGATGGTGCTCCCGGTCGGCAATAACGTCTTGAAACGGTGTGACCGGTCACCTCACGCATATCCTCGATGGAAGATAAAGCCTCTTCCACACGCTTAACCGAGTGCAAATCGACTAGTGACTTTCTTGGTTGTGGCCATATGTCTGTACTTCTCCCGGATTCTGGTGTACAACGCCTCGTGCTTAGCCGGCCCGCTGAAGCCGCCAACCAGCACATGTCCTGGATAAGGAACCAAGTACGGAGGATCAAAAAAGGCGCCTGCACCTGGCCTCACGACCCGCAAAGGGTCTTCTTCCATGTCTACGGCAGCAACCATCGAGAGAATCATCCGCCGTTTGAGCCACATCTCGTGCCCGACAATTGGCTAACGCCCATCTCCAAGTCACCGGTGGTCACCAAAGGCAAGTTTTCGTGTGGCTCTACCCCGAGAATCATCCTCCGAACCGGTTCCTCCTGCGAACTTGAGTTAGACATTTTTCAAAAGAAGAAACGAAAGAAGAAAGAAAAAAAGAAGCGCTTACTAGACGTGCTTACCAGACACGCTTACCGGATGCACATGCCAGGCACACATGCCGCACGCGCATGCTAGCCACAGTACCACACTCTGTGCTAACAATTTGCATCCTTCCAGCGCTAACATCTTGCGCCCTTCCAGCACCATCCTCTCCCTTCGAAACAACACCATGAACTCAACCCATCTATCAAAAGGACGCAATGGGCTTTGGCACATCCACGAAATCAATATTGGAAGAGGAATATACCCCTTTATGAAGACAGAACCGTATGGTGTTCTCTCGGGCGAACCGAACGTGTCTTCTTTTCATCTTCACCACCGGTTAACAAAATTGGCACGAAACACGGGTGATTCTTCCGAGCGAGAGGCAAGTTTTTTGACGAAGAATTCATCATCCGTGTTTGGTTTGGAACTATGGACATCTTTCGATGAGGCGAAATTATGATCAGGTAACATCTTACCGGATTTCTTCATAACAACTTAGTAACAAGATATCTGCACACGGAGAAAGACAAAATTATCTCACACGACACATAACCGCCCAACAAAAGAAAACACGAAATACAAAAAAAAGAAAAAAAGAGAGAAAGGGCGTATTCTTTCTGGCTCAAAAGCGCACACGCAATATCATTCTTCGGGTTCGGAATTATATATGGAGCATTCTCTACGGGTTCAAAAATACACACGCGATATTTTCTTGAGGTTCAAAAATACACACGCGGTATTTTCTTGAGGTTCAAAAATACACACGCGATATTTTCTTCGAGGTTCAAAAATACACACGCAGTATTTTCTCAGGGTTCAAAAATACACACGCAGATTTTCTTGAGTTTCAAATTATATACGCGATATTTTATACGGGCTCAAGTGCGTCTGCAGTATCATTCTTCGGGTTCAAAATTATATATGGAGCATTTTTCTACGGGTTCAAAAAATTGCACGCGCAGTATTTCTTTCAGGACCGAAAATTCATATATGCGATATTTCCTACGGGTTCGAAGTCATATGAAGCACATATACTGATATTCTTCTTCGGGATTCATATACAGTATTCTATACGGGTTAGAAACTGCACACGCAGTATTTTCTTCAGGGTTCAGAATTATACGCAGTATTTTATACGGGCTCAAGTGCGTCTGCAATATCCTTCTTCGGGTTCAAAATTATATATGGAGCACTTTCCTACGGGTTTGAATAATATATGCAATATTTCCCTTGGGCGCATACATACAATATTTTCTACAAGAGACACGCCAAGAAATTATATGCGCAATATATAAATGCCCACTCTTAGGGTTTACACCTACATAAAAAGGAAACAAGAGAAGTCTTGGAAGACATACACGGAAGGTGGTTTTTTCTTTGTGACTCGCCACTAGTAGGAAAGGATGAAAGGAATAAGGTGCAAGATGAGAGAAAGGGATTTTATATATATATGGGCGTGAAGATTCTGAAATAGGGAAGGATTTCCCTTTACCAAAAATCGTGCGGGCTCACAAGAACGCCCAATGCCACCCAAGTTACGCCGGTCCCGCCAGCAAGCACGCTCAGCTTCCCTACCTTGCGCCGGTCCCACCAGCTAGCACGCTCAGTTTCCCAACTCACCCAACTTCCCAATGTCGCCCAAGTTGCATCGGCCCCACCAATTGCACCGACTTCCCAATGACCGCCCAAGTCACGCCGCAAGCACGCAAAGCTTCCACACCTTGCGCCGGTCCCACCAGGCTAGCACAATCAGCTTCCCAACTCACGCCAACTTCCCAACGTCGCCCAAGTTGCACCGGCCCCACCAATTGCGCCGACTTCCCAATGGCCGCCCAAGTCACGCCTGCAAGCACGCAAAGCTTCCACACCTTGCGCCGGTCCCACCAGCTAGCACAATCAGCTTCCCAACTCACGCCAACTTCCCAACGTCGCCCAAGTTGCACCGGCCCCACCAATTGTGCCAGCCTCCCGATTTGTGTAAAACTACCAGAGGCAAGGATTCCAAATCCTATTTATAAAAGGTAATACAAGCCTCCTCAATTCTCTATACGGTTTGTTATTGATAGTTTGTCACCATCTTATGCTTACCTCGCAACAAAGCCCCTGTTCCGAGCTAAGCAAGGGACTTAATGTTGATGGTGGTTTTTAAACACGGGGTAAAATCGTAAAACCCCATGACCTAGTGTTACCCGCAACACATTAACTAAGAGCATTTAACTCGGTGTAAATAATTAATAGGGGTATTTTTTTCAAAATACCCAGTTAGGGTTTTCGACACAGAACCTAATTCCAAAACCAAGCCAGCATCTTCTGCGCACCATGGCAACAAGGCCAAACCAAGCCGCTGCTGCGCACCATGGCAACAATGCCAAACCAAGCGCACACTGCGCCCCATGGCACAATGCCAAACCAAGCCGCACACTTTAGCACCATGGCAACAATGCCAAACCAAGCCGCATCTGCGCACCATGGCAACAATGCCAAACCAAGCCGCACACTGCGCACCATGGCAACAATGCCAAACCAAACCAAGCCGCACATGCTGCGCACCATGGCAAAAATGCCAAACCAAGCCGCACATCACCATGGCAAAAATGCCAAACCAAGCCGCCACTGCGCACCATGGCAACAATGCCAAACCAAGCCGCACATGCTGCGCACCATGGCAACAATGCCAAACCAAGCCGCACACTGCGCACCATGGCAACAATGCCAAACCAAGCCGCACTGCGCACCATGGCAAAAATGCCAAACCAAGCATCACACTGCGCACCATGGCAACAATGCCAAACCAAGCCGCACACTGCGCACCATGGCAACAACGCCAAAACCAAGCCGCACACTGTGCACCATGGCAACAATGCCAAACCAAGCCGCACAATGCGCACCATGGCAACAATACCAAACCAAGCCGCACACTGCGCACCATGGCAGCAATGCCAAAACCAAACTACATATCGCACTCATTGGCAACCATGCCAAACTAAGCGTATGCCATTGGCACATGCCAAAGATAGCTCCCTAGGCTTGCAAAACGTGCAACTAGGTCAACATGGCCGTACGTGCCATTGGCACATGCCAACGCGTACCACAAGCCATATTTCCAAGCCGCTATGACATTGGCGCATGCCAAATATAGCGCCCTAGGCTTGCAAAACGTGCAACTAGGTCAACATGGCCGTACGTGCCATTGGCACATGCCAACACGTACCACAAGCCATATTTCCAAGCCGCTATGCCATTGGCACATCCCAAAGATAGCGCCCTAGGCTTGCAAAACGTGCAACTAGGTCAACATGGCCTTACGTGCCATTGGCACATGCCAACGCGTACCACAAGCCATATTTCCAAGCCGCTATGCCATTGGCGCATGCCAAATATAGCGCCCTAGGCTTGCAAAACGTGCAACTAAGTCAACATGGCCGTACGTGCCATTGGCACATGCCAACGCGTACCACAAGCCATATTTCCAAGCCGCTATGCCATGGGCACATGCCAAAGATAGCGCCCTAGGCTTGCAAAACGTGCAACTAGGTCAACATGGCCGTACGTGCCATTGGCACATGCCAACGCGTACCACAAGCCATATTTCCAAGCCGCTATGCCATTGGCGCATGCCAAATATAGCGCCCTAGGCTTGCAAAACGTGCAACTAGGTCAACATGGCCGTACGTGCCATTGGCACATGCCAACGCGTACCACAAGCCATATTTCCAAGCCGCTATGCCATTGGCGCATGCCAAATATATCTCCCTAGGCTTGCAAAACGTGCAACTAGGTCAACATGGCCGTACGTGCCATTGGCACATGCCAACGCGTACCACAAGCCATATTTCCAAGCCGCTATGCCATTGGCGCATGCCAAATATAGCGCCCTAGGCTTACAAACCATACAACCTAGGCCAAGTCGGCCACGCATGCCATTGGCACATGCCAACATGCTCGCGGGTAGCTTTTCTCACCAAGGCCACGGCCTAACGGCCATGCATGCCATTGGCACATGCCAACATGCTCATTTGGTAACTTTTCTTGCCAAGGCCACGGCCTAATGGCCACGCATGCCATTGGCACATGCCAACATGCTCGTTGGGTAGCTTTTCTTGCCAAGGCCACGGCCCTAACGGCCACGCATGCCATTGGCACATGCCAACATGCTCGCCGGTAACTTTCTTACCAAGGCCACGGCCCTAATGGCCACGCATGCCATTGGCACATGCCAAACACACACGCTGGTAGCCTAACTTGCAAACCGTGCAACCTACCACCAAGGCATTCCACATGCCATTGGCACATGCCAAACACACACGCTTTGGTAGCCTAACTTGCAAACCGTGCAACCTACCACCAAGGCATTCCGCACATGCCAAACACACGCTGGTAGCCTAACTTGCAAACCGTGCAACCTACCACCAAGGCATTCCGCACATGCCATTGGCACATGCCACACACGCCACTAGCCGCTCTGGCATTGCCACTTACACTCAACATACAACCTACCACCAAGGCATTCCGCACATGCCATTGGCACATGCCACGCACGCCACTAGCAGCTCTGGCATTGCCACTTGCGCTCGAAGTACAACCCGCAACAAGGGCATTCTGCACATGCCACACGCGCCACTAGCAGCGCCACTTGCACTCAAGGTGCAACCAACGAGATATCAACACAAACTGGGGGATGCTTTCCAGGGTTTTGGTTTGGCGGTCCTGACTTGCGGCGTACACTACGCTCACATTAAGAAAGCGTGAAAAAGAATAAAGCGGTTAAATAAATGAGGAAATAATGGTGAAAACGTTTTCACCCATTAACACCATGCGGTTACCACCTCCTCCCATTATTTCACCCTTTACACTCTTCCTTCATGAGGCCGAGGTACGTTTCAATCTCGACTTGTATAAATAGGTATTACCTATTTCCACCAGACAACAAGTCTCGGTCAGGAGAAAAATACTACACTCTCAGAAAAGGCAACTTTGCAAGCTCTCCACAAAAGCTTTCATCTCTTGCAAGCTTCCGAAGCTTCCACTTTCTGAAACAAGTCGAGACACTACTACTCTCCCAGAACTATTCTGGTCTCAACACCTTTCTTGGCTTCCCTCCCCAAATCAACCCTTCTCCTCCACTTTGTGACCGAAGCAAGTCTGGAACGGCCATTTCTTGGTTTAGGCCGGACTTGTGCACGGATTGATCTCTCGAATCTATAAAGTGCTCACGTGCAACACATTTGTTTAGGGTTTGAATCAGTTTCTCACTCACCTACCGAATTTACCGAAATCGGCAGAAACGATTTTTACCCATAAACAACAGGTTTGTTGTATCAACTTTCATTGTTGATGCAAAAAACCTGCATAAATTTTTGATTATGGTTGTTATGTTTGTTTTGTTGTATCAACATTGGTTGTTGATTCAGGTTTTGTTGGATCAACTTTCGTTATTAATGCAATAACTTGGACGATTTGTTGATTATGTGTGTTGATAGCTGTTGTTTTATTGTATCAACATTGGTTTGTTGACAGATTAGGGTGTCAACATTGTTTTTATTAGATTTGTTGATCCATTTTGATTATTTTATTGTTGCAGGTCAAAGATGGCTGTTGCAGAGTTCACTTTATCCAATTTGACCTTATCGCATGCTGTTTCGGAGTTAACTACTGTCAGAGAGTTGATTAGTGTGGTCAAAAATTTTTGGCCTTATATCCCAGAAGACCTCGTAATTTTTGGTTACACCGTTGATGGAATTTCACATGTGATTAATCACGATCTTGAGTTGAGGTTTTTCATTCACTATTGTATCTCCAAATGTGATGCGGTGAAGTTTAACATCCTGTTTAATATGTTGTTGATGCTGTTCCTAGTTCTTCTTCTGTTGGTCCTTCTTCGTCATCATCAAGTTGTGTTTCAAATAATGAGCTTTCTGTTGTAGAAGATTTGACTGATGATTCAGCTATGGTCAGAAGGGTCCCCAAGAAGTCAGATGCTTGGGCAAACATCTTAACTGGAGTAGGGTAAGTTTTTGATAATAAAATCCATTGTCGTGATAGTGTTAAGAAGTATGAATATCATAGTGGTTACAAACTTGACGTACGTAAGAGTGACAAGACACGTTACACTGTCCGGTGTTTTAACCATGAAACTCAATCTTGTAAGTGGAGGTTTCATGCATCTCTCGTTGCCAATTCTAATAGTGTGTTTCAGTGCAAGACGTTTAACGGGGAGCATGCATGTGATTTAGCTTCTCCTGATCCAGCAAAGGTCATGATGACGAAGTCTTTTCTAAAGGATATCTTAATTGATGAATTTGGAGCATCAAAGAAGAAAAAGACTGCAGCTGATGTTAAAGATTTGCTCCATCAAAAGTATGGTATTGATCTCTCGTATAGTCAGGCATACCATGGGTTACAGTTCACTAAAGATTCTCTTTGGGCTGATGATATCAAGTCATATTCAGACTTTGTTTGGTATAAAGACTCAATTGAACATTATAATCCTGGAAGCGTCGTAAAGTTTGAGTATGATGGTCATACGAAGCAGTTCCAGAGGTTTTTTGTTGCTTTTGAGCTTCAATTAATGTATTCAATAAAATCGTCGTCCGATGTTATTTATTGATTGCACTTTCCTCACCGGGAAGTTTAAGGGAGGTCTTATGGTTGCTTAAGGAAAACGGTAACCAAGGTATGTTTTTTAATCTTTTTCTCTTCTTTTAAGTATTAAGTGTTTCAATTTTAGTTTACGAATCACATGATATCCCGGATTTCAATTCTATGAATCACATAACTTTGTTCATCCCATAATCATTTGTTGTTTGATCACATAATAATTATTGTTGATGCATTATATCCACTGGATTTCAAATGTTGTTTGTTTATCCCATTATTGCGGTTGTTGAACCCTTTTTCTATATCAACTCTTGTTGTTGTTCCATAATTTGCGATTGTTGATGACATAACTTCTTTTGCAGTTGTTGATGACATAATTCCATAATTCCCACTAAATGCAGTTGTTGATACCATAATTGTTGTTGTTGATCCCATAATTGCAGTTGTTGACCTCTTTTGTAGTTGTTGATACCATATTTTGCAGTTATTAATACCATAATTTCTTTTATGAATCCCATATTTTGCAGTTGTTGATACCGTAATTTGCAGTTGTTGACCTCTTTTGTAGTTGTTGATACCATAATCGCATTGTTGATACCATAATAGTAGTTGTTGATCACATAACTGTTGTTGTTGATCCGATAATTTTTGTTGTTGACCCATTAACTTGTTCATGGATATCAGTTTTTGTGTGTTACTCTTTGAATCTTTTTTTTTTTTTTTTCTAGAGATCTTTCCGATTGCTTTTGGTATTGTACCTTGCGAAAATTGTGACAAATTGGGAATGGTTCCTAACCAACTTTGAAGGGTATTATTAGTGAAGACCGTCCACCGACCATCATATCGGACCGTGGAGTGGCCTTTTGAAGCATGTCCTCTAGTCTTTCCAAAAGCTTTCCATTCTTTTTGTTTGTACCACATGAAAGGTAATGTTCTGTTCCAAAAGGGGTAAGAGCGGGCAAAGCTGTTTGTGAAGTTGTTTGAAGAGTGCTACACTTTGCCTTAACAAAGGAGAATTTTTTTGTCGCCGCCAAGAGTTTGAGCAATCTCAAGCTTGATTCACTGATTGATTGGATGGTGAAGATTCCATTTGAGAACTGGGCAGCTCATGATTTTCAAGGAGAAAGGTGGGGTGGGAACACCTCGAATATTGCGGAGAGTTTTAATAGTGTTATCAAGCATGAGAAGCGGCTCCCAGCACTAGAGCTTGTGGATTGTATTCATGCTTATGTAATGGAGAAGAACTACGAAAGGTTGGTGTTGTCTAGTAAGTGGAATTCCAGACTCAACAAGAGGATTACCGACTGTCGTTTCTACAAGGCTAGAAGAGCAAGTGATAAAGTATTTGAAATAATTTCTCCCACTGGTAAGCATATGGTGGATTTGGATGCTAGGACATGTACACTGCAATTGGTGGCGGAAGAATAGTTTCCCTTGCACCCATTCCATGAAAGCTATGTTGCGAGATTGGGGAAGACAAACCTTACAAGCACATCGATCTGTATTATACCACCGAGTACTACAAAGGTTTGTATGCTCGTCCTATCTATCCTATTCCCGACCATGAGAGGCGCCTAAAATTAATGAAGAAGGTTATGTCCTACCTCCCAATGGTGGTCGAGCGTCGGTGGAAGGCCAAGCGCTTCAAGGTACGGGGTTCTCGAGAGAAAGTTCGCAAGAAGAGGAAGTGTGGTCGAGTGTGGAAGATTTGCCTTCCACAACCGTCGTAGATGTCGCAGACCCCTTTGGCTCCTCGTGCACCGGTGTTTGCAGGAGTCTAACTCGAGAATGATCAACTTCTTGAGGAGAATGTTCTTCGAAGTTTCTTGGATGATTTACTATTTCTCTGAACTCTCTTTTTTTTACCTTTTTATGCTAGTTGTTGAATGATCAACATGGATGTTAGTTATCTTTATGCTTTCTCTATTTTTTGTTGTTGGATTTCTTGTGTTTTTAATGACATACATTCTCTATTATTTTGTTTAGCAATGTCATTCTTGTCAGTTTATGTCAGTTTGCAGGTTCACTGTTTTTTTTTACAGGAAAAAATACTATATAAATCGTATCAACATATCAATGTTGATGCAAGTCGAGTATCAACTTTCAATGTTGATGCCCCATTCTTTGGATCAAGTTCCATTTGTTGAGGCTTGCTGAAATGAAAAAATTTGCATGGATACAAGTTAACTACTTTATCTGTGTATTCCTACAAGCTTTTACTATGTAAATAGTATCAACATGTTAATGTTGATCCAAGTCATGGTATCAACATTCAATGTTGATACCTCTTAGTGCATCGACTTCCATTGTTGATGCCTCTTTGAAAAGAAAATTTTTCATGGTTTTATCTGTATATATTCAAGTTGATACCATGAGATGAGCATACACAATAATTCTTACTACCAAGACCCATTCACTTTACTTTATGTGAAACCAATCAGTTATTCATCAATTAATTTTTTGACCCATTGTTTTTTGGTATCAACTTCCATTGTTGATACCAAAAATGTATCAACTTCCATTGTTGATGCTCAATAAAAAAAATAATGGTTTTATTTGTATTTACAAGTTAACTCCATTAGTTGATCATACCTGCAACCTGTACAAGCAACATTCATTTACTTTCATAACCAAACCATTCATTCACTTGATAATCACTTTAGTAACTAATAGTAATATTAATTGATAACAAACTAGTACTAAACACATCCTCCAAATAATATGTTTTCAAACTAACGATTTAAATAAATTAGCAGAACCTATCTGAGCAACTAAATTAGTTACCCAAAGAAATGTTAAACTACACCTAAGTGTGTTTGCTCTAATCTAATGGTTCAACAGAATCTTGTAGGTTGATAACCTCTTCGACCAAAGTCTGTAATTTCTTGTACTTGCTTACCATCTAATGCTTCAACAGAATCTTGAATGTTGAGTACCTCTTCAATTGAGTCTTTAAGTTGCAAAGTTGGTTGCCATGCATTCAATTAGGATAACATTAAGAAGTAATCTTTGCTCTCTTCTTGTTTATGTTCTCATGGTATTGGACCTTGTTACCATCTAAATCCCAGCAATCTCCACGCTTCACCAAGCACTTCATGAACAAGCGAGGCGTGCATTGCGCAGTCCAAACCCTGTTCTTATTTGATGCCGGGTAATGGTCTAACTTTGTAATTACTGTCCATCTGTCTCAACATCTTTTATACCCATTTCGTTCAGGATCGAGTCGAGTTTGTACCATGACATTGTCTTGCTTTCGTTGTATCGTCTGTAGTGATAAATGGTGTTGAAGATCAACCATCTTCCACGTATCAACGCAAGAAGTACCCGGTGGAAGGGTTTCCCGATCCTATCTTGTAGATACATCGGTATCATCGGTGTTGCTTCACTTGTCATCCACTAGGTATCTTTTCTTCATGTTCTTTGGAATCTTAGTTGATTCCACTTTCTTTATATCCCCGCTAGCTCTTTACCCCTCATTATTTTTGCATCATTTTCTTGGCGATTAGTTTGCTTTTTACTTGATAACAACAATAATTCATTCATTTGTTCATCATAATTTTATGTAACTAGTTATTCAAAAGACAGATTAAGAGTTGTTACTTACATAAGCATTTGAATTCGAATTAAGTGCTTCTTCCCATAGTATCTTTGGCTTAGATGGATTTTCCATCTTGGAATTGACACGGTCTTTGTAGTAATCAACTATCTCACTTGTTAATGTTGATGTTGTTCATTAGAAATTGGAGATGCCTTCGGTGACCCACTCTTCATGTTTATTGTCGAAATAAAAGGTACACGCTTTACTATCGCATTTGCAAAGTTTATGTTAGCTCCACGACATTACATAACATATTAATGTTGAAGTATTATTATCTTAACATTACATATCGGTCAAATTCTAACTATGACTTGATTATTATCATGGCATCAACTTTCATTGTTTATGTCTATGAATAAACAGGCAATTTGTTTCGAGTTACATACCATTCATTTGCTTGCTCAAAGAATGGATCAATGACCCTTTTTCGTCCTCGGTGCGGGATTCCCGAGTTTGAGGTCTTACGGCTTATTCGGCGGTATTGGCTCGGGTGGCGTCTCATCAACGTAATCATCAAGGAGGTTAATAACGCATCCTCTTTTTCTTCAACACCTCCCCCTTTCTTCTTTCCTTTTTCTGCTCTCAGTTCTTTCTGGTCCTCTTCTTTACATTAATCTGGAGGTGTGTATTTATCTGGCGCATTCCTTGATGACCTTGTGTTATACCTCCTTCCTCTTCCAACGACTTCATCTTTGATTCCTTTGTCTCGAGTCGCCTCGAATCATCCTCTTGGGTGGTGTCTTCGTCTTCAGTTGGGCCATCAATTTCATCCAATTTGAATAGAACTTTAAGGCCTTCAAAGATATTATCGTCACCTGTTTTCGGTGTAGGAGTATATTCTGTTTGTTGTGATGGATCATCTTCTATCTCTTTTGCATCAGTAGGAGTATAAATTTCAGCGGTGATCGCATCGAAGCTTGGACCACGAAGTTTAGGGTAGTACCTGCAAAGGAAATAATCCGATTATATTAACATGTAAGAGTCCTATTTAAACAGTATCAACATATCAGTGTTGACTCATTTTTTTTTTGGAATCAAAAATTATTGTTGATTCTTCTATTGCTATTAAGAAGGAATCAACAATTGTTGTTGATGCTATCTCATGGCATCAACTCTTGTTGTTGATACAATTTTTTATGTTTATCAACTGCTGTTGTTGATCTATATAACATTGCGACATTAGCATTATAACCAAAAATAAAACTAGCATTTTATCTCTAACATTACAACAAAATTTTATATGTTCATTTGTCATAATGAAAGAACCCAAACTGAAACTTGTATAATAAAAATTATCAACATACTTTTGCATAATCACGATTGCATACATTTTCAAATTGTGCCAAGTCAATTCTTGAATAGTACTGTAGGAACATTACGATTTCCACTGAAGTATAGCCTTAATTGGAGGAGTTGAATAAACAAGTACATCTCCCACCATATCCACTTCTTCCATGTTTGTTCTCTTTTCTTCATTATCATCTTAAATCGGTTAAGCTGTTTTACCAATATCTGCAATCACATTAGCAATCGAAGATTCACTTCCTCATTTGAGTCTGCAACCACATTAGCAATCTGTGGATTCACTCTCTCATCCGAGTTACCAGATGTCTGGAACCACATTAGCAATCAAGATTTGCTTCTGTTGTCTTCTTTTTCTTCTTTTCCTAAAGCACGTCCCATCCTCCGACTTGCCAATAAATTTGGGTCTATTTGTACATTGATATTCAATCCACTCGATAACCCTTTTTAAAGCTTTTCTCGCAAATCAGTTTCACCTCCATCCCGAAAGTGACAGTGCCATTTGACTTGATTGTTCTTCTTCTTCTTCTTCTTCATTCAAGTCATCTTCATCCTGCTTTTCAGAAGGTTTCAACTCAGTTTCCAACTCAGCTTCAGTCTGATTTCTAGATGGTTCTTCATTTGTATTCTCCAGTGTAGTTAAAGCAGTCTCAATCATAGCATTGATTTCTGTTGAGTACTCTCGACGTTTCTCTTGATTTTTGAGATTTTTCTCCTTTTCTTCCCGTTGCTTCACTTCTATATAGCAATTTCATCAAGTCTCGCTTTATCCTCGGAGCTTCAAATGCATCATGTCCTTGTTGTTGTCAATAAGTTTATTCATGAATATTATGTTGCTCATTGATTTAGTCGCTTTCCCCCTCCTTTCATATGTTATCTCCTGGTTGTCAAGTAGAAGATTAATTTTTTCCTCTATCAGATTCTCATTCCTATGCCTCTGTACTTCCAACTGGCGTGCTGGTGCTAACATGTCTATCAAATGCATCTCTTCTTCTGTCACTGGATCAACAACATCTTCATGAACCTGCAAATCGACATAAAAATACAGTTAGCATAATATTTTTTTCCAACTTTATAACCATAATACTCCCTCCGTTCCAATTTACTTGCTTTTTTAGGGTTTCTTTTGTGTTCCAAATTAGATGATAGTTTTAGTATTTTTTCCCAATTTTCACTAATTTACCCTTGCTTTGGAATCACACCAGAGAATTAATACTCATCGTAATCAACACAAAAAATTACTTTAATTTTAAAATATACCCCATGGAGGATATATACTCAATCTTGGAATATTTGGTAGTACATCCCAAGTAAATTGTTATGGGATTGATAACTTTCCTAGAATCTAGAAACACAAAACTAGGCTATTTAACTCTTTAAGTTGGAATTAATATGGGTATTATTGGAAAGATTTTACTCTCTCTGATATTTCTTAATCTCCGTGAAAAACTCTACAACGTCAAGTAAATCGGAACGGAGGGAGTATATCTTTCACGAGGGGGCGTAGCCCCCGAGTGATTTGCGACACTAAGACTGAACTACATGTTAGATATGATGTCAACTACCATTGTTGACACAAAATAGAATGTGGCGATTTAAATTTACGTGTAAACATTTGTTGTTGACTCCAAGACATTGTATCAACTTCTATTGTTGGTACACAAAATATATATTTTTGATTACATTCATTTTTGGGTCAACTTCCATTGTTGACATAGATTCAATAAATGTGCAAGTATAATATGTATACATACAAATGCTCCCTAAACTGGTATCAACTTCCATTGTTGACACAAGTATAATTATTATAATCAGTACACATTTGTGTATCAACTTCATTTTGTTGATACACTAACTTTGTTTGTTGACTCCCTAAACTGGTATCAACTTCCTTTTGTTGACATGATAAAAAGTGAAATCTATTTGAAATATAAATTGAGTAAACAAATATGTTACCTTAAGAGTGAACCAAGTCATGTCCATGGTATCTCCACATTTCCCTTGAAATTGTTTTACCGAGTTCTTTGCAGTTGCGTGTTGGCTCCATCTCATGAATCTTGGTGTTGCGGTTTCAAAATTTGTCCTCTTTACGCGAATTTTTTTCGTATGTTCGCAGAACCAATACCGCATACTGAGAGAATCAATGAGGTTAGTTTGACGTACAATATGCATTTTACTATTTTCAAAAATAAAAATTATATTAAATGAACTTTTTCTTTTTTTTACCTATGATAGAATTGTGCAGCCAGGAACACTTCCATTCTTTCCTTTCTGCTTTCCAATGTATTTAAGCAGATAGGTTACTATGTGATCTGGCCATGAAACTTTCTCCATGTTCAAAGTATAAGGAAGCCAATTCTTTGCAAGTCTTGTTGCACCAGAATCTGGGAAGAAGATAAATGCGCACAGCCACATAGCAAATAGTCTCACAAAATCTTTGTGGGTCGGATGATCCTCGGCGACTTTTTAATTTGCGCTCAATTTCAGACTTCTTTATTTTATCACTCTTATGTTCTTCTTCCCCTACTCTGAACTTGTTCTTAAACCATGTAGTGACTACAGCATCATTTTGTTTCTTCAGCAACCTCTTCAACTCCTCACTCTCGATGACCCTTTTTATCTTGAAGATTAATGAAAAGTCTGTTGGCTCTATTTTGCACTGATAAGAAGTTTTCTTTTTTTCCAAACCTGAATATCTTCTTTTCTTTATCGAATGCTCCAATAAGTAGTTGTATTGCCAGGACGATTTTGACTAACCACTTATCATTTGTTGCATCGATCTCTTTTCCTGTGTAGAATGGTCTTATAAATTCCCAGAACACACATTCCTTTAGTGTTTTTCCATTCTTGTTATCTCCTCCTACTTCAAACAGCTTGTATAGAAAGTTGCACATTTCAATCAATGGTATCAGACATGATTTGAACTTCGTTTCGCTCTTCCTACTTCGACCTGCATACACGCAACTCATTCATTTATTTTTATATTTAATATAAAAATGAACTTAACTATATTGCAACATAGAACTCAAATAAAAAATAATGTATAAAGTTTTACCTGTTTGTTCTTCCTCTATTTCGCCTTCTGCGGCTACTTGTTGTTGTTTTGATTCTGAATATGATTCTTCATCCTCTGAATCATCTTCAACCTCCAGCTTTTTTCTTTCCTTTACGTGCTTCTGCTTGTTGTTCATTGTTCTTCTTCTTCTTTCCAGTTGCTTCTTCTTCTTAGTCATTCTTTTTATTGGTCTCCCTCTTTCTTTTTTGTTGCTTTAGCTCTTTGACTTTCTTGTTCCGATTAAATCTTCTTCCGAATCTACTTGGTTCTTCATTTACTCTGCTCTTTCTTCTTTTAACAACGTCTTGCTCTTTATCAACCAACAAGTGCTTGTTCACTCTCTTCCTTTTTGTGGCTACATCTTTATTACTCTGTGTTGTGAATTATCTTCTTCTGTACTCTTCGGATTTACCCTTGGTGATCTTCTCACTCCTTTCATATATTTTTAAACAACATTAATTTTGTCAGCATTCAATAATCACAGCATTTTTAAAACAAAATTAATTTTGTCAGCATCTGTTGTTGATACCATCAAGTGGTATCAACTCCTGTTGTTGACAACAATTTACTTGTATAATTCCTGTTGTTGATACCTTCAAATGGTATCAACTTCTATTGTTGATTCCAGCATATGTGGTTGATCTCATTGTACTGGTAACTACTATTGTTGACACCAACATATGACATGGAAATACTGAACAATACACACACAGAACAATAGATTGGGTGAAAATCAAAATCCACAGAAGAAATAATTTCTTACCTTTCTCTTAAAAAGCGCAAGCTATGGCGGAAAATCAAAATGAACTCCAACCTTTGAAAACAGGTCAAACTAACCTAAAATCAAAATTAATCAATTAGATACCAAACTAACAACATACCAAATCAAATCATACATATTAGCAGCAGGAATTGATGATAAATCATACATGCAACAAAAAAAAAGAAGGGAACATTAATTAAATACCCCTAGAATATAAGGTCCTCATAAATACCCTTCCATTTTCTTTAAATACCCCTAAGAGGTATATTTTAAGTGGATAATGAAAATGAACTAGTATTTTTTTGGATAATGAAAATGAACTAGTATATTCTTGACGCGTGAAAACGTCAACCCAACCTCCTCCGGAGGTTGAATTGACTTAATATAATTATAGATGTGCCAAAAAACTAGACCCTAAAAACCTAAAATAAACCCTTTAGGGGTATTTGTAAACTTGTTAAGGGTATTTGTGAAGACCCCTGAAAAGGAGGGGTATTTATACAATTTCCACAAAAAAAAAATCCAGAAAATTAAAACTGATTTGAAAACCGATATCTCAAAACCGTAAATCTGTAGCAAATCAAAATTAATAGAAAATTCATCACAGAATACAATAGATTTACTAGGGATTTTAGGTATTTTACCTGTTTAAGCTCTCTTTTGTTCTTCAAACTCAGAAATACCTAATTTTCTATCATTCTTTTCACTTTTTTTTTTTGAATTTCTTAAAGTAAAGATGATTGAAATTAGTCGGTTGATGATATATATAGATTGACGGTTTTGTTTAAGATCTTATTCGACGGTTTTTTTCAGTTTTGAATTTCAAAATCTCAGCAGTTTCAGTAACTACACGAAGGAGAAGAAGGGGAGAGAGGAAAGACGTGAAATGGTTTGAAACGGCTATTGCACTAAATGAGTCTCCAACGTTAAAACCCTCAAATATATTGAGGGGAAAAATCGTAATCTGACAATCCGGATATTTTAGGGGAGGGTATATTTATTTAGGGGAAGGGTATTTTTGTTGGGCCTCTATTATAGGGGTATTTAATTAATGTACCCTTTCTTTTCTTTCCGACCTTATTTACCTGGTTTAATTGGGGGCCATTCAAATTAAATGGGGGCTATGACATTTTGTTTGCACCCAATTATTTTTAGGGGCGTATTAATCTTCCTATGAAAATATTATTTTATCCTTACTCTTAAAAATCAGTTAAAGGCTAATTAACTATCCTAATCAAGGCCCCTAATTTATACACCCTAAAACAAAACCTAAATTCTAAAAATCAGTTTTCATTTCATCTTATTCCTCTCCTCCTCTTCATCTTCTCCACTAACACCACCATTAACGACGCTCGAAGAAGACGATTAACTTCTTCTACAACCATGGCTCGCACAAAGCAGACCGCTCGGAAAGCAATTCAACTCCACAATTTAGTAAAAGCATTGAAAGGCAAGGTTAAGCACAAACCCTCCGTCTCCAAACCCGAAAAATCGAAACCCAAGAAACGCATGACCCCAATTAGAAGGTATGTGAACTAAAACCCAACTTGCATTCCATATTTTGGTGTGTTTTGATTGTGAAATCGAGTCTGATAACCGAAAACTGGAAGTTACAGTGTTATGGTCGGCAATTTCGTAATGTTAAAACCCTAACGACCCTGTAGTTGCATGTAAAACTTATGAAAAATCGTTAGGTTGTTAGGTTGAAGATGACTACCGTTTTTCTGAAACTGCAGTTTTGGTGACCTAGATTACAGTCGTTTGGGTATTACTATGAATACGACGATCCATATCTAACGATGGTGATTGTATACCAACGACCCTTTTGGTATCCTCCGAACGACTCTAACTAATTAACCAACGACCCTACTGGAGAAATTGACAGAGTCCTGTCCAAAAAAACGAAAGAGTCGTCACCCACTATATAGAGTCGTTGTTGTGTCTTAAAGGGTCGTTTGGTTGTTAGATTCTTAAATTAACGACCCTTAAACTGAATACATGAATCTAACTCTTATGTTTGTTATGTTCTTTTATGTGTATGGGCTGTAGTGCCAAGAAGGCCAAAGACAAGCTTAAAATGATGATAACCCCTCATTCCAAACCTCCCCGACATGATAGGTACTTAAATACCGGTCCATTACGCGGAAAAAAAAACGAGTGAGGTAGCCTTTTCTATCACTTAACCAAGAGACAAAGGTGAAGGAAGTGATACGGAAGAAGAAGTAGAAGAAGAAGAATAGATACAAGAAGATGATGGTAATGGGGATGGGGGTAATGGGGATGGTGATGGGGATGGGGATGGTGATGGTAATGGTGATGGGGATGGTGATGGTAGTGAAGAGGAGGAGAAAGAGGATGAAGAGAAGGATGATGATGATGATGATGGTGATAAGGATGATGAAGGTAAAGATGGTGATAAGGAGGATGAAGGTGATGATGCTGGTAAATAGGGCGGTGAATAGATTGAATAGCCGAAGACTAAAAAGCGGGTAAAGAAGGATGGATCGGACATTGCACCTAGCGCGAGATGGTTGGTGGAACCGCG
Source organism: Papaver armeniacum (assembly GCA_023531295.1). NCBI lineage: Eukaryota > Viridiplantae > Streptophyta > Magnoliopsida > Ranunculales > Papaveraceae > Papaver > Papaver armeniacum. Next base: position 668,882 of record JAJJWW010000818.1, on the reverse strand, counting down.
TATTCATTGTTTTTGTGGCGTTGGACGGAAATCGCAACTCAAGGTCTTTGAAACAAGTCAAGGAACGGTTCCAGGAGATAAATTTAGAATGTGATGCTTTCAAAAGAGAAATTAATGCCGTAAGGGAAGCCATGCCCAATATGTTGGGTGCTATAAGAGTAAGTGTTTAAACAAGAGGTAAAACTTATCGAAAGCTTTGAACAATACTAACTAAGTTTTTTGTCTTGTGTTTTCAGTTAGGGAAGGCGTATAAGCGATACGAGGTGCTTCGTGGGAACAAGTTTGAGTTCGACGATTGATACCTCATCTTGAACGGCACTACCTATAATTACAGCATCTATGGTTGAGTGTTTAAGTGCATCGTTATTATCTATTGTATTTCATTTTCTTCAATTCAACGATATGCAAGATGTATGCCTTTTACTATTCATTGAAATGATCTTATGAAATCAAAAAACTTAAAAGAAAACACTAAGGGTCGTTAATATGTAACACTATCGATAACAACGACTCTAGTGATCAATCTTAATGGTTGGTTAGGGTCGTCAGTTTTATGAATAAAGGTGTGACGATTATAAACCCAAAAAAAAAAAATATGGCCAGAGACATTGTGTTTAAGCGTCGTTGCAGTGTAAACAAAGAAAATAAACGACTCTTGTTGAAGTACCAAAGAGAGTCGTCAGTTTTTAGCACACCAAGCTGACGATTTTTCATAACCTGGAAAACTTGCAGGTTTGAGTCGTCAGTTTTGGTGTAAACATACTGACGACTCTTTAGGATCGTTAACGAATAAAAAACCCGACACTAACGACCCTCACTCTGAGTAGTTGCATGTCGTCCATGAATCGACCACTTGGAGTACCATTCATGCAATTTGAAGAGTATAGGAAGTTTACCTGATTGTTTTGAGCTTCGGGTTCCTCATTTTGAGTGTTGGTTCCTTCATTTGGGGCAATATGATCTTCTTTTCCACCATTATTCATGGCTTCCTCCATTAACATCTCTTCATCAAACATCCAATCCATATCATTAGTTGACACAATCTTACCATCAACACAATCATGGTTGTTGTTTGAACCTTCACCAACCTCATGCCCTCCACTTGAATCACTCATTTCTAAACAACCCTAGTTTTTCCTCCCACAAGCCCTCTTCTTCTTCTCAAAACGAAAATACTCAAAACTTAAATTTCCCAAAAATTTAATCCCAAAACCTGATTTTAAACTAAACTAAATTAACACACTAATCTACTTCATTAACTCTTAATACTAATCACTCAAGGCTATTTTAGGCATTTAGAAAGAATTTTTATAAGGGGAGACCCAAATTGCTATTGAGAGACCTGTTTTGTCTTCTAGTGCCTGGCACCCATTTAATGTGAATGACCCCCAATTAAACGAGGCTTATTTATAAGTGTAAATGCTACAGTAGTATAAAAAACTCTTGGGTAGTGGTTCTCTATGAACCGCCTAGACAAAACCGCCCCTCACACAAAAGGTGGGGCCCATCCTTCCTAAGTTAGCAGGGTCCACATGGTTTGAAGAGATGTGAGAGGGGCGGTTTCTGTGGTGTTTTTTTGGCGGTTCGTTAAGACTTTTTGGTTTTTGGGATGTAAAATAGGCAATAAAGTGTAAGGATGACCAATTTTTTTTTTTTTTTTTTGTAAATATTTATCTTTTGAAGTTGAAATTTCTATGGAATGTTGTTAATTTTCTTGCTAAAAGTAGCATTTTTTTCTTTTCAATTGTATCAAATATGTATTTATGTCAAGATTGTCTTAGGTTTAATTCTGTTACTAACTAATTTTTGTTCCGAATATTTTCATCGAAAATTAATTATGTTACTAACTAATTGTCACTCTGATTACTTTCATCAAAAATCAATCCATGACCAAAACATTATGTGGAATGGACTAAAAGTAATTTATCTCATGACTTAATATTTTCTCGGGATATCTTTTTATTTTTTCCATTAGAGAGATTCAAAATAAATATCCAAAAACTAGACTCAGTCTTAATAAAATATTAGGTCGCATGTGTGGCATTACATACGAAAACTTTCTTATAATTACTTTTGAACTATTATTTATTTCTTATAAAATAGAGAAAGGGAAAAAGACGACACAAAGTAGAGAGAAGAAGAAGAGAGAAATTCTTATTCATATGTGTGTAGAATACAAGAGATTAGGCCTCTATTTATATAGATAGAAGACTTGGTGTCCAAGATATGTAAACCCTAAACTTAGACACGAAGGGCATCTTAGTAAATAAACAATAGTTTATAACACTCCCCCTGATGACCACTGTGGCTAAGTCATTACAAGCATACCAGAAAACTCAAAGAGAAAAACCCGAAATTGCATAAGCATGTAAAAACTCAAAACAAGTGTTGGACACGAGATGTTGCCTCATTAAAACCTTGACAAGGAAAACCCGGTGGGACAAAACCTTGACGAAGGAAAAAGAGTACAACGCGATAAAGTCCAGTGAATGCACCTTAATTTGATGATGGCGCTCCCCCGATAAATACTTGATCAATTGGCGTGCAAATCTTTGAGTAGAGACTTTCTAATTTTGAAAAACGAATTTCTTGAATGCAGAAGAGGACTGTGCTTTCATGAAGATGTCGGATAGTTGATGAAGTCTTCATTTGTGTTGCACAAGCAGTAATGCCTTCAATAATACTTTTGCGGAGTTTACATTCTTCTTCAACACATTGAGAACTTGTGTCATGGATTGCTAGCTTCTCGAGATGATTTGCAGAAGTTGTTGATGTAATTTCTTCAACATAGAGCCAAGATGTACATAAATTACCATAAGTGAACAAAACTGAATTTGTGGTCATACCTTATGTGGATTGAAATGACATCCAAATTACTAAGGGATTGTTATGTTGATTTGGCCTAACAAAATGACCTAGTTAATGGTGAGAATCCACCAAATAACAAAAATTATACAACTCCCCCTTGGATGACCACCATGTTGAATTAAATTGCCTCACTAAAAACCTTGCCAGTAAAACCCAATGGGAAAAAATTTGGACAAAGGAAAAAGAGGATTAAAATATCAACATGTTGGAGAGAAACGTCAATGAGATGTTGCCTCGTTAAAATCTTGACAAGGAAAACCACATGGGGCAAAACCTGAATGAAGGAAAAAGAGTACAACTGTTGACAAAAATATGGATGCTAACCCAACTATATGAATTTTACATAAAACAAGCAGCAAAATAATAACTCTAGTCTATATCAAAGACGAGTTTATGCTAGTATAATTCTAACTGCAGATTTAAGAAAGAAAAGAAAAATAGAATTTGTGCTGCAAAAGCGTGGGTTTTGGTGTTTTTAAGGATTCCTCAAGAGACATGTAAACTTGATATCATCAACTAATTAATCCAGATCTTTGGTTTTGTACCAAATTTCTAAAAACACATAAAAAGATTGTTAATCCTGACATAATCGAGTCAGGAGAGGCTGTCTGAATATAATTTAAATCTTATAAGGATTAAAATTTTGAATATGTTCCCAAGAACATATGAGTCCTTGCAGGACTACCACGCTAAAGGCATCATTTATGGGGAACAAAAATTTATTAACACAATCCTAGGGTCTGAGCAAAAATAGAACCCTCAAATCGTTCTTATAACGAATATATTTATCGTACAACACATTATGACTACACCATCTTGGAAATTTTAAGGTGTTACGTATTGGATCCAAAATTGCGTTAATTGAGAAATTAATCCAATCTAATTTGGATTGTATGCCAACCAATCACATATGTCGATATTCCTCTGCAGAGGGGTTCACAACCACCATCATTTATTTTAGTAGCTACTTTAAATGAATATTCGACAATAATTTAGCTTGCTATAAACCAACACAATTCTCAAGTGTAAATTCAATCAATTACCGGTACCAGCGTCCGCGGACATTATAATCTCCTCATATTCAAGTGAGAAGATATTATAATTGAGAATGTGAATTCGGTACACTCAATTGGAGCACTACCTGTAGCCTCTTATAGAACACTACTTATCTGCTAAATGTGACTGGATTTCCTCTTAAGAGGCAAAAACTTAAATAAAAGCAAAATGAGAAATTTCACGCCAATCATATAAAGACAAATTCTACATCGATTTGATTGCGATGAGAGAGAAATTGATATAACATTTAAGTTAATTACACAAGCTTCTGATAGTGTATAGTCTCCCCCTGATTATGGCGACAAATATTTTTCATCTCATATACGAAAACTTCAAGTTTCGTAAAGTATTATCCGATTAATTCGAGACATATACTTATAATAATTTTTGGATTTTAAGAAAACCACGTTGGACAGTAGATACTGATTTCAAAAGCCATAAAAAAATGTCCAAAAAAATTGTAGTTTATCCAAATTAAAGATCAACCATGGATTTTATTGGTTACAGGAAAAATATGCAAATAAAATCTCCAATTTCGTGACCTCGAGGGACGAGATAATGGTTTAGATTGAAGTTATTGGACACTTTGTTTATCAAAAAAATAAATCAGTCAAGATTAATATAGTCACTACAAGGACTAATGATATTGGCTAACAAGCCGGGTGTGCACCCCTTGATCTTTAGCGTCCAATTCCAACTACAAGTGGAAAAACTTCAAATTTTGGAGAATAATACAAGGAAGAGAACTAAATATTGCTAAATATCCCTCAGGAATGCAGCAATTCTCCATCTCATTGATGTTTGCAATTGTGAATACGTAATACCAATAGAGAAATCTAATTCCAATTTCTTTTGAGAAAAATAAAGAAATTATCGTATTCTTTGTAGAGAAAAATCTACTTTTTGGTTGACGAAGATTTCTTTAAAGAAATAGAAATCAATAACCAAAGTTGGCTAAAAATATTTAGAATGCCAATTTTACATCTCATTATAGAGAATTCATGGATAAAATTAATAATGATTGGTAAAACGATATACCAAAAACGTATCAACGACCGAGAGAAAAAAAAATGTCGTTTGCTATGGAAAATCCATTGCGTGGTAAAAGAATTGTTTCTGTGAAGAATAGAAACCAAATGCAAATCACATGATCATTGTCCAATTGACAAAGATACCAATATTAACTGGCCGGAGGTTTTTCAACCATGCACGTGATTTGTTACTGCAAACGTAATTATATTGTGGTAACACCAATTTTTGGTGATTGCAATTTCATTAAAGAAATAGAACCATAAGGGTAAATCACATGATCTTTGTCTAAAATACAAAGATACCAATTAAATTGGACGTAGGTTTTTCAACCATGCATGTGAATAATTACCGTGAAGGTAATCAAATTACGATAATACCAATTTTTGGTGATTACAGTTTCATGAAAGAATAGAAACTGTATACCATATATCAATGGATTTTATTTTTCTCTCTATGAAAAGGGATATAAGAAAAGAAAGGACAACCAGAATTTTTGCTTAAAGTTGGTTACCCATGGCATACATATAATAAAAATAAAATAAATAAATCAATTACAATATATGAAAAAGAAAAAGAAATCTTTAGTATCTTACTGTATAATATGACCATGTCCCTTCGCCGTTCATTATACCCATTTAGTAGTGGAACGATAATTTTGATAATGTTCTGATAATGATTTAGAAAATCATCTTTAATGTTTTGGGTCATTATGTGTCCCTTGACATAAAAGAGAACTATATGCGGCTGGTGTACGTAGGGTTAGCGCTTAAGCAACACATAAAACAACCAATTGTAAGCCTTTTAATTTTGGGTGATTCAGGCAAGTAGATGTGGCTAAAGACAAAAAAAGTTTGGGGTTTACGTTTTTCAAGTTATGTCATGTAGGACAAAACCTAAAAAAAAGAACTTTTTAGGCGAGAATGCCGGACCAGTTCTCAAACCATACATCGTTCATCATGAATAAGATGCATTAGATATTGATGTACTACTCAGTTCAAAAATCAAATCCAAATGTTTACCTCGTATACGATTTTTGTTTTGCCTATTATAAGACAACCAACAAGCGTATGAGGATTCTTTTGAAAGACAAAAAAAAATAAAAAAAATCAATCAATACGATCAAAAGGAAATTAAACGGAAGAAAAAAAATCGCTCAGTTTTAAAGCTTCGTGCATGATAACGTCTTATAAAATAGAGAAAGGGAAAAAGACGACACAAAGTAGAGAGAAGAAGAAGAGAGAAATTCTTATTCATATGTGTGTAGAATACAAGAGATTAGGCCTCTATTTATATAGATAGAAGACTTGGTGTCCAAGATAAGTAAACCCTAAACTTAGACACGAAGGGCATCTTAGTAAATAAACAATAGTTTATAACATTATTTATATATTAATTTTTTTCTCATACATATTTTGTATTTCAAGAATTCAAATTTTGTTTTTTTTCTTGAAAATTTCAAAGATTTCTCAAATGAAATCATTTTATCTTTCAGTTATCACGGCTAATTTAGTTTCTTCTTAGTTGCTATCGATTTTGAAATTTCTTTGTAATATATTAACCCTTTTTTTTTTTTTTGGCTAATTTCTTTTGAATATTATTTTTGTTCCTTTCCTGGAAAGTTAACACTGTTTAAGCTAGGGCTGTCAATGGGTACCCATTACCCGGAGCCGGAACCGGACCCGCTAGTTTCGGGTCCGGTTCTGGGTCCTAAAGTTGGACCCATTAGCAACTTAGGACCCGATGCGTAATTACCCGATTGGACCCGAATGTTAACGGGTCCAAACGGGTAATACCCGTCGGGTACCCGCGGGTAATGGGTACCCGGTTATTTATTCTTTCATTCATATTTTTAGGAAAATTATAGGTATTTTGTTTGTTTGGGCTTTGATTTTTTTTTCCATTTTTCATACTTTTCTTACATTTAGTCTTTATTTAGTACATTAATAAAGAAATAATAATATTTTTATAAAAATAATTTAGATTCAAGTTAAAAAGAGAAAGAAATTAAGTTTTTAAGATTTTCTTTATAGCTTTTTTAATACCCAACGGGTACCCGGAACCGACGGGTACCCCGTACTTTAAACGGGTCCGGTTCTGGGTCCACATATTTAGGAACCGGACCCGAACTGAATCAGAACCTGACCGACCTTTATAAGTAGGGTCCGGGTCCGGGTCTAGTGATACCCGGAAGGACCCGGACCCATTGACAGCCCTAGTTTAAGCCTTCAAGGACTTCCCAAATGATTTTTTTTTTTTTTTTTTTTACTGTATAAATAATTCTTCATCTCCATTTTATATCCTACCCGTTTCACTTTCAATTGTAAACAATAACCTAATTAAAGAAAACATAGTCTTATTGATCAAAACCTCAATTTCTCCTCGTTCTGCAGTTTAACCTGGCCTTCTCAGGCCAGTAGACGAGGGGCAACAGTGTGTGAACGTAAGTTGGCGGCTGAGTAGGTCACTTGTGGTGCCGTGCGACGCTTTGTTAAAGTAGCATTTGGCACTAAATAGCAGATCTAGCTAGTTCTGGTTAGCTATATTCGACTCTCGAGCAAGAGAAGTGTGAAAATGCACAGTTTAGGGCCTGCTGTGTGGATATTCTTTACCAAGTTGTGATGGAGATTTGTCTGACTATTCAAAACTTTGACTCATAATGAAGTTGTGGTCCAAAATAATTAATTGTTGAATTCCCATTTCGATTCTCTTGATTGAGAGTTGAAGAAACCAAAGAATTTGATATCTATCTAAACTACTAATTCATATCCCTACTGAAAATTCAAAAACCAAACAAAGATTACTTCCATTTGCTCGCTTTTCTCTGTTTAATCCAATTTGCTCTCACTCATCAATTTTTTTATTTTTCTGAACCGAATTATATTACATATAAGATGGAAAGGTTACTTGTTTCCGGCGCAACTGAATTAGTGAGAAATTTGGGTTCTGTTGTTACTCAACAGATTGGTATCGCTTGGGGTGTCAAAGATGAGTTGGAAATACTTAAAAGAACGTTGGAGACGATAGCAGCTGTAACAACAGATGCTGAGAAGCAGCAAGGGGAATCTGATTTGGTGAGAATTTGGTTAAATAGGCTCAAGGAGGTTGTGTATGATGCTGATGATGTTATGGACGAGTTTTCTTATGAAGAAATGCGTCGATCTGAACTATGTGGCACCAAAAATAAGGTACGACATTTTTTTTCATCTTCCAGCCCACTTGCGTTTCATTTCAAGATGGCTCAGAAAATCAGAAATATTAACAGGAGACTAAATGAAGTTTCTGTCGATATGGCAAAGTTTCAGTTTCAAATTTTTACACCAGATAGTTACACTTGTGATCGCAATTCTGTGCAACAACACCTACTAATTTCATCCTTCGTAGACGAATCAAGTGTCCTAGGAAGAGTTAATGATAAGTCAACCATAATAAATATGTTAATTTCATCCCTGGAATCATCATCATCCATGAAATTTTCTGTCGTCTCCGTAGTGGGTATGGGTGGGATTGGAAAAACTACACTTGCTCAAATGGTTTACAAAGATAACTCAGTAAAAAGTTTCTTTGATATAAGAGTTTGGGTTTGTGTGTCTGATGACTTTAACATCAAGAAGATCTTAGTGAAAATAATTGAGTCAGTTACCAATAAGAAGTGTGATGATATGTCAAACGACGCGGTCTTGTTTAGTAAGGTTCGAGAAGAGTTGAGCAACAAAAAATATTTGCTAGTATTCGACGATCTGTGGAATGAGGATGCAGAGGATTGGGATAAACTTAAGGGTTTGCTAAATGTGGGTGATCATGGAAGTAAGGTCTTAATCACTACTCGTAGCAATGTGGTTGCATCAATTGTCCGAGATATTACCTCACCTTACATCCTAAAAGAGTTAACAGATTATGATTGTTGGTCCATTATCAAGATGAAAGCATTTTCCCCAGGTGGAGCATTAGAGACCCCAAACATGACATGCATAGGAGAGAAAATTGCAAAAAGATGCGGTGGTTTACCACTTGCTGCTACTGTTCTGGGTAATGTTTTACGCATGCATAATACTGAGACTGATTGGTTGTCAATCCTAGATCATGATAGTTTGAAGACCATAGGTGCCAAAACTAAAATCATATCTATCTTGAAATTAAGCTATGATAAGTTACCCTCCCCTTTGAAACTTTGTTTTTCTTATTGCTCTTTGTTCCCAAAGGATTGGGTCATTCAGAAGAAAGTTTTAGTTCGGTTATGGATATCTGAGGGATTCCTTTATCCATCTCATGGTGGAAATCAAATATCACTGGAAGATGCTGGCGACGATTATTTCCATAGTTTAATAGCTAATTCGTTTTTCCAAGATGTGACAACGAATGAGTTAGGCTACATTGAAACATGCAAGATGCATGATTTGGTACATGATCTTGCCCAGAGTGTCAATGGTGTTCACGGTATCAAGACTGTGAATTCCAGCGAAATGGAGTCTATTTCTGAATTTCGTCGTTTGCATTTAGTTTTAGATAAAAAAAATTCAGTAACATTTTCAAAAGTACTCTTGGAAAGAATAAAAAGATTGAGGTCCGTTTTTTCACTTGAAAATGATCATTTGGGTGGTTTTTCGCTTGAAAATGATCATATGGGTGAGTATCTACTGCATGGTGAGAATCTGCGGGTAAATTGTTTGCTTGGTCGGCATGATCTAGACATTCCTGGGATATTTAAGCATAAGCACTTGAGGTATCTTGACCTGTCTTATTGTTGGTTTGATGTAAGACATGATGTGCCTATTCATCAACTTTACAATTTACAGACATTAGTGCTTCATAAATGCGTAAATGTTAGAATGATTCTTGTTGGCATTGGGTCTCTGAAGATGTTAAGGCACCTAGATCTCTCGTTGTCGGATGTTGAAACGCTACCTGATTCTGTCGTTCAGCTTACTAATATGCAGACGTTAGATCTATATCGGGGCTATAGATTCATAGCTTTACCTATAAATATTGGGTCGTTGAAAGATCTTAGAGAGTTGAAACTCAAATACTGTGAAAGTTTAAAAGTTTTACCTAGAGAAGTTGAAAGATTGACACGAATAAGGAGCCTAGATTTGTCCAATACTAAGATTGAAGTATTACCGGAGTCATGCATCAACAACCTTGGCAATTTGGAATTAATCCATTTTGGAAACTGTAAGCTTCCCAAAGAAATCAAAAATTTGCCAAAACTGAGAATTTTGAAACATTGGAGAAAGAATAAGGAAGATGAAATGCCTAGAGGTATAGAAACTTTAACCTGCCTTGAAGTGTTAGAATCTTATTTGCTGAAGAACAGAGAAACCATCTCTTGTAGTAGTGGTGGTGACAGTGGTGGGATTGTAGAACTAGCCAATCTAAATTCTTTACAAGAGTTATGGATTCACAATGTGGAGTTTGTTAGAGGTGGTATTGATGCAGAAAGAGCAAAGTTAAAAGATAAGATAAACCTTGGTTATCTGTGTCTAAGATGGGGTTCCATTTTTGATGAGGACGGCGACGTTCAGATGGTGTTGGAGGGTCTCGAGCCTAACGTCAATTTGAAAAAGTTGGAAGTACAGTATTTTCTGGGTCTGAAGTTTCCGAGATGGATGGGTTCATCGACCTGCCTTCCGAATTTAGTCGAAATAATTCTTTGGGGTTGCATTAGATGTGAGAAACTACCGGCGCTTGGTTTACTTCCATGCCTTAGGGTTCTTGAGACTTGGAAAATGAGGTCAGTCAAGTGTTTAGCCGACGAGTTTTATTACCAGCAAGAAGAAGAAGAAGAAGAAAGAATCAGGAGTTACAACAATATTCTTGGTGGTAGTACTGAAAATGCTACTACAATGTCATTGTTTCCTTCGCTAATTAATTTGAAGCTTTCAATGGAAAATTTAGAAGAATGGGTTGCTCCTTCGCTTCCAATTTGTAATTCGTTTTCTTCCCTTGAGAAGCTAGAAATCAATTGCTGCCCAAAACTGAGAAGCACACCGAACTCATTTCATTTTCTCAAGGAACTGGAATTATTCGACATCAATAGTAAGGCAGTAACCTCATTCTTTGCAACCGGAGGACGACTTGGCTCTCTCACGTCCGTTAATATATCACATTCTCCGGAGCTAATATATATTCCAGTGGGTGTACTGCTCCAAAATATCACTCCGAATCTTCAACTACTGTCCATCAAATATTGCTCTAAATTTCAAGGTTTTCTTGAAGACGATGATCTATGATTTTAGGACTTGATAAGAAGGATGGTGATCACGAAGATGGTTTCGTGTCAACACAGTCTTTTACAAGTCCTAAAATCAACTCCAACTCGAATAATATCAGCAACTCTCTTCGCTCATTACATTTGGATGGTTGTCCTGTTTTAACGTTACTCCCGGATTTACGATCGTTCACTTCTCTACAGAAATTAATTATATGGAAGTGCGAAAATTGAAACAGTCGATACCTTACAATCTCAAGGAATCTCTTATCTTTCTTGACTATCTGAGAGTTGATTTTCATATGGAAGACCAGCATCTAGAGGATCCAGCTAGCCGATGAATAAAAGTTATTTCACTTGATGGTGCATGAATCAAGAGAATAAGCAGATATGTTCGGTGCAAATTTATCTAGAAGGTCTTTCCTCTCTCTCTTTGAGCTCCTTCTTTTGATCAATGCATCATTTTGCAATTCTTATTAAAGTTACTCTTTTGGTGGACTAAAAATATGTAGAGTGCGGGTGATCCGATAGTGTAAATATGAAGAACCAGAACCAAGACGTCGATTCAGAATTTTATCACCTACTGTTGAATCATCTGAGAGCAGCTGATGACAACCTGAGTTCTGCCACGCAAATGATTGGTGGTGGTTGTGCATGGCACCAACCTGGTTAGGATGGCAGACACCATATAAGTGATGATGCTCATGAGTAATGGGGCTGATCAATTTATTTCTATTTTTTGTTGTCTATGTGCTTTGTTTTACTTTGTGGTTTTCCTTTTTCCCGTTATATTTTGGAACTAAAAGTATCCATCTACAACTAGGTAATCAAGTGGGTAGTTTTAATTTTGTTTTGTAATCCTGGTGATGTGGTCTTTATGGAACCAGCGTCCGATATCCTATCACTTGGCGGCCATTTGAAGCCAATTCAGTAACCTTAATCAAGCGTGTGTACTTTTCTTTGAGAGGATCCACTCAATCTATTCTTCCATGAGTGTGAACAATTTCTTGTGAAGAGTGTAGCCGGCCGACGTGCTACTTCCTGGCGTCCTCTTTGATGTGGAAATATCATGCCTTATCCACGTCATATGAGTTTCATCGTAAATACAGTATTTGACAACATACGTACCTGTATTACGAAATATTTGACGATATCCAAATCCCTTTGAAATCCCAGATATCTATCTTATACGTACAACCCTATCGTTTGGGTATAAATTCGGATTTATAACCAACAATCAAACATCTACGCCTCTTATTCTCTTTCGTTTCTTTAAGTAAGCTTCCATTATTCAATCTCTTCTCTGTTCCATTACAGAGCACGCCTTCTAACTATATGTATATTGTTGTATTCTTTTGCGGCTGGTTTAATCTTCCTTTTTATCAAGCCAACAGGAATCCAAGGTAATGATTTCTTTTCTTTCTTTTAAAGTTTTTCTAAATCTTCTGTCGTTACATTGTCCTCCTTTAACCTTACACAAAATTGGTCAAAAAGACCAAAATCAACAATTCCTGGGTGAAAAAGACACTTAGATTTTGATACTGTTTAAATAGCCAAAAATTAAAAAAATACTGTTTAAATGGACAAAAATTTAAAATTAGGCAAGATGTAACCAGTTTCATCCTGTCCATTTTCAAATATTTTTTTCTTATTTTTATTTTACACAGGATGCATCCAGTTTCATCCTTGCTATTTTTTAAGTATAAGCCAGGATGAATCCAGTTTCATCCTTGCTATTTTTTTTTTTGGCTATTTCACTCGTACTTTTTTCTCTTAACCTTATCGCTTTGTTTTATTTGTAGCTTGGTTGTTTAGTCTTCCTCTGCTCCAAAATTTAGCAAGGTAATAACACAGTGTTATACGTATATAACTTCTCTTTCCATAATTTTTTTTTTTTTTGGATCGATCAAATAGAAATTTCGTTGAAAAAAGACACTTAAGGGAGTACCTTAACCCAAAAAATACAAACCGAACAAAAAAAAAGGAACCGAAAGGGGATTCGGCAACCCAAAAAAAAAACACAAAAAATTATGGTGGTAGGTATAATGAATCCCCTAGAAAAATCACCATATTTCCACAACTTTGAAATAAATAATTATATTAATACCTTCTTTTTGATATGCACAATCATGATGATGTTTGTCACCATGTCGCCTCCACTAACATATACTGACTCTGTGTATTTCTTTAAGCTTCTTTTATAACTGTTTAACAAGCTTTGCCTCCTTAATAAATATAACTGCACGTTTCCTTCGTCACATGTAACTGCAGAAGTGACTTCTCACACTTTTTCTATATATGTATATAAAATTTCTTCTCCCAACACAACGAACCCTTCTGATAATAGTGCAGCCAAAGAAGGCGAACCAAAAAGACGCAACACTAGGATCACGATAGGTGGAAGGTCGGGCTTGAGAAAGTGTTATTGCTCAAGCCCGACCTTCCACCTACGGTGCATAGTCCTACTTTTGCGTCTTTTTCGTTCTCCATTTTTGGCTGGAATGTTGTCAGTAGGAGAAGGGTTCGGATTGTTGGGAGAGGACATTCTATAATATACAAAAAGCTACATATTAGAGACGGAAAGAACATGCAGTTATATATACTAGAAGTCACTTATATACTAGAAGTCACTTAATCAGTTGCGTGTGATGAATGAACATGTATTAAGGATGCAAAGCTAGTAAATCAACTATGAAAGAAGCTTTAAATATTGGATGGATATAGAGAGTCAGTATCTTTTAATCAAATGGAGGCGACATGGCAACAAGCATAATGATTGGTGCAAATTTACCTTTCTGATTTAACTTCACTAGAAATAGTTAGTTGATAATATGATTGATGGTGAATGGTGGGGCATAACTGCAAAAACATTTCCATATTAAAAGTTGTTATAATTTCAGCTCCTTAATCAAGAAATTTTATGCATAAACATGTTATAAAATACCCATTAGCTGAAATAATGTTGGAATTTTTGAATAGAAATATGAATAGGTGTGTCAACTCACTTAAGTCTTTTCAAACATTAGTGTCTTATCCCAAGGGATGTGACTCTCCATTAAGGGTTGTGACTCTTCGTGAAAGGACTTCTCCAAGAGTCACCTCTAGCCTATATAAACCCCACTCATTCTCCATTGCAAATGTATGTTTTTAGAGTCATAAATCTAGTACTAGAAATTTAAGAGTTTGCATGTGTCTTCAAGAGTTAAAAAAGAGTTTGTGCTACATCCATTCGCGTTATTTGTTCGTGTTATCGAAGTGTTGCAAAAACATCGAGGTATTGTTGAATGTTGGAGACATATGCCGCTAAATCTGTAACAACATTATATACAGGGCATCAAATGTCTTAAGCAAAGAGATTACTCGCCTCAATACACCCAAGTAAGTTTGTTTAAGTTTTGTGATTGATCATCTCTATTCTATCATTCTTTTCTTGTTTTGTTGTTGGTATTACGAGATGTAATACATAAGTGAAAACCGTGTTACAAAGAGTTGTAACGGATCGGTGGATAATACACGAGTTGTATTATTGGAGAATCGGTAACGAAGATATTTATCCAACAATCTTAAGACATTTTATATTCTTTGTTACTGAAATGGTAGGTTTCGATTTTGTTGACAAATGAAATTCAGTTGTTGGTGGATGATCATTACAGATCAAAATGGGTAAACCACTATGGAATTTCTACGTACCAACATATGTGTTATGAAACTAATTTCATTACTGCAGTTGGATACCGGACGTCGTGACTCAAACGATGTCGTGACGAAGAGTTCCGAAATCTACTTGTAGTCAATTATTGGCTTGACGGATCCTATTTGTTTAAATGGGAAAGCCATTGCTAACTTTAACTCAGAGTATGAACGTAATGACAAAGAAGTCATTTTACGTTTAACATTTCTGAAATGTAGAGACTGCACATGTAGACGCAAGTTCTACAAGACATGGATGTTCAAATTGACAAACGCA
The DNA here is from genome assembly GCA_023531295.1 of Papaver armeniacum. Taxonomy (NCBI): domain Eukaryota; kingdom Viridiplantae; phylum Streptophyta; class Magnoliopsida; order Ranunculales; family Papaveraceae; genus Papaver; species Papaver armeniacum. Next base: position 653,754 of record JAJJWW010000818.1, on the reverse strand, counting down.
CTTATAAGTGGCAGTTGAATGTGGGATGATGGCCCTATTCATTTTAGTATGAAAGCCATTAATTAACATCATCTGAGTTAGAGTTTGAATACAATTGCATTCAAAGTACCGTGAATTTAGATGTTTTTGTTAATTATGGTTTCATGAAAAAACCAAATGTTGATTCTGAGCACGTAATAAAGGTTAGCAAACCAAGATTGTGAACAGTCACAACTCGTTAATGGAACAGACAGTAAATGTCAACCAGATTAACCCAGCCGGGATTCGGAGAGACGCGTTTTTTCTGTCAAAAGACTCATGGCTTGGGGTTCACGACTTGCTTAGAACTCGTACTGACAAAATGAATTGCCGATTGTGGTTGTAATCAGATCTTCTTTAATTTTTTAGAAGAGGGCAGTTGAAAGACCACTTGTACATACACAGTAAGGCCTTGTTCGGATTGTGTTCACAAGCCATCAAGTTTGATGGCTCGGACTTGGGATGTATCCTCTCGGATTGTGTTTGTAGATGCTCCGTTGGCAGACATTTTGAGAAATTGCATCAGAAGAACAAATCATTAAATTAATCATAGTTTGATTCTATGTTGTGAAAGGCGAGCGCCTTTGGCGCTTAAAGCGCCAAAGGCGCTCTAAGCGCTGGACCAGCGCCTAGGCAAAAAGGCGCCTAGGCGCCAAATTATGCCTGTCTTTGTTTTTTTTTTATTTTTCGGGCGCTCGCCTGGGCGCTAGGCGCTGGGCTTGGCGCCTCGCCTTGCCCAGCGCCTTTTACAACATAGGTTTGATTATCACCAAAATTGAATGAGTTCAATTACTGATTATTAATTAGTTAATAATCAAATCAAAGGGAATGATTTGGGTTCGGACTTTTTGGGAGTCTGACAAATTCAAAATAATGTTTGAATCATCTTTGATGTGTACTATCAGAACTAGAAAAAATGGAAAAAGAAAAATGCTAGTTTAAACTGGGCTTTACTTCAGGCCTATTGCATTAGGCAGAAGTAGTAATGAGGAAATTTTAGATCGTCCAAACAGATGATCATGAATTTTCAATCCAGTAGAAACTATATATTCTCCCAACAATAGACGTCAAAGAGGATCAATGAAGAAGGGTAATGGCGTTTCACGGAGGGACACCAGTAACTTTGAAACGATACACTAACTTTGGGATTAGTGGTAGTAAGTTATGGGGGTTAAACGACCCATTATCTCCGAATCAAGCACGAGATAATCTCTCCGTGAAGACTCTTGATTTTTCCATTTTCTTCTACGTTGTTCTTGTTCTGTTGTGACACTGAATGCACAATTGCACACAAGCGATGTACCTTTTCATGTGGCTGATCACGATAACTGCCCATGCGAATTTACACGTTTAAGGCTTATTGTCATGCTTTGTTTTTAATCAGAACATCACAGTTTAGTTCTTAGATCCCTGCTACTCTTCTTGTCTACCAAGAGTTAATTAGTGAATTATTCCAAAATAGTATATTTTGGATTGATGTTTAATTCCTAAGATTCCTCTGATTGAGGAAAGCATGATCAATGTCGGTATATTGATTAGATGGACTGATGAAGGCAGTTTATATTTTTTTGAATTTGAAATATAAACTTTGGATTCAAAAGATGTATGTGCTTCAGAAAGGGTGTTCCCATTAGGAGATATCCGGTGTGGTGAACTGATGGAATCTCTTGGTTGGCATAACCGTCTCAGATCGCTTTCAATCCACTTGAATAGATGCAATCAGAAAGGATGTCTGGTGATACAGATAAGAGAAAATGACGAATCTCTTCTTCTAGTATATCTCAGAATTATGGGGGAGGACGTCGTGTTACCGCCCCAGTTTTCTTATGCATATGATGACAGCCACCTGAATGATTTGAGTTTCAATTTAAAATTTGAATCTAAGCATGGATGACGTTGGGGTAAATGATCATTGGATGACGACGCTGAGGTTGATTTGAAATTGGGATTTGTATGTCATTTTAGCCAAGAGTACAAAACAACTGTTGGTTGAGAAGAAATAAACATCAGGAAAATGATGTTAAATTCTCAAGAACAAGTGTACCACAAAACTGTGGAGGCAAGTTGTTTGGAACAACGTGTAATAAAGAACATTTATAAATGTGCGATGGAATGAAAGATGCATTTCCATAGATTCAATGAAATGTGGGGGTCAATAATGGACATGAGTGCACAATTCACGTAGTCCAGTGAAGTGGACGTAAGTGCATTAGAATTGACTGTAATTAAAAGAAATACCGAGCATGTCAGATTGATCTCCTTGTGATAGATAGAACGCATGTGTTGTTTAAGGCAACAAAAATGGATGCCGGATTTATTGATTAATGGACAATTAATCAGTGCTCTTTAGAATGCGAGTGGGCTTCAATTTTAGTAGAAAAGGTAGAACAATCAGAGTAAGGCATCTGATAACCACTTGCAAAAGGTTAATCTCTAGTTGAAATTTAACCTAGGCATCCATGAGAAAAATAAAGGAAGATAAATTATAGAATATAATTTACTCTGAGATATATCTATCAAAGTTGAAACAAAAACTATGTGTTTGTTATAAATGAATGTAGTTGAGGGCAAGGAATTATCCAAACAAAGGTTGATGATGAGATCAACTATTGATTCCGGGTCTTTAGACGCAGAGTCGGATTAGAAGTAAGAGCAACTTCGGAATTTCCTTGATATATACTAATGGCCAAAGTATATTTATGCTAGAAATAGATTGTTCTGATCAAACAATTATTTTGGAAGAAACACATAGTTTGAGATCAATATATTCGGAAGTCAAAAAATTATTTAAGCTACCGATTATATCCATTTTGTTCACAGGGATATGACCAAAAATATTCGGAAGTTAACCTATAATTCTATCTCCCGAATACTGTCAATGTTCTTGAGAAATGAAGAACACGACTACATTCTGGAGTTTAAATTCATGAATATCTCCCGAATCTGGGAAAAAACAGAAAAATCCTAGAAGAAAAAAAATGAAAAAAAAATTCATTCAAATACTGCACCCACTACATTCGGATGCATGTTTCTTATTTTGTCTACCTAATGCATTCGGAGGATAAAAATAATATATTATTTCCTGATTATATAAGGGTAATTTTGCCATTAAGAAATATGCGAGATAAGGGGTAACTCACTTTAGGTTTGGGTGATCCTATTTTATTTTATTGTTGACCCCTAAATTCTTTTGAGTGGCCCCTAAAAACGTTGGCTATATCCTTGAACTCATAAAGAAAAAACAATAAAAGGAGGAATACCCAATAGAAAAATGAGGAGCCCTCAAAATGGGTAGAAAGTGGAAAACTCGCTATGGCATTGGTCAAATATTGGCACCAGAAGGTTTTCACCGCCTAAGAAGATAGACACAAAATTAGCACGTATTTTGGAAGAACCCCAACAACCACTACGAATTTTAAAATACAGACTTTTGTGATAGTAAGTACGCTCCCTCGTACATGCACATATATAAGCGGAGGATCAATTTTCTTAGATTAAGAATTATTTTTTGATTTTACAAATATTCATATTTTTTCCTGTTTTGCCCTTTGTTATGTTTCCTATATTAAAGACATAAACCCAATTGTGATGATAATCAAGCAACATAAATAAGGGATAAAATAGTTAAAAGTCATCTTGAAATTGTCATTCCGCCTATCTAATGGTACAAGGAAAAAACAATATTCCGCATATAAAATAGGTACGGAGGGAGTAGATATAAGCCCCGTTTGGTATTGCTTTTTTTCAACCAAAAGCACTTTGTAACAAATTTTTACCAAAAATTGTGTTTGGTAAATTTTTTTCAAAGTGCTTTTGGAGAGAAGCACTTTCATTTTAGGCCTGCTTTTAAAAGTTACTTACCACTAGCTTTTAAAAGCAGGAAAAGCAGAAGTTGTGGACCCACATAATTCGATTTAACTGATTCTCTATTTTAACCTTGTTAATTTATTATAAAGACATGTTTTACCCTCAAATATTGTACATTTGACATTATAATTATAATTTAATTTTATTTCTCTATTTTTTTCATTTTTTATTTTTTTTCATAATTCGTTTTATTTTCCATCGTTTAGGTGTTGCTATTCAAAGAGGAGTTGGGGCTCAGCTTGTCGCTAGGTCAAACCACAAGCTCTGTGTAATTTTTATTTAATTGTATATAATAATTAAAATTATTATATAAAATAATAAATACAATCATAATTAAAATTATTATATAAAATAATAAAAAAATTGATAAATATTAAAATAAAAAAAGAAAAAAATATTAAATTAAATAAATATTTTTTTTTGAAAAAAAAATTAAAATAATAATATTTTCGTAGCAAACCATAATCATAAATTTTTTAATTAAATAATCAAGACAATTATTAAGGAAGTTTCTCTGGGTTTTCTAACGAAGGACGACAAAGATTTGAAACCTCGCAGACATTCTTGTGCTCAACCGGAAAAATGGCAAGGATGTTTGTATGGACGTCACAGAGTCTCGCCCTTCACCGGTGATGGAATCCGCTCTTTCGTCCCCTAAAAGCTATATCTAGCGCGGTCTCACGTAAACACACTAAATACTTGGACAAGTGTGTTTCCCATGGTTATGGTCCAGGTGTCTTAGCTTTTTCTACTCTAGGAGAATTGGGTGAGGATACTTTATGTTTTTTCAAGCGTCCGAAGAATCGCTTAGTTAGTAATGACGCTTGGTAGTGGTTATGGTAGTTTTATTTTTCATAGATTAGGCATTCTTTGTTCGAAAGGTGTTGGAGCCCACTTGTTGCTAGACTGCCAACTAAAAGCTTTGTTTAATTCTCTCTTAGATAAAAATATATAAATATCACACTTAATTAAAAAATTAAAAAAAATATATATTAATTTTTTTTTTCAACTAAATTATCATGTATTAATTTAGTAACATAATAATATATATTAATTATATTTTATTAAATATATTAAAATTAGAAATATAATTTATTATAATCAAATTGTATTAAAACTAATTTTTGAAATATGTCTATTTTCGTCATTAAGTACATCACCAGCACTTTTAAATACCAGTTTACCAAACAACGAATTTACAATTTGTTAATTGCATAAATGCTTTTTAAATTATAGTTTACCAAACGTCATGCGTATTTATATTCACAAAGATAGCACATCAACGACAAAGATAAAGACAATGACAAAAGTGCTTTTCTAAAATTCACAACAATACCAAACTAGCCTAAATTTTTACCAAAATTGTGTTTGGTAAATTTTTTTCAAAGTGCTTTTGGAGAAAGCACTTTCATTTTAGGACCGCTTTTAAAAGCTACTCATCACTAGCTTTTAAAAGCGTGAAAAGCTTTGTTTGGGACCCACATAATTCGATTTAACGATTCTCTATTTTAACCTTGTTAATCTATTATAAAGGCATGTTTTACCCTCAAATATTGTACATTTGACATTATAATTCTAATTTAATTTTATTTCTCTATTTTTTTCATTTTTTATTTAAAATAATAAATACAATAATAATTAAAATTATTATATAAAATAATAAATACAATAATAATTAAAATTATTATATAAAATAAAAAAAAAATTGATCAATATTAAAATAAAAAATGAAAAAATATTAGATTTAATAAAAAAAAATTTGAAAAAAATTTAAAATAATAATATTTTCATAGCAAACCATAATCATAAATTTTTTAATTAAATAATAAAGACAATTAAAAAATTAAAAAAATATATATTAATTATATTTTATTAAATATATTAAAATTAGGAATATAATTTATTATAATAAAATTATATTAAAACTAATTTTTGAAATATGTCTATTTTCGTCATTAAGTACATCACCAGCACTTTTAAATACCGCTTACCAAACAAAATTTACATTTTTGTTAATTGCACAAAGGCTTTTTTAAATTATAGTTTACCAAACGTCATGCGATTTATTTTCACAAAGACAAAGACAAAGAACGCACAAAGACAAAGACAAATGTTAAAATGCTTTTCTAAAATTCACGGCAATACCAAACTAGCCTATAAGTTAATAAACTGCGGCGAATGTCCTATCTTTTTTTGCTTGTAATACTTATCCCAAGGAAAACACTTGGTCAGCTAATCTCCATGATGATATTCTGACTTATTCAAGATTTGGAGACTATAACAGCTCTGTAGTTCCTATCCTATGTTGCAAAGGGAAAACTAGCTAGCTAGTTTGCTATCTTCAATGTTTATTGTCTTCCAATGAATAATAAAGAAAAAAGAACACGCAATTGGGGATAGAAAAAGGAATTGGGGGATATTGATTACTTCTCCCAACCCATGGTGTCTGCTAAGGGGTGACTTTTGGGGGCGAAAATACTAAAATACCCTTCCCTCAAAATAAAAATTAACAAACTTAAAATCAAAAAACAAAATCATATCCCCATTTCCATCTCCACTTCTTATTAATCACTTTCAGGGTTAGAATTTGAAACCCAAATATTCCCCATTCCCTTTCAAATTCTAAACTCTCCCCACTCTCTTTCAAATTCTCTTCTCCTTCTTTTGCCGGCTCCTCACTTTGGAAACGATTTTTTTTTTTTTTTTTAATTCGAAGTGATGAAGATCATGTCAGCAAGTGATGAAGACCATGCCGAATTGATGAAGACCATGCCGGGAACTGGTGCCTAATGGTTGGTAACTAACATTCAATGCCAACTGAAAAGTACCGCATGCTCAATAGAAATTCATCAATGCCGGTAGTCAAGTGAAAAACAAAATTGAAGTTTCCTGGATACTTTTCATCATGTGCCAAGATAGAAATTTAAGCAACATATTATGCTTGGAAACCTATGCCGGATGCTCGAGAATTAACTACTTGTGCCGGAAGTGGACTGATTAAAACCGGAAAAACTCAAAACGGAATATTTTTTTACATCGCCGAAGTGATGAAGACCATGCCGGAATTGGTGAAGAACCACGCCGGAAAATGGTGCCGGATGCTCGATAGAAAGCTATCAATGCCGTGGTAGTCAAGTGAAAAAAATTGAAGTTTCCTGGATACTTTTCATCATGTTCCGGTATAGAAATTTAAGCAAAAACCATGCCGGAAGTAGTTCCGGCATGCTCGAAAATCACATAACTGTGCCGGAAGTAGACTCATTAAAACCTGAAAAAATAAGTTTCGAAGATCAAAACCTGAAAAAAATCGTAACGAGAGGGCTACGCCCCGGATAGTGGCAAACAATTTATGAAAAATTCCAACAAATGCCGGCATGGTTTTTTGGTTGAATACCATGCCGGCACCAAGCTTTTTCAGCTGCAACAATGGTGGATTCAAAGAAAAAAAATCAAATTTTCAACCTCTTAGCAACAATTCTCTCTTCACAATCATCCTCCACTTCCACCAAAAAAAGTTCCCTCTCAATTTTTTTTTCCATCTTTCTACTCTCATCTCATTCACCCAAATACAAATACACACTAATCATTTAACAAAATCTTAAGATTTTTACTAATTATTATTAATCACTAATCCTGATTATTCATCTTGATTGCCATGCCAACTTCTTCTTCCAGCAGTAAGTCTACTTTGTTCCAAATAGATGCATAGTTCATTAATTAAACAAATTCTGTCAGTTTATCTAATTAATAATTAACTGAATATCAATCAGGAATGCTACTCCAGGAGGTTCAGGAACTAGCACCTTTCTGCGCAGAATATGACCCAGCTTTAAGATGCGCTACCCCCTGGGACCCAGAATTTACATGCCCAGAAGGTCAGCATCCTTGCAGGAGCAACTGTGGCAATTCAAGATGCCTCGCAAATTAACCACTTCTCGTTCATTGTACCGCGGTTCATAGATATGTACCTTTATGATTGTTGTTTGTGTGTGGATGGTATTGTGTTTTCTCCTCTTAATAATTTGATGTAGATTACTATATCATAATCTTATGTACCCATGTTTGTATTTTCTTCCCTAAATTTGAAGTGGCCGGCGTGTTATGTTGTGCTTGAAAAATTGAGCGTCGTTGTGCAGACATATGCATGTGGCAGAGTTCCTTTCAAACCACTTTTGCCGTTCTTACAACCTTGATCGAAATATTGACCAACCGTATTTCTTTGTTTTACACTGATTGCAAACGAATGAAAATAGAGGGTAAAAGAGTCATTTCGGGCATTAGCTTAACTCAAGCTCACCTCATTAGGACACGATTAGTGCTACACTAATTTCAGTCATGAGACTCGGTCTCATGGGACGTTCAGTCGTTCACCATTGACGTACTCCATGAGTCTGAGTCTCATAAGCGCGACTCATAAGTAACCATCCTTAATTGGTCTCTTGCAGACACGACTCTGCTATATAGGGTAAAACTGGAGTTTAAAACCCAACCATGAAAATCTTGGACATGAGACTCGATGAGACTCACCCACATGAGCTTCATGATTAGCTTCTGATCTCCACAAGACTTAATAACAGGGAATGCCAAATAGAGTAGCAGAAGTAAAAAAAACTAGGACAATCTCCTAATCAACTGACAGCAACACGTTCTTTCTACAGGCGTATTTAGCTAAAATATCTGCGCACTTAATAGCAAGTCTATTCTCCAATTATCAAAATATTAAATAGTAACTAAGATCTTCAACAATTCATCAAAGCTCCCATCCATGGAACATCAGATCCTTTGCCTTGAATTGACTGAATTGGGCACGGGTAGCCTGTCTCAAGGATTATGCACTTGTAGCCAAGAGAAAAAAAGCCCAAGAAACAGCCTCCAACATAACTAAGCACTCCAAGTGTTCATGTCCCAATGCACCAATGTAGCTTTCACATTTTGATCCTAAGTAACTACCTGCGAAGTTACGAATTATTAGACCCATATCCACCAGTTTTTGTTTCATAACAGAAAAGTGCACCACACTTTATTTTAGCATGATTCATGTCAGGAGAGATCCATCTAGGAACTGCAATTTCAAGAGGAGGAGAGAAAGTGTCCCTGATAACACTTTCCGAATCTTTAAAAAAATACGTGATAGCTTGAACTGTATTCTTTGGAGTAACAAATTTATTATAAAATACCATGGTGCATCTTCCTTCCAAGAGATTTCGCAAGGTAGGCATTTGGAGGATATGGTACAGATAATGGCATGGCAAACAAGGCAGGATCATAATTGGTGCTTAGTGCAGCTACACTAGAAGTCTAGAACACGTGGTTTAATAACTAGTTTTTGAAATTGTGAACCTGGTAGCGCAACACATCTTAAGCATTATCAAATCCAGGTTAGTTGGTAACAACATAGGAGCATATAACGTGCATGATTGTATACATTAAATGAATAATATTGGATCATACACACAGATACATAATAACGCTAGAACTTCCAAAGTGAGTGACAAAAGGTTTACCTATTTTTGAAAATAGGAAGATGTACTGGATTAAGACCGGATAGAAAACACAGTTTTAATTCCATTACATGTTGTATGCGAAAAGGGAAACAGGACAGTTCAGTGCAAAGTATGCGGTAAGGACTAGTAAAAACTTCACCTGTTTTTTCTCTTACGATAATTCGTCAAGTTTCGATTGCTTCCACCGGTTTCTAGTGTTTTTCGTGTTTTCATCTCCAAATGCTTTCAGTGAAACTAAGGTGTTCATATGAGGAACTGCGTAATACATTCCTGTGCCAATATCCCCCAGCATTTTGAAAGAACAAGATTTTGGGTCATAAAGATGGAGCTTCGAATCTGAGTAACATAAAACCATATTACTACTTGTAAGGGCAAGTGAAAAAGTGTATGCATCCGCGATTAAACTGAACTCTTTACTCCAACTAAATGAATCGTCTTCTTCTTTCTTCAATAACCAGACATCAGAATTTTTTCCGCCATTACTAAAGTGTACACCACAATAATGACCTCCCAAAACCCCACCCCAAAAATCCCCATTATAATGTTCATCTAATTCTACAAAAATTTCATTAGCCAAATCAAATGCCCTAATTCTCCCCTTTCTGAAATTCCAATAAAGAAATCCATCAACAAACACAGCATCTTCTCTAGGCATGGAATTCGAAACTTGGATCTTCCCTGCATCTCTCCATCCATCACCACTGCCGAGAGTATAAACCTTAATCCGTGCAAATTTGGAATTTATCCGTAAAGTGTACAGCCTAACAACTTTGTACTCATTAGTGGAAGCAACGTAGCCAAATCCAGACGACATGAAATCAACAAGATGATAATATTTGTATCTATCAAGTTTTGGAAGAGTGATAGATTCTCCAGTGATGGGATTACAGATACAAGCAACATAAGAAGCACTACTAGACTCATCAATGGTACAATGATTAGGTAATCCATCTATACAGATCAAACCGTTGCATGACCCAAGGATACTGTATAACTCAAACGGAGGGATCCAATCCAATTTCATAATTCTATAAGAAGAAACCCCATCATCATATTCTAAATAAGATAACGAAAGATCATTCATCCTGCAAACAAACCTAAACTTACCAGAATCAGAAGTAGAATCAAGATTACGAAGGAGGAGATTTGAGTGCAGTTGATTGAAGGATGGATGGTGAATAACTTTTCTCCAGGTTTTCGCAACTAATTTGCAATCTAATATTGATTCAGTTGGTAACCAAGTGAATATGTCCAACATAATCTCTGGTGGAAGATCACTGAAATTTCCCATGATAACTGTCTGTTTATGAGGACAACAGAATTAAACAGGATATAAGAATTTAGGGTTTTGAGAAGATGGTGATTGAGATTCTGAAAAGAGTTTTTATTAGAAAACCCACGATTTTTGTTATAAAGAGGGAGGGAAAAGTCGGTCCACTCACCGAGTCATGATGACCTTGTTGGAAATTTCCCGACGAGCATACCCTTGTCTAAACGTCCCTTCCGGTTTGATAAGTCCACTTGGAACCGGGAGGTACCCCTTCCTTACCATAGCGTATGTCCCAAACCCAATTTGCCTCATTCTATTGGGAGGTGGCCGGTTATAAGTTGTGTGTGCGCATGTCACAGGCTTCCACGCATGCCGGAGGAAGGAGTTTGGTTTTCAATGGTTCTACACATACCGCCTCTACCAACAACCATAAAACAACCTTCTCACAATAAGTGTGGGCCCCACCTGTTGGAGATTAGCAGGGGCCACTTTTGGGCCCCACCAATAAAAATATGTGGGTAGTTGTTTTAGGGTTGTCGCATGGGGCGGTACATAAAGAGTTTCGTTTGGTTTTATACTGTTATAAAGTGACTATATAATCGAGTGTGGCATTCCCTAACCTTCGAGGACAAGCGCATCATCAATATGCAAGCCTACACAAAAGCTAGTAGTTCTAAAGCATTGTTGTGGTTAGGATAACTGTCTATGGGCAAATAGCTTTTCATTAGCTGTGCAATTCAGTTGTACACTGATTGGCGTGTTCTCAGATATTAAGTAGGCCGAAAACATCTCAGTGCAAGTCTTCAAGTGTAGAGGCACTAATTACAGTAGACGGTGAGTTTTAAGCTTAGTTAGAAAATAAGTTTGTAGTTCGATTGGTTTGACAAATTTTTTGTAGTCTTCTCCTAAGCTAATGAAAATGAGTTTGTTGGCTTAAAATTATATATATGTTCTTGATTAATTCGTAAAAGTACTTCCCAAATTCTTTGAAGAGCATAAGCATGACATTAACTAATGTTTGTAGTCTGGGCTACAATTGAAGGAAAAGAGAAAATCAAGTTAAGTCATCTGCTGCATAATCCAATGGAGTGCCGCTATTTGCATAAGTGTAAACTTATCGTGAGGATGAAGCGGTGACGCTTAATTCACTCAGACATCGGGGGTCATACGCGTGTCAAAAATTACAAGGTGCATTTATGGGGAGACAATTAGCATGGTTTCCACCTAAAAGCATAAATTGTTTTCGATAAACAGTATAAAAAGTAATTTGTTTCAATACAAGTATACATTTTTGTTTCCGTAAGTTATTACTAGTACAGCACGCACGCGCGATGCGCCTGCCGTTTGTTAATAAAAATGAACTCTTCATTCAACAATCTTCCGTATTAAATGGCAATTTTACAATAACACGCTGCAATAATTGTACCAAGTTATCATCGACTATACACTATACTACAAAATATCATCGAAAGACGGTACAAATTGCTTTTTTTTGCTTATCTCGCTTCACTGGGATGTAACAATTGTACTGGAATTGTCATAAATGCCATGTCAAAGTTTCTCGAATAGCTTTACTAGTTCCAGAAATGCAACATTTGCAAGCACATAACAGAATATCAGCAGCGCCTATAACAATATATGTGGCACTTTAATCTCTACAATGCAAAAACACGTACAGTAAGGCAAAATTGGCAAATACCATTCAACATGTTCAAGTCAAATACTTCAATTTAACTAAGATGGATCTCTAAAGCAGGCTTACTATGCAATTATTGCGAACATGTTGGACGGCGAAATTCCGTTTACTTCGATAAATATTACTTTAAATCCCTTGTTCTTGGACCGATGGTCATCAATAATTTATAATGCATAGTCTCATAATCATCATCTGACATGAAATGTACATCAGTATCTAGTAGTTTCCAGGAATTTCAATCCTACCAACTTATGTCACCTGGCATTGATTATGTACGCTATCGATACCAATCTCAGATTGCGGTTCTACTCTAATGTAATAATCATCACCAAACTACCACATTTCAATTCAGTCCAACATGTGCGCATACAGGCAATTTGCAGTCAGCTAAATTGTGACATTGTCATATTCACTATTTGGTAAGTACTGAAAACTTCAATTCAACCAAGTTGGGACTACGCCATAAATACCTTTTTTTTTGCTAATACACTGATCTACTGTTGATCCAAACACATCAGACTGCCTACTTATTGAATTTGAATGTTGTCTTGTAATAAGATTGGATAAACACCGGTTCCTCAAACTCGGAATGAATAAGACACCATAAGCTATAGAATTATCACTGAAATTGAAATTTAAACATGTTTTTTCTATTAGGAAAATTAACAAACAATTGATGTTCACATATTATGGTGTTAGGCATTTCTTGAAAAATGGTCTAATTAAAGCGTCGTATAAAATTAGTCAAATCATCATTACATAAAAACCCATTCAATTAGGTTGAATTTCATGAAAGCTCATTCAGAATTCATTCCATGAAAACCAATTCAAACTAAAGTCACTAACCTCGTATATCCGCTTTTGTTCTCCGTATGTGAAAACAAACAAACCAATTACTTAATGAAACCTAATGATCAAGAGATGAATCGACCAAGAAAATAGAAAGTAAAAAGGATTAAGACCTACCATCCACGACTTCTTTACAGATGAATATGTATTAATTAATGTTCTGCCTCAAACTTCATGGTTCAATCAAGCAGAACCCCTAAATCAAGTGAAGTAACTTGTTCAAACGAAATCGAAGCTCCAATAGGAAAAGAGGAACTAAAGAGAGAATCGAAAATCGAAAGAAACGGATCCAGAGAGAAGACGAATAGGAAGTGGTTTTGCAATTAGGCGGTGAAGTTAGGGGTACTTATGTAAAAAAGGGGGGCCACGGTTGAAAAGTCCCCCTTTTCTTTATTATAGTATAAGATAAGATAAAACATTTTTCCCGAACCTATCATTGATAATATTTTTCGCAAATGTGGAAAAGTTACTTAAGGTGTTATTAAACATCCTCCCAATATGATGATGGTCTGCAAACTAAAAATCTATTAACTTGATCAAACTTCTTTGCTAATCGGTGAATTTCACTAATAAATAGAACAAAGGGTTAAGAGGCAAAATGCCCCATTTCGATGGTGAACTTGTTAAAATGCCCCGGACGTTAGGAAATAAGTCAAAATGCCCCAATCCGTTAGTTTTGGGGCATTTTAATCAAAATTGGACATCTACTAATTAATGGAGTTTTGAAATTCCATTTTTAACCTTTTAGTCAAAATGCCCCAATCCGCCACCACCACCAAAAGAACAACCACCACCATCGCTGCCACCACCATCGCTGCCACCACCACCACCACCACCACCATCCCCACCATCACCACCACTACTACCGCCACCATCCCCACCACCACCTCCTCCACCACCACCACCACCAACACCAATGCCACCGCCACCGCCTCCTCCACCACCACCACATCCACCACTACCACCGCCACCTCCACCACCACCGAAACTATCACCACCGATTCCACCACCAACACCATCGAACCACCTCCGCCACTATCACTACCGCTGCCACCACCAACACCACCGCACCACCACCACCACAACAACCACCACCACCACCACCACCACCACCTGAACTCTAAACCCTGATCCCAAACCCTGAACCCTAAGCCCTGAACCCTGAATTCTGAACACCAAACCCTAAATTATGAACAATGTACCCTGAAGGGCAATTTCGACTACTTAACTCCCTCTAACGGAAGATCTAACGGATTGGGGCATTTTGACTTATTTCCTAATGCCCGGGGCATTTTCACAAGGTGACCATCGAAATTGGGGCATTTTATCACTTAGCCCTAGAACAAAATTAAACCTAACTACAATAAACGACTTTTTCATCAAAATGGATATTCAACAGAGTATTTATTTGTTTATTTTTATGAAAATTGTTAAACCACAAACCTCTAACCTAGAACGTCATCAAAGATTACATGAAGGATCCCTGGAAATATCATACCCCTTTTTACCTCGCTCACAAAAAGGCCTTCAAAGCATCTACAAAGAAAGATGCCAAGGTGGCAGAGCTGATCACTAATTGAGCTTAAAATCTTCAACTCTGTCAGCACCCCAATGAAGAGGTTAGCACAGAACTTCTAAACCTCTTAAGCTTATTAGGAGATCCACCCTTGTTGTGGGATGAGTTAGACTCAATCAGCTACAACCTAGCATCCATCCACACTTCTCAGGAAGGTTATTAATGGCTCATGCAACAACAAGGCGATAACAATTCAGACTACAAACAAGTTTGGAACAAAAAGGTGCCCCAAAAGCTCAATTGTTAGCCTGGCTAGCAATTCAAAATGCCATCCCCACAATAGATAATCTGAACAGAAGAGGGTGTAAAATACAATCAACAAGCTGCTGCTTCTGCAATAATGAAGAATAAGAAGTGAATCAAATTTTGTTGCAATGTCAGTTCTCTAAAAGCATATGGAACTATTTCACATTATCTCTGGATGCGTGATGGGTTCACAACCCTAGATTCAAAGACCAAATATTGCAATGGCATTCTGACTCCTGCAAAAATCTAGCAAATAAAGTGTGGTATATTATGCCTTTTGAGATAAGTTGGGCATTATGGAATGAAGACGGTGTAAAATACAATAGATAATCTGAACAGAAGAGGGTGTAAAATACAATCAACAAGCTGCTGCTTCTGTAATAATGAAGAATAAGAAGAAGTGAATCAAATTCTCTTTGCAATGTCGATTCTCTAAAAGCATATGGAACTATTTCACATTATCTCTGGATGCGTGATGGGTTCACAACCCTAGATTCAAAGACCAAATATTGCAATGGCATTCGACTCCCTGCAAAAATCTAGCAAATAAAGTGTGGTATATTATGCCTTTTGAGATAAGTTGGGCATTATGGAATGAAGACGGTGTAAAATACAATAGATAATCCGAACGAAGAGGTGTAAAATACAATCAACAAGTCACGTTTCCACAATAATGAAGAATAAGAAGAAGTGAATCAAATTCTGCTGCAATGTCAGTTCTCTAAAAGCATATGGAACTATTTCACATTATCTCTGGATGCGTGATGGGTTCACAACCCTAGATTCAAAGACCAAATATTGCAATGGCATTCTGACTCCTGCAAAAATCTAGCAAATAAAGTGTGGTATATTATGCCTTTTGAGATAAGTTGGGCATTATGGAATGAAGACGGTGTAAAATACAATAGATAATCCCCCGACAAGAGGGTGTAAAATACAATCAACAAGTCATTTCAGCAATAATGAAGAAGAAGAAGAAGTGAATCAAATTCTGCTGCAATGTCAGTTCTCTAAAAGCATATGGAACTATTTCACATTATCTCTGGATGCGTGATGGGTTCACAACCCTAGATTCAAAGACCAAATATTGCAATGGCATTTTGACTCCTGCAAAAATCTAGCAAATAAAGTGTGGTATATTATGCTTTTTGAGATAAGTTGGGCATTATGGAACGAAGGCGGTGTAAAATACAATAGATAATCTGAACAGAAGAGGGTGTAAAATACAATCAACAAGTTGCTGCTTCTAGAATAATGAAGAAGAAGAAGTGAATCAAATTCTGCTGCAATGTCAGTTCTTTAAAAGCATATGGAACTATTTCAGATTATCTGTGGATGCGTGATGGGTTCACAACCCTAGATTTAAAGGCCAAATACAAAAATCTAGCAAATAAAGTGCGGTATATTATGCCTTTTGAGATAAGTTGTGCATTATGGAACGAACAGAACAAGAGATTAATGGAAAAGAAAAGAATTCACGATAAGGAAATCATGATAATCATTGAGGTCAAGAGATTAATCTTACAGTGGGGGGAGCTGCATTCTTGGTTCAAAAATATAAGTTTTAATGACATGATTTTCAATTGGAACACTACGTTTTACGTGGGCTAATATCCAAATTGATATACGTGACCCAATAAATGGGCGTGTAAACTATTAGACTGTTTATACAGTTTCGATTTTTTTCTTCTTTCCTTCCATTTAAAGTTTAACCATTTTCTTCTTAAAAAAAAAAGGCTTACTGGATAGGTAGATGTCATCCTTTGGTGGATCCAACGTTCTGAACCGCCCACAAAATCTGGTGACCGTATGCCAACAACTTATCTCAACACACCATTTACCATTTGAGCACATCGCCCACCTTTTTGGGTATAGCATTTTTTGTAGGCTGTGAAACTTGGACTTGTTTGAAGGAAGACTATGCAGGTCAGCGGGAAGCTAGAAACTAGACCAAGGGGAAGTAAACTCTTATTAGGGGAGCAAGAAAGTAAGATTAGGTTTGGAGGAAATTTTGAGCTTGAAAATTTATGCTTGGAAGCCCAATGGACAGAAGTAGTAACTGCACACTCTTGTTATTAGCTGGATTCGCCACTGGCACAGGTACATACCAAAAGTCCATGCAATGTCCGCGAACAGAATCAAAGATACCAGACACACCCGTAAATGGTGACATGGAAATTAAAATTAGGTTTTCCTTTCTTTTTTCTGGTAATTTTCCATGATTGTGTCTATAATGGTAACAAGAGTGAGCCATAGCCACTATGAATGGGCATACAGCTAGTACTGAAGTACCACCTGAAAAACCAAACTTGGCATATTTTGACAGTGGCTATGGCTCACTCTTGTTAATGACTTGGAGAAAAATGTTTATTAATGAAAAAATATCACAAATGTTTTTATATCAGACACATAAAGTCATCATGTACTGTGAGGTGTGAGTAACTTAAAAAGAGAAGAGTGAAACTGTGACAATGCATAGTTTACAGGTTTAATCAAGGTTTGAAAACGGGTCACGGCTCAGGTCATGGACACTAGGTGTGACCGTTATAATGTGTTTTCTCAGGTGTGAGCACGTTTTGGGCCAAAAACGCGTTATATAGTCAAAAAACGCGTTTTTTGGACGTTTTTTGAAAATAACGGGTGTTGTAACGGTTACATTAGAAAAAAAAAAAATTTATTGATCTGAATTTCCTATGTAACGGTTATAACGTGCGTGAAAACGTTTTAACGAGTCTAAAAAACGTTGTTACAAGGTATTTTAATTTTTTAATACTCCCCACATCCCTATATAGATGACCTATTAATTTTTAAATTTTGTCCAACTAATAGATGACCTATATCATTAAGAAATTCTAATACTACCATTTTATTTGATTATTGTTAGTATAAGAAATGTGTATAATTCGATAGTCATGTTTATATTCTTTACATAGGTGTTTTAAAATGCTTTTCACTATACAATTTATGAAAATTTGATAAAATTCGTGTCGGTAGATTATAGCCACTAAAATTTCTTCGGCAACAATTAGCTAGGTATACTTGTCCCTTTATTAGATCGCAGAATTTCCATCAAATGCCAAGAAGTAGGCAGGGTTTTAACAAGTCTATATGGTACTAGACTACTAGTTTCTAAAAGTTGATCATTGCATGCTTAAAAACTCGTTAAAGTAGGAATTGCATTATGAGTTAGGGTAGAGTCAATCAACCCATTATCAGATTCGATCTAAAATTTCACTTCCTATAAGATGAAATAATTATTACGTCCAAATCATGTACCCACCACCACTGCATGATGATGCATATATATAGTTCTTTCTTTTATTTCATTTTAAGTTTTAACATGTACCCCCGTGACCACGTCCAAATCATGTACCCACCACCACGTCCAAATCATGTACCCATTTTACTCTTTGAAAGAAGTGAAGAACTAAAGCAGATTCCTTGATTAATGAATTAAAGATTGAAGTTGGTGACCAAAACGTGGGTACATGATCACACTATTTTTTCTTCTTTCATTGGGGGAGGCAACTAATAATAAGTCGCGTCAATTTGTTTTTTCATTTCCCTTCTTTTAGAAAACAAAATCATGATAACACTATTTTTTTTCCAGTACTCTTCTTTATGTTCACCCTTTAAAAAGAAGGCATTTTTTTTCCTGTACTCTTCTTCCGCTTCCCAATTCTTCCTTCCTCTGTGTTTTGAAGTTTCCAAGTTTCAACTTCCAACTACAAGTTTAAGAGGTAATTTTAATATTTTATTAAAATAAGTATTTACCACTAAATTTATTGTTTGTTTCTATGTAGTTTATTTACAACATATATTTGATTTTGTTTTCTTCATGATACCGGATGATGATGCGGACGTCGAATGTTGTCTTTGAACTATAAATTTTAACTATACAAGTACTCTCTTATATAACCATTTAAGTTAGTAGTTGCCTTTTTTTTGTAATGTTTTCATCATTTTCTTCATGTTGTACATATATATATATATTGTAATTTAGGATGTTGCCGTAACTTTATAATAGAGTTTCAAGGAAATAACAAAAGCTCAAATCAAGATTAGAGGAAGAAAAAATCAATACATAATAAAATTTATGCAAAAAAGAAAAAAAAAATAAATTGATCATCCAAAAGTGAATCACATAAATCAATAATGAAGTCTAATTAATTAAGTCCAACCACTGTCAAGTATAAAGAACATGATTAATGAAGCAAAAAATATGCATGAGCTTTAAGTTAATGCTTTAACTTTCATAATGATGAAATTAATTAACTAGCATGATGACATGATGAAATAATTATCATGGTGTTAGTGTTGATGCTAGTTAAATATAACTTCATACATGTATGTTAAAAGTTATGAAATCTAATTAGACGGATTTTAATGTCAATGTTAGTTAAATTTGGTTAAATTTTATTTACTTTATATGAGTGTAACTATTTTAAGAAAGTCTCCTCAATAAATAATTTGTACTCAAAAGAGTCAAAAGTTAAAAGAATAATAATAAATTAAAAAAATGTCTTCATGATTAAAAGATCTAGCTAGTCTATGTTCCTTTATGCATGCAACCAAATTTCTTATTGTTGCAAGAGTATATTGATTACCTAGCTACAAAATAGACATCTACAATTTTCTATTTGTGGACACAAATTAAATAGAGGCCAAAAATAATACTAGTGAATAAGACAATATTAATAGTTTAATCAATTGTCTTCATTCTCAAGAAGTAATTCGTATTCATGCTCAAAAGGGGTCAAAAGTTAAAAGTATAAAAAGAAAAAGAAAAAGCTAATTGTCTTCATAATCAAAAGGTCTAGGCGTCTAGCTATCCTATGTTCCTACACATAGGCAACCAAATTTCCTATTGTTTTAAGAATATAATGATTACCTAGATACAAAATAGACATCTAGAATTTTCTATTTGTGGACAAAATAAAATATGGGCCAAGAATAGTACTAGCGAAATTTAATATATGTCACTGATTTCCAATTAACATTTTCTCGTTACAGATATGATGGAAGGATCGACATCCACGCAAACTGCCAAACGAAATGTTTTCATGCATATTGCACTGTAATGCCTGATGGTAAAAAATTGAAGTGTAATTTTTGTGAAAAGGAAATATCTTCTGGTATTTCATGCATAAAATTGCATTTAGCACAACAAAGAGGTACAGTTTACCCGTGCATGCATGTGCCGCCTGAAGTGAAAAATCTTGCTAAAGTGGCACTGGAAGAAAAAAGAAAAGCAAAAAGGCAAAGAAGAGCAGAATCTGATAAAGAAGATTCAGAACAAGTGTATCATAATGAGCCATGGAACCCTGTGTGTGGTATAGATGAAGAAGAGCCATATTTTCATGCAGAAGAAGAACAAGTACCAGTCACATAAAATAAAAATACTGGGTTTTTAAAGAACCTTTTTGGACGAAAAAAAATAAGAATATTCATGTTGGAGAGGGTACATCGCACGATCCTCGGGCCTCTGCAGAAATACCTAGGTCTACTATGCGGCCATCACAACCACCTAGGATGTTTGTGGATATGGGAGGACAATATAACCCTTCTAGGGATTCTCAACCTTCGATGGCGGAATTTGGGAAAAGCAAAACATGTCGGGAAAAAGTCGATTCTTCTGTTGGACGGTTTTTCTATGCCAATGATATTCCCTTCAATGTGGCTAACTCATCTCGGTACCACGAGGCATTCGATGCAGTTGCAAATTTCGGTTAATCCTATAGAGTTCCACCAGCTTATAAGTTGTCGAATCCCATATTAACTTCAAAAAAACAAAGGATTAAAAAAGATGTGGTGTCTGTTCAACGACATTACTGGAGAGAATATGGTTGTACACTCATGTCGGATGGTTGGAAAAGCAAAAACAACCGTACGATTGTAAACTTTCTAGTTTACAGTGGTAGTAGAATTACAATTTTGAAAAGTGTCGACATAGAACATAATCGGTTGACGACAGAGTATTTAATTACTTTGTTCAAGCCCGTTATAGATGATGTCGGTCCGAGAAATATTGTTCAATTAGTAACTGATCAAGGATCCCAATTCAAAGCTGCAGGTAACTAAGAATAACTTCATTTTCTTATATATATATTTATTGGGAATATATTAATCATTAACTTCTTTCTATTTTCATTTGAATAGGTAAGAGATTGGCATCAGAATATGGCACATTTTTCTGGGTTCCTTGTGCTGCTCACGTATTGGACTTGATGTTGGAAGATATGGAAAAATTCCCCTTTGTTAAAGATGTGATCGGAGAAGCAAGAAAAATTAACAAATTTATTTACAATCATGGTTGGGTTCTTGCTAGATTCAACAACATTCTGCAGGACGAAATCTATTGCGCCCTGGATTAACAAGGTTTTCAATGAATTTTATTGCAATCAAAAGCATCATTGACCAACGTAATGCTATCGAGAGCCTCTTTCTGGACAAGGAATTTCTGAAATCAGATGAGGCAAGAACTAAACAAGCTAGACAAGTGAAGAATAGTATTTCAAATGAGATGTTCTGGACGACGTGTCAAAATGCATGCATAATGGTTGGTCTTTTATTGAAAATGATTCGTTTCTTGGACTCAAACAAACCCACCATGGGCTATTTGTTCCATGCACTTGCTACATGTGTGGAAACTATACAAATGGGTTTGGGATCAAATTGAAATGCTTCTATCGTGGGTGTAATAAAGAAACGATGGAAAAGTCAGTTGAGTTCTCCTCTTCATGCTGCATCGTATTTTCTCAATCCTTATTACATCTTTAAACCAAAGAACTAATCTGATCAATAATGATATTTCGAGCCATAAATTTGTCTTCATCAAGTTATATCAAAAATGGTTAGTGGCCCGCAAGAACAAGCACAATGCATGCTAGAGGTACAACATTACTAATATTATCTCCAAATATGTATAAGTAAGTAATTTGAATTTCTAGTAACAATTGTACTTTTCTTTGTAGGCAGGAAGAATGCGAATGATGCAAGGTCAATTTGGATCACCATCAGCACATATTGCAGCTCAACATGGTGATCCGGTAAGTTGGTGGCTATCTTATGGTGCTGAGTATACATCCCTCCAAAAGATTTCAGTAAAGATATTAAGTCAAACAAATACATCGTCTGGATCAGAGAGGAATTGGAGTGTGTTTGAAAGAATCCATAACAAACTACGCAATCATTTACTTTCATCGATATTAAATGATCTGGCGTATGTCCAGTACAATTTGAAGTTGGAGCAACAAAGAATTAAAGGTAAAGCAAGGAGTCATAACATTGATGTTCACGACGTTCATAGTCTACTGAGGGATGACAATATGCTTGACTGGATAGCGGGGGAAGATGAAACACCGGTTTTACCTCAAGAAGAACAGTGGTTAAATACGCTGGAAGAGGAGGCCGTTAATAATCGAGAGCATGTCCCTCTACCATACAACTGGAATGATCCGGAAGTTAAAATCTCATACGAAAGGTTACCGGTGAGTGACTTTGTTTATGACTTTGGTAATCTTTCTCAATACACAATGTTATGAGAATGTGATTCCAACATATGATTCTCGTTACACTTACGATCGCTCTGACCATGGTGTTCAACATATGAACGAAGGATATAATTCTAATAATGATAATAATAATGAAGTAGGTAACAATAATGATGATACTGAAGGAGGTTATGATAACGATAATGATGGTTATTATGATGATGATACTTATGCAAATGAAGATAGCCGCACTCGACAACGATGACTATGATGTGGAAAGGAACCGTCGAGAAAATAAAGAATACTTGAAAAAGGTGGTGGTCGTAGTTGGTTCGCGTAGCTTTTTAAATGATGAATACTAGTTTAACAATCCTATGTTTTTTAAATTTGTAGTTTTAATCACGTAGTTAGTTTTCTTGTATCATTTAAAAATATTTAATTCAAGTTTTCAAATTTTCAATCCGAGAGAAGAAAAAAATCAAAAGAAATGGTAAGAAAGTTATTTACACGGTTATAACGTGCGTGATAACGGGAAAACAGTTCTAAAAACGCACGTTAAAATGTTATTTAGAAGAAAAAAACATTCAAAGTAATTTTAGAAAAACGGTTACAACGTGTATGAAAACTGAAAAACGGTACTACAAAACTGCCGTTTTTTCCTATTTATCGGCCTAATAAAGGCACGGGGTTCGGGGACCCTCATGGCCACGGTACATGGGTGTGACTGTTTTAACGGTCGTTTTTTCGGTAAAAACGGACGTTTTTAAAACCTTGGGTTTAATTAGAAAAAGTCTTTACAGACCGAGAAAAAACTACACTAAAAAACCGCCAAGTACTGATCTTCTTCCATCTTACACAGGAATATGAAAAAGCTTAGATCTGTAACAGCAACAAAAAAAGAAAATCAAAGAACACCCAATACCCAAAGCAACATTCAATCAATCTGATATAGAAATAGATGGATCGCGAGTAGTTCCCCTCCGGGGTGCTGGCCTAGTAGCTAGACGGGATCAAGTCAGCTTGGTGTTTTGTTTGTAATCTGGGAAAGCTTAGCAAATCTGCTTTTGATGATTAGGTCGCCTCTGTTATTCACAACAGTGAAGTCTTCTTCTTTGATTTCGGTTTTTGATCAATAATAAAGATTTTAATTTGTTCCCTCTTTTTCTTAGGGTTATTATTCTTGATATTGTTGGGTGCAATAATCAAAAACAAGGAAAAATCAAATAAGAAAAGTTGTTGATACTTAGCTCCTTGATAATGAAGTGATAGATTTGACGAGACAGATCTCCGCAACAGCAACATAGCAAAACTTTGAAAACAGAGTGAGTCACGTGTTCAACACGTTGCCCTTAAGACATTAGCGCCCTGCTACACTAAGGAGTGATGCTATAGCCCTCATAGGACGGATATCTCCAGGATAAAACACCCTACTACACCTACTACTAGCATATGTAGTAGATGCTCAACTTGAGCTTGGCAACTCCGAAAATACCCTTAAGGAAAATCACGAACGTTAAAGAAATCAAAATAAAATATTTTCCCTTGGGGGTCTCTCTAAAACATAAAGAATCCCCTTTCCCATTGATTTTACAAAAGTAGTGAATTTCTTTATATAATGGAATAATACAACTTAAAAATATGAACTCCCCGATGTGGGACTAAAAACCTTATATAGTCTCTTAAACCAACTAAAAAGTGGAAACTCCAAGGTGTGGGACTAATAAGTTTTTCATTCACAAAAGAAAACAATAAATTATAATTTTTTATTAAAACCTTAAAAATCATATTTTATTAATCGTTTTCAATCCCCCACATGAATGAAAACTCAATAAAACACGAAAACACATATAGATCTTGGAAAAACAACAACCTAATCTCACGACCTGAATTGACTGAACAGACAGACAGATCGTGCATGTTGAAGTCATACTAGCCATTCCAACGACATCTCCCTCACACAAAAGTGTGTTGACCCCAGGGTCATACTATGGATTTCATAAATCATAATAGTATATATAGCTTTCATCTTTAGTGAGACTAAAGGTTTCTTTCACCAAAGTGAAAAATCATGAACTAGTGAACCATTAGTGACCCTTAGTAACTAAGTTCCAAATAATACCAAAATCATCAAAAACGAAAATCATATAAAAAACGTAGGAAATACCATTTTAGGTAGAGGTGTCCATGAGGTCTTGAACCTTTGCTTAGTGAGATATTACCGGAATTACTTGCTAGAGACAGTGAACTATGTTTTGAACTGCTAGCATTTGATGTAATTCGCGATAACAACCACGGATGATATCTCGAAGGTTGCTGCCAAGCTCATGCCGTTTTGTCCAATTTGACCCTGGACATATCCTGTTTCTCAGAATGTTCTAGAGAATCAAAGCTCATATTAGGTGAGTTTCCATAAAGAGTATACTTACTGCTACACCCCACTTCAATCTTAAATTGAAACTATAGAACTCATTAAGAATTCTTAAAAGTTATCATTCACATGCAGTCACACTATCACGTCTACACCATAGGGAAGGGATATAGAATGAAATTCTCCGACAGTGTTTACCTTTACCCACCATAAATTAGTTGTCTCATTCTAAACCTTGATCTTGGGATCTCCAGTCAACAAGGTTGAGTATCCTTCATGGCAAGTTTAATTTACGATCTTAAGCCCCATACCCAATGCATTTCTAACTATCTCTTTGGAAAAACCTTTCGTCAAAGGTTGCACGATATTCTCATTGGACTTTATCCAATCAATGGAAATAAATACAATTGAGATTAGTTATTTTTAGCTTTATCTATTATAGCTTGGATAACACAATCTATAGATATAGCCGGCACAGGCCTATGCCAGAAGGAATGTCTTCTAAAAAGCATGTTAGGCACTCGGCCCCCTCTTGTGCTTTATCTAACGCAATACTCTCATATTCCATAATGAATTGAGCAATATAAGTATGTTTGGAAATTTTCCAAAAATAAACCCTCTTGCTAGAGTGAAAACATATCCACTCGTATACTTAGACTCCTTTGAGTCAACTATCCAGTTTGCATCACAAAGTCCCTCAAGGACAACAAGATACCTTTCATAAATCAAACAAAAGGTAATATATTATTTTAGGTACCATAATACTCTATTAAGTGCATCCCAATGCTCTTGCTCTGGATTACAAGTATATCATCTTAACTTACTCATAATATAGGCAATGTCTGGACTCTTACAGTTCATTAAATTCATCAGAGATCCTATAACTCTTGAGTATTCAAGTTAAGCTACTTTATTACCCTTATTTTTCTTGAGTCTACAAGAATCATACGGAGTAAAAGCAGGCTTACAAACTGACTGATTGTATCTCTTAAGCACAAATTCAATATAATGAGAACGACTAAGACTATAAAAGTTAGATTATCTTTTAATCCCCATCCCTAAGATTACATCAATAGGGCCTAAGTATTTCAAGTCATCGTTCTCATCCAGCGAATGTTTTTAGTGGAATTAATCACATCTATGTTTGTATCAAGTATCAGCATATCATCAATATACAAGAATACAGTCACACATGCATCCTTAACAAGTTATTTGTAAATATACTTGTCAGATTCATTAACTTAAATCCACTACACATTATCACATGATCAAATTTTTCATGTCACACACGTGCTTATTTTAAAAACCATATAAAGATTTGTTCAACTTACAAACTTTTTCTTCATAACCTTTCACTCCAAAGTCCTCGGGTTGATCTATGTAAATTTCTTTATCTAATTCACGGTTTAGAAAAGCTATCTTAACATCCATCTCGATGTATATCTAAGTTCTTTATGGCAGCAATAACAATTAGCATCCCAAAGAAAGTAATTCTCGTCACAGGTGAATAAGAATCAAGGAAATCTACACCTTATTTTAGTTTATAGCCTTTAGCTATCAACCTAGCCTCATATTTTTCCACTATTCCATCTACCTTACGTTTCATCTTAAAGACTCATTTTACATCTTATGGTCTTACTCCCTGGAGATAAACTAGCAAGCTCCCAAGTATGGTTTTGAAGGACTGAGTCCATTTCACTAAATGAAGCTTCTTACCGAATGGGGTTTTAGTAAATGTTATGGCTTCTTTACGAGTCCTGGAACTCGACTAAGCTAGGTATATTATGAAGTCAAGTCCATAAGAAGTCTCGTTCTAATTGTTTTATTTCTCTTAGGATCGCCTTCATCTTCCTTTAAGATAAGTTCGACTTATTTGAAAATAAATCTAGGGGATCAACATCACATCTCTAATGAGGTAAAAGTTTAAGAATAAACATGTTCAAAGAACTCAAAGATCCCTAGACTCCATAATAGTATTCACACCAACGTCACAAAATCAAAACTCACAACCAAAAAACAATATGCAAGTGGGGTATTTAGGATACCTTATGAAAACACAAATCAAAAGTTTGGGTCCTATCTTTGTTCTCTTATGAGAAGGAATAACTACCTTATCCAAACACCCCCACACTTAGACATATGCATAAGAAGGTTGTCTATCTTTCAATAATCATATGAAGTTTTATCTGATCCTTTAAAGTTTACTTTATTCAGGATATAACAAAATTAGAGGACGACCTCCTCCCACAAGTTGGCGGATAATCCTTTAATTAACATGGCATAAATCATCTTCTTAATGGTTCTATTCTTACGTTCAAGTATACCATTAGACTATGGTGAATAAGGAGGTGCAATCTCATCAATAATTCCATTTAACAAGTAAAGTTTTCCTATATGAATTTCATACTTGCCATCACGTTTTGACCTAACCCTTTTAGTGGTAACATATACTTCATTTTCAATTTCAAGTTTATATTATTTAGGCTTCTAAGGAATCATCCTTACCCCTAAGCAAGTATGTACAATCATCTTTTAAAGTTATAAACCACCTTAGTTTGGGTTGAATCATGTCAACTAGGTCTAACTCTGGATTAATTTTAAGGGCTTAGAATTATTCTCAACAATTTTGCTAAAAGGTTTTATAGCATATTTTATTTCTGCAAAGATTTAACTTTTGTGTTCAATATCCAAACTAAATTTGGGTACATAGAATACGCTAGCTAGTTTATGCATTGACTTATAAGCTTACGGTTCTAAGTTTAGCATGCAAAATATTCAATCACACAAAAGAAAACACAAGAATCAACTATGTTCATTTCATCATTTTTTCTGTTAAGCTTATATAGACCCTAAGTCTTATAACCGTTGCCTAACCAATCATTGCCCTTAGTAAAGAAAAGTTTTTTTTTTTTTTTTAGATTCAATTAATATCATAAATATTTTACCAACTACAACACAAGATTCTTGCATATTCCCGAAACATGAAAGCTTCATTCAATGTGAGAATATTACATATATGAGATTCTGCTCGACCTTTCCCTTTTATGCAGCCTCTGTCGCAGATGAGTTACTCATATAGAGTTTCTCGACATCCCCTATCCTCTGATAGGAGGTGAACAAGTCTATGTTTCAAGAAACATTCTTGGTGTCTCCAGAGTCCACCTACTAGTGTTTCACATTGGTTATTAAAATAACTTCCGACATCATGCCACTAAACTTGTTCTAGTTTGTTTCAACTAAATTAGCATTAACTTTCTGCTTATTAAGGATTTTATTTTGTCAACAATTTACTGCCGTGTGGCCAGGAATTTTATAAACATGACAATCACCCTTAATTAAAGTAATGTAGGATTCAGTTTTACGAAACATACCTTTCTTATGAAGACTACGCTTAGAGTTTCCTTTGATGTTCTCACCTTTGTCATCTTGGGAAGACTTGTGTTCATCCACATGCGCCTGGTAGCCATGTCCCTTTTCAATTTAATGTCACAATCTTCGTTTATACTCTGACCACGGACACGGTAATTTCCCAATCACCTAATATACCACATCTCACAAACCTTAGTTCCGAATCGGAAAATAAAATATGAGTTTTGAAGATAACATCTAGATTTACAAACTTATTTTGAATCACCATATCCAAAAACTCATGGTTACCCCATAAAAACTAAATTAGTCAACAACAAAATTCTACAAGTCGGAATTTTTCAGAAACTTTTCTCTGTTTTGTAAAATATCAAGAAAATACTTTTATGACTCCAAAAATTCTAAAATTTTATGTGGGTAACAATCAGGATGTCTACTACATTAGGTCAAATGGTTCATCGAAATTCCTTATAGGTTAAGAGAAAAACTCGAAACTCTACAGCTGAACAAAAATTCGTTTTTGTTTTTCACTCCACAATTAACATCCATGATTCACAAACCAACCAACCATTTTCGATTATTGCAAATTGTAATGTCTTAAGATTGTTGGGTGCAATAATCGAAAACAAAAAAAAATCAAATAAGAAAAAGTTATTGATACTTAGGTCCTTTATAATGAAGTGATAGATTTGACGAGACGGACGAGCTCCCCAGATCTCCGTAACAGCAACAAGGCACAACTTTTGAAAACAAAGTGAGTCACGTGTTCAACACGTTGCCCTTAACACATTAGTGCCCGGCTACACTCAAGAGTGATTCTATATCCCTCACATGACGGATATCTCCAGCATAAAACACCCTACTACACCTACTACTAGCATATGTTGTAGATGCTCAACTTGAGCTTGGCAACACCGAAACAACCCTTAAGGAAAATCGCGAACGTTAAAGAAATCACAATAAATTTTCCTTTGGGGGTCTCTCTAATAAATAAAGAATCCCCTTTCCCATTGATTTTACAAAAGTAGTGAATTTCTTTATATAATGGAATAATACAACTTAAAAATATGAACTTCCCGATGTGGGACTAAAAACCTTATATAGTCTCTTAAAACAACTAAAAAGTGGAAACTCCACGGTGTGGGACTAATAAGTTTTTCATTCACAAAAGAAAACAATAAATTATAATTTTTTATTAAAACCTTAAAAATCATATTTTATTAATCGTTTTCCAACAGATTTAGCTTTATTCTTCATGGGGTTTTCAATTTACAAGCCTCAAACCCGGTGCATACTCACCGGATTGAATTTCTAACATACTAACATACTAAATGGATGAAGGTGTAAATCATCCTTTTCCTGTTATAGCTTCTGTTTCCAGCACACAATTTGCTTTCGAACATCAAAATCATCTATTACATCATGTTTGCAGGTTTCATTATCCATAGTGTCTTGAACACCATATGACACGAAGTCTCTCTCTCTACTTGTATGTAAGAATCATTTTCTCTCATATGCTGCAAAATCTCCACCACCTCGTCTAGTTAAAGTCTCATGATCTTATCTTTGTCTTCACTTGCCAGTGGTAGACCGTAGACCCATCAATATCAGGATCCAAAAAAGTATGACTAGCCAAAAATATAATGGTCATTCAACTCCCAATATTCCATAAAATGAGAACGATGAAAGAAAAACCATCGTACCTCTTTTCCGAAATCTTATTGTTTCTTTCCATCCCACAAAATGTTGATATCCTCCCAGTTAGGCAGTAAAATATTTGATCGAACAAATGACATGTCAAACATAAGCCCGAACAGCATTCCACTTGTACCATATATATTCATTCAAATAGATGCATTCATATACATCTATACCCATATAGATGCATTCTAGAATTACATCAACTTGAAAACGGCAATGAATCCTGGTTGGTTTACTTAGATCAATAAGAAACAACGAATTGTCATCTATGATCTGTGATTCGATTTTTCATTAATACACTTGTATTGAAGAAAGTATTTTCTTCTTTTCGGCTATACAGAATGTTAGGGATACGTCTGTGACGTAATACTTGATACTCAAGTTATCAAGAATATTCTAGAATGTACCATACATAGTGTTTTGTATTTTAGGAATTCGTATGTCAAACTTGTATTGCAGTTCTGTGAATTTGTATAAAAGGAGATACGTCTCCTGTATGTAATCATTCATTGAATCAGTAAGAAGAACAACTTCTCTTAACCTTTCTTATCTTCTCTTTAACCTTAACCTAAACTATACATAAACTTGACTGTGAAACCGAAGCCCATCAAAGAAAAACATTGAGGCAAGTGTACTTGAATTATGCACAAAACAATTCATATTGATTCAATTTTCATCAAAACGAAAATAACAATCATACATACCTTGTTATTCTTTGTTGTTCCTTTATGGTCTCCTGACCAAAACTTGTAGATATCCTTCCCCGATTTAATATATGCTTCGTCTATCTAACGAATTAGAAGAAGTTACGTAATCATTTTAATCCTACAACTAATTCAGAGTGAACAACAAAAAACAACCGACATGACATTAAATTTAAGTAAAGTAATCTAAACTTATTCACTCCTAAATCGGGAATTGAGACAGTTAATGTTTGACAATTTTTATTGAATAGACATCGACGAAAAAGAGGGTTTGCTGCAAGTTTCCCTTGTATCTTAACATCCTCTGACCTATATCAAGGATATAGAAATTTTTTTACACAGTACTGAAGTCAAAGGAAAGGACAACTTAACCCAACGATACAGAACATTGATGGACACATTTTTGTGTCTAATTTGATCTCAATACTATATATTGTTGGCACTCGATTTAACCTTAACTTTAATCTCCTGTGTGTTATCATTCATTGAATCAATAAGAAGAAAAAATTCTCTTAACCTTTGTTATCTTCTATTTAACCTTAACCTAAACTATACATAAACTTGACTTGGTATCATCCTTGTCGATCCTTCATGTCTTCCGCAGCTTCTACGGATTCTACTATCTTTACCGTTCTTGCTTCATCTCAATCACTGATGGCCTCATCTCTATTTTCTCAACCTCATCATATCATCACTGGAAAACTCGATGACACAAATTACTCTCTGTGGCGTGCTCAGTTCTTACCATATCTTCAATGGTATGAACTTGACGATTTCGTTAATGGTGAAAAACCTTGTCCTCCTGCAACTCTTCTCAACAAGACCAAACCTATTCCTGATTTTTCTGCCTGAAAGAAACAAGATCGTATTTTACTTGGATGTATTTTTTCTCTTTAACCCCTGCTGTGTTGAGGCATGTTCATCGCCTTACAACTTCTCGTGAAGTTTGGACTTCTCTTGAGTCCTTGTTTGCCTCTAAATCTGCTGCTCATATTCACCATCTCAATTGTGAACTCCGTGCCTTGAAGAAATGATCACTCTCCATGAGATCCTATATTGATCGTGCTCGAGACATAGTTCATAGTCTCGCTGCGTCGCCGATATTATCATCACCACTACTGTAATTGAACCATTGTACTCTTACATGCTTGGATTCGTCATTTGATCCAATTGTTACCTCCCTGACCACCTCCATGACAATTATGACCATTGAAGATTTTATCACTTACCTCGTCACCTTTGAACTACGTCTAGAACACCGAACCAACTCGTTGAATTCTCATCATGTAGCCAATATGGCTTCATCTTCCGGATCAATGACGACAAACTCTCAACAAAATAAGTAACACGGATACTCAACTAGCAATACTCGTGAAAAACCACCGTGTCAATTGTGTGACAAAGTCAGTCCATACCGGTCATCTCTGCTTTGAAAAGGTTTGATCGCAACTTTCGACCCCAACCTTCTCGTCGACCATCACCTTCTCAGTCCTCCACTGCTCCTCGTGCTTACATTGCTCAAGCACCAAGATTACCCTCTAATGCTCATTGGTTTCCAAACAGTGGAGCCACTGATTATATCACTAATGATTTTTCTCGACTTCATCTTCCAGCGGAATATTCTGGTCCTGATCAGATAAAATTGGGTAATGGTAGTTCTATTCCAATTTCTCATATTGGTTCCTCAATTCTTGGCACCCCTGATCGTAAGTTGCATCTCAATAACACAATTTATACTCCTCAGATTTCTCATAACTTGTTATCTATCTCTCGTTTAACCACTGATAACAATGTGTATTAGAATTTCATCCCGATTTTTGTCTTGTGAAGGATCGATGTACGGGGAAGGTACTTCTACGCGGTCGTAGGGAAGGTGGTCTCTATGAACTTGATGCTTCGTCTGTTGCTCCAAAAGTTTATGTTGGTGAACGAACTAGTCTACATAATTGGCATTCTAGGCTAGGCCATCCTATGATGCGAACCGTGCGTCATATTATATATAAATTTTCTCTTCCAGTTTCTAGTAATACTATAACTTTTTGCTCCTCCTGTCATGAGCATCATAGCCATAAATTATCTTTTCCATCTAGTAAAACTAAGTATCTAAATCCTTTGAATTTAATTGTTTCTGATGTTTGGGGTGCTTCTCATGTTTTATCTAATGAAGGATATAGATACTATATTATTTTTATTGATGCTTATAGTCATTTTACTTGGATGTTTCATATGGCTCACAAGTCAGATGTGTATTCTATCTTCCTTGTTTTTCAAAAACATGTTGAGAATCTCTTTGACAAAAAGATAAAAAAAATTCAATTCGACAATGCTGCTGAGTATCGAAAACTCACTCCTTATCTTCAACAACAAGGTGTATTACATCGTTTCTCTTGTCCACACACATCTGAACAAAATGGTTTGGTTGAGAGATGACATCATCATATTCGTGACACCGGTCTTTCTCTTTTTCCATGGCTTCCCCTCCCTCCTCCTATTGGTATGATGCATTCTTTACAACGTATTATTTAATGAATAGATGTCCATCTTCTCGCTCTTAATGGCACTTCTCCTTATGAAACTCTTTTTGGTACACCACGGATTATACTTCATTACGTGTTTTTGGTTGCCTTTGTTATCCTCATCTTAGACCATATCGTTCTCATAAAATGGAAGCATTATCTTCTCCCTGTGTGTCTTCATACGTTATAGTCCTTATCATAAAGGATATAAATTTGTACACATTCTCACTGGTCGTATTTATGTGAGTCTACATGTTGTGTTCCATGAGACTGAATTTTCCTTTGCCGCGGTGACACCTTCTCCATCATCCAACGATCAGGTAACTACTTCTTCACTAAATATCATTCCCATTGATATTGTGCCACAACAATCTACTACTGATACTATGCCAGTTAATTCACCCGTGGTGGTTGATCGAGTGTTACAAGAAGAACCATTACTTCCTTCTACAACCAGTGACTCCTTCATGTCTCATTCGTCATCGATGCTACATCAACGTTGTCTCCTCAACACGTTTCTACTTCTTCTATTCCTCGTTACGTCCGTGTGTCGACAAGTATTGTCCCTTCTACAGATTCTGGTCATCCCATGGTAACTAGAGAAAAAGATAGTATTTATAAACCAAACTCTAAATATGCTCTTGTTACTGAATTTGAACCAACTTGTTATTCTCAAGCTCAGACGGATCCAAGTTGGCGACAATCTTCAGATGATGAATACAATGCATTGATTCAAATAGTACGTGGTCTTTGGTACCTTATCATCCTTCTATGAATCTTATTGGATGTAAATGGGTATTTCGCATTAAACGGAAATCTTATGGTTCTATTGAGCGTCGAAAAGCTCGTTTGGTAGATAAAGGATACAATCAACAAGAAGGTGTTGATTATGGTGAAACATATAGTCCGGTTGTTAAAAAATGCACTATACGTATCATTCTTACGTTAGCCCTCTCTCATAATTGGCCTATCAATCAATTTGATGTTCAAAATGCCTTTCTTCATGGCAATCTTAAGGATGAAGTATATATGAAACAACCTCCAGGTTATGTTGATCCTAATTTTCCCACATATGTGTGCAAATTACATCGATCACTTTATGGCTTAAAGCAGGCCCCAAGAGCTTGGTACAACAAAGCTAAGTACTTTTTTTATTGAAGACCTGGTTTTATTACATCCAAATGCGATTCTTCGTTATTTATCGGGCGTGATGATACTGGATTTGTTCTTTGCTTGTTTATGTTGATGACATTATTCTCACGGGTTCAAGTACATCTCGGTTTGGTATCTACTCGAAATTCTTTACAAAGTGAATTTGCAATTAAAGATCTTGGTCCTCTTTCTAATTTTCTCGGCATTGAAGCAATTCGCTCTTCTTCAGGTTTGTTTCTTACACAACGAAGATATATTCATGATCTTCTTGTTCGGGCTAAGATGGATGGTGTTAAACAAATCCAAACTTCACTTAGTACAACCGGGGATATGTCATCTGATCAAAGTACTCCGCTTACTGATCTAACTGAATATAAAAGCATTGTTGGCGCTTTGCAGTATTTAACCTTTACACGTCCTGATTTGGCTTATGCTGTAAACAAAGTCTGTCAATTTATGCATAATCCAACTGAATATCATTGGAGTTTAGTTAAACTTATATTACGTTATCTAAATCATACTTCTACATTTGGCATTCGTCTACGTCCAGCACCAAGTTTGCAATTATATTTTACTACTTACACTGATTCTGATTGGGCTGGTTCTTTAGATGATCGTAAATCTACTAGTGGCTATTGTGTTTTTCTTGGTGGAAACATTATTTCCTGGAGTCCTCACAAACAGAAAACTGTATCTCGTTCCAGCACTGAAGCATAATATCGTGGACTAGCAATTGCTACTGCTGAGATAATGTGGATTCAATATCTTCTTTCGGAATTACAGGTATCCACAAAATCACCTCATGTGTTACGATGTTATAATCTTGGAGCAACTTATCTCAGTTTTAATCCAATATTTCATGCTCGAACGAAACATATTGAAATGGATTATCATTGTATTCGTGATCAAGTTGCTTTGAAACGATTGGATGTTCGGTTCATTTCCTCAAAAGATTAGGTGGCGGATATATTCACTAAACCTCTTACAAAAGATCGTTTTCACTTACTCAGAACCAAGATGACGGTTCAAGAAGATCCTTTGCGCTTGCGGGAGGGTGTTAGGGATATGTCTGTGACGTAATACTTGATACTCAAGTTATCAAGAATATTCTAGAATGTACCATAAATATTGTTTTGTAGTTTAGGAATTCATATGTCAAACTTGTATTGCAAGTTCTGTGAGTTTGTATAAAAGGAGATACGTCTCCTGTATGTAATCATTCATTGAATCAATAAGAAGAAGAACTTCTCTTAACCTTTCTTATCTTCTCTTTAACCTCAACCTAAACTCTACATAAACTTGACTGTGAAACCGAAGCCCATCAAAGAAAAACATTGAGGCAAGTGTACTTGAATTATGCACAAAACAATTCATATTGATTCAATTTTCATCAAACGAAAATGACAATCATACGTACCTTGTTATTCTTTGTTGTTCCTTTATGGTCTCCTGACCAAAACTTGTAGATATCCTTCCCCGATTTAATATATCCTTTATCTATCTGACGAATTTTAAGAAGTTACGTAATCATTTTAATCCTACAACTAATTCAGAGTGAACAAAAAAAAAAAAAAACCGACATGACATTAAATTTAAGCAAAGTAATCTAAACTTATTCACTCCTAAATCGGGAAATGAGACAGTTAATGTTTTACAATTTTTATTGAATAGACATCGACGAAAAAGAGGGTTTGCTGCAAGTTTCCCTTGTATCTTAACATCCTCTGACATATATCAAGGATATAGAAAATTTGTTACACGGTACTGAAGTCAAAGGCAAGGACAACTTAACCCAACGATACAGAACATTGATAGACACATTTTTGTGTCTAATTGGATCTCAATACTATATATTGTTGGCACTCGATTTTGTACCAATAACTCAGCTGAATACGAAGCCTTCCTCATAGGACTATCACTAGCTAAACAAGTCGGGGCCACGCGTTTGGAGATAAGAGGAGATTCCAAATTACTCATCAACCAGGTAAACGGGATTTACGCATTGAAAGAACTTACACTGGCGACATACAGGGCTGAAGCACAAAAACTACTAAATTATTTCGCCGATGCAACCATCACACACGTCGGCCGTAGCAGTAACAAGCATGCTGATCGCCTAGCTACACTAGCATCAAAGCTACAGTTCGAAGGATCCGAGGAAACCCTAACAGTAAAAAGGCAAACCATAGCTTCAACATGGCTTTCACAACCTGAGAAAGCCGAAGACAATGACTGGAGAAGTCCTATCATTCAAGAACTCAACAACTCACTTTTCCAAGGGAAGGTCGACCTCAAGACTTTGCGAAATTTCTTTATGCTTCAAGATGTTCTTTATCATCGAAACCTGCATGGCTCTCCGAGGTGTCTCGGTAAAGAGGAAGCACAACAACAACTTGAACATGTCCATGCCGAAGTCTGTGGAATAACATCGTAGTAACCCTCTACCGTCGTTTACAATGACTTGGATACTATTGTCCGTAGATAGAAGCCCAATCTCGATTACTCCGAAGGCGTGTCCCAATTGCCGGGCACCCCCATGTCGACATGAAGTCCTCAACATCGGTCACACCGGGACTCAAGGAGCCATACATCGGCTTCCTTCGCGACGACATTCTCCCTACTGACAAAGAGGATGCGTCCAAGCTAAAAAAAAGTCCAAAAGATTCGTGTTCCATGATGGGGTTTTATATCGCAAGAGTTTCGGAGGAAGTCTACTGCGGTGTTTGGGAGATACAGAAATCCCAGTTATGTTAAGAGAAATGCACGAAGTCGAACACCAAGGGAAACAGAATCTGTTCCTGCAGATACACGAGAGGTACTACTGGCCGACCATGGAAGATGACGCGACTACTTTCGTTCAGAAATACCGAGAATGACAGATTCACGGAAACCTCATCCACGCGCCTCCAACACCCCTGCACTCGATAAGTAGCCCGTGGCCCTTTTATAGCTGTGGACTCGATATCATTGGGAAGATTAACCCGCCATCCTCAAAACAGCATGAATACATAATAACCGAGATCGAGTACTTTACCAAGTGGGTTGAATCTGTCCCGCTGAAAGGAACCACTGGAGCCACGATCGCGGCGTTCTTCAAGGAACACATCATCTGCCGTTTTGGCGTACCTAAACACGTCATCACCGAAAACGGCACGCCTTTTGCTAACAAGCAAGTACAGGAACTACTTGAGAGGTACGGCATTACCAAATTCTTCTCTACTATCTACTATCCCCAGGGAAATGGGCAAGCCGAATGTACCAACAAGACTCTGATCCGAATCCTCAACTGAACAGTACACGACAATCCCAGGACCTGGCACGAGCAATTGACAATGGCTCTCTGGGCGTACAGAGCATCTCCTAGAAGCTCCACCGGAATGTCTCCCTACTCCCTCGTCTACGGTATAGACGCGATCCTCCCAGCGGAAATCAAGATCCTGTCTGCCAGAATCGCCGCAGCAAGTGGACCTCAGTGGAATGAAGCCGAAACACTCAATGCCAGAATCGCGGAACTAGATACTATAGACTCCAGAAGATCCCGGGCGGAGGAACATTCACAAGCATACAGAAACAGGATTTCCAGGGTGTACAACAACCATGTAAAATCCAGGGTTTTTAAGGAAGGAGATCTGGTGCTAAAAACCGCCAAACACATCCAGCAAGATGCATCGGCACCGAAGTTTTCTCCCAAATGGGAAGGGACGTACATAATCACTAAAGCGTATGACAATGGTTACTACAAGATTATCAAAGAAGATGGGTGAAAGCTAGAGGCAGTCATCAACGGAAAGTGGCTTAAGGCATACTACGCCTAATAACTTCCCTGCAACATGCTACATCAAAAATGTGAACGTCCAGACACCCTCTATGCGTTTACTTTGCTTTCTTACCAATTATCAAATTTCAATACAATCCAACAGATTAATGGAAGTTCTTTATTTCTTCAAAAAAAAAAAGAAAAAGAGAGGAGCCTTCAAACCTCGTGATACAAGTCATAAAAGCCCATCTAGTAAATTATAATTCCTACAAAATATCATCTTCAATCGACCATGATATCTTTCAGTCCTACTCTTCAAGTCTCGAGTAAACTCTTCAATCCTATGAGACTCCAAGGCCAAAGCTTTTCCTCTTCCAAAGATGGATTTTGTGGCGTGAATCACACCAAAGAAGAATACCACTCTGTCGACTTTCACAATATTGAGACGATGCCGCAACCAACGATATTAAACTCCAAGGATTCACGGTGGACACCATGTTCTCCCACCTTTGAATAGATGACTCTGCAGCAAAGACGGATGGACATATTCTCCATCTCAAAGAATCATTGCCAAAAGACAAGCTTCACTAGGGAAACCAAGGAGGACGAACAAAGACTTCACTACGCTCCCGGTAGCGATATGGCCGTATGTCTTACATATCCTCGTATAAAGGACCACGAATTCTTTTCGCACCGAGAAACCGTCAAGATTCCGTAATTGGAGGAGAGACACCTCATACGAGTCTCAAACGAAAAACCCGCATAGGGGTATTCATGACAAGAGAGCTCTAAATCGGCGTTCTCCAAGTCTCCAACAAATCAACAAGGTTGTATTTGAAGGGAGGGGAACAACTAGGTCATGCTCGTCGATAACGATGAACGTATGCTCCAACGGGATATCTCTGCACAAAATGGAAATTTTTCATTCATCAAACAAGCGGTAAAGCGTACGTCAGTCCACCAAAGAAGAAGAACACATACCGGTATGATTTTCTTAACCCTAATAACCCTTGTTGGGATGCTTCTGCAAGAGTCAGACCTCGCGCCTACACTTGGAGAATCTGGCTGGTTAGAAGATGATTCGTCTCTGTGCGACATGACAAAGAGAGAAACTCAACAAGAAGAACCCTTTCTCAAACGAGGGAGATGATGCAATTGCGCTGGGTGTGAATACGGAACCTTAAAAAAAAAGGAAGCAATGAAGGACATAACGCTTCCAGATTTTAGCACGGGTGATGCCCCGATGGAAGCCGCGTGTGAAGGAAGGCAAAATAAGGAAACTTTGCTATCTGTCGAAACGCCCGCTCCCTCCTTGTTTACACCGGCCCCACTAATTGTGCTAACTCCCAATGATCTCCCAAGTCACGCCAGCTAGCACGCTCAGCTAGCATGCTCAGCTTCCCCACCTTGCGCCGGTCCCGCCAGCTAGCACGATCAGCTTCCCCACCTTGCGCCCGGTCCCACCAGCTAGCACGCTCGCTTTCCCAACTCATGTCAACTTCCCAATGACCGCTCAAGTCACGCCAGCCTAGCACGCTCAACTTCCCTACCTTTCGCCGGTCCCGCCGCCCTAGCACGATCGACTTCCCCACCTTGTGCTTGGCCCCGCCAGACTAGCACGATCGACTTCCCCACCTTGCGCCTTTGTCCCCGCCACTAGCACGCTCGCTTCCCAACTCGCGTCAACTTCTCAATGCCGCCCGTTTTCCGTCTCTCAATGATGTTGACTTCCCAATTGTGCCGACCTCCCGATTTGTGCAAATCGCGGAGGCAAGGATTCCAAATCCTATCTATAAAAATGTCGACAAGCCTCCTCAATTCTCTTTACGATTTATCATTGATAGTCCTGTCACCATCTTATGCTTACCTCGCAACAACGCCCGATTCGAGCTAAGCGGGGGACTTAATATTGATGGTGGTTTTTAGACAAAGGGTAAAATCGTAAAACCCCGAATAACCTAATGTCACCGGTGACACATTTATTAGAACATTCAATGCATGTAGTCAGTAATTAATAGGGTTTTTTTTCTTCAAATTAGGGTTACAACGAACAAAACCATAATTCCCCTCCGTGCCAATGGCAAATCATGCCAGCCACACCTAGCCCAAGCCAGCCGCGCCATGCCAAACGCACTCGCCTTGGCCCTAGCTATGCTAATCACACAAAACGCCCCAAAGCATGCCAACCATGCTAGTCACACCTCCGTGCCAATGGCAAATCATGCCAGCCACACCTAGCCCAAGCTAGCCGCGCCATGCCAAACGCACTGGGCTTGGCCCTAGCTATGCTAGTCACACCAAACGCGCCAAAGCATGCCAACCATGCTAGCCGCACCTCCATGCCAATGGCAAATCATGCCGACCACACCTAGCCCAAGCTAGCCGCGCCATGCCAAACGCACTATGCCTTGGCCCTAGCTATGCTAGTCACACCAAACGCGCCAAAGCATGCTAACCATGCTAGCCGCACCTCCGTGCCAATGGAAAAACATGCCAGCCACACCTAGACCAAGCTAGCCGCGTCATGCCAACCATACTCTGCCTTGGCCCTAGCTATGCTAGTCACACCAAACGTGCCAAAGCATGCCAACCATG
Organism: Papaver armeniacum; assembly: GCA_023531295.1. Taxonomy (NCBI): domain Eukaryota; kingdom Viridiplantae; phylum Streptophyta; class Magnoliopsida; order Ranunculales; family Papaveraceae; genus Papaver; species Papaver armeniacum. The sequence goes on along the minus strand of JAJJWW010000818.1, from coordinate 613,076 downwards.
CTAGCCGCACCTCGTGCCAATACAAATCATGCCGACCACACCTAGCCAAAGCTAGCCGCGCCATGCCAAACGCACTGCCTTGGCCCTAGCTACGCTGGTTACACCACGCCAAGCCAATCAACCTTACCTTGGCCCTAGCCGTGCCATGCCAAAGTAGCGCCCGCGCCTAGGCTTGCAAACCGTGCAACCTAGGCCAAATTGACCACGCATGCCATTGGCACATGCCAACACACATCGCTAGTAGATTTTCTTACCAGGCCGTGGCCCTAATGGCCGAGCGTGCCATTGGCACATGCCAACACGCTCGCTGGTAGCTTTTCTTACCAAGTCGTGGCCCTAATGGCCGAGCATGCCATTGGCACATGCCAACACGCATCGCTGGTAGCTTTTCTTACTAAGCCGTGGCCCTAATGGCCGAGCATGCCATTGGCACATGCCAACACGCTCATTTGGTAGCTTTCATTACCTAGACGTGGCCCTAATGGCCATGCGTGCCATTGACACATGCCAAACACGCACGCTGGTAGCCTAACTTTCAAGCCGTGCAACCTAGGCCAACTTGGCCGTACGTGCCTTTGGCACATGCCAAAACCCACGCTGGTAGCCTAACTTGCAAACCGTGCAACTTACCACCAAGGCATTCCGCACATGCCACACACGCCACTAGCAGCTCTGGCATTGCCACTTACACTCAACGTGCAACCTACCACCAAGACATTCCGCTCATGCCATTGGCACATGCCACACACGCCAGTAGCAGCTCTGGCATTGCCACTTGCACTCAAGGTGCAACCCGCCACAAAGGCATTCCGCACATTCCATTGGCGCATGCCACACGCGTTACTTGCACTCAAGGTGCAACCAACACTCGAGACATCAGCACAAACTGGGGGATGCTTTCTAGGGTCTTGGTTTGGCGGTCACAGCATGCAGCGTACACTACGCTCATATTAAGAAAGGGTGAATAGGAATAAAGCGGTCAAATAAATGAGGAAATAATGGTGAAAACGTTTCACCCATCAACGCCATGCGGTTACCACCTCCTCCCATTATTTCACCCTTTACTCTCTTCCTTCATGAAGCCAGGGTACGTTTCAATCTCGACTTGTATAAATAGGTCTTACCTATTTCCACCAGACGACATGTCTCGGTCAGGAGAAAAACACAACACTCTCAGAAAAGGCAACTTTGCAAGCTCTCCAAAAAAGCTTTAATCTCTTGCAAGCTTCCGAAGCTTTCACTTTCTGATACAAGTCGAGACACTACTCTCCCAGAATTATTCTGGTCTCAACATTTCTTTGCTTCCCTCCCCAAATCAACCCTACTCCTCCACTTTGTGACCGAAGCAAGTATGGAATAGCCATTTCTTGGTTTAGGTCGGACTTGTCAGATTGATCTCTCGAATCTAGAAAGTGCTCACGTGCAGCACATTTATTTAGGGTTTAAACTAGTTTCTCACTCACCTACCGAATTTACCAAAATCGGCGGAAACAATTTTTACCCATAAACACTTGCCTTGGGACACAAATATGTTATCGTTCTGATCTTCGCTATTGCCATCAGTATCTTTGTCAGTTTTAGCCCAGCTGCCATGTCTGGAATTGGTGTAGCTGCTCTTGGCATGCTCAGCACTATTGCTACTGGATTGTCCATTGATGCCTATGGTCCCATCAGTGACAATGCTGGAGGTATTGCTGAGATGAATGGCATGAGTCATCTGAAGTAGCTATTTTGCTTGTCAATACTGGGTATAGCAGCCTCATTTCTCATGTTGTTACAGGTTATTAACCCAAAAACAAAGTTGTTGAGCATTTTTAGCATACTTGGGGTTGTAGGACATATAGAAACTCATTCTTGTATCTTGAACCTCATGGTGTGCATTTTGCAGGTCTCTCAATCATTTATGGAATCCACTTGGAACTTCGCTATAATATCCGAAAAGACAGGAAAGATCCCTGACTTCTGCCTCAATGTGTGTTGAAAATAATAGAGGTGGAAAAGGATGCGGTAAAAGATTTCCAACAAATTCGAGAGAGTCCAGTCCTTTCAACAAGGACAAAATGTTTCTACTAAGAAGTTTGATGACTGGGAGAACTCAAAAACATTTGTAAATGCATTGGAAAAGATTGAAGCTTGGATTTTCTCTCGAATTATCGATTCTTTACGGTGGCAGGTCAAGCTTCTATTAATTATTCTTAACCTCCCTTATTTGCATTAACAAAATTCTTTCTTTAACTTCTCTCCCATTTTGCTATCTTCGGATCTTTACATCATTTATGCATTCTGCTCCTAAGAAGCCAATCAAAGAACACAATAAGCTTTATTATGAAATGATGCCAAGTAGAGGTGACGAGTAGGTAAACTATTCATTAGACATGTGGAGAAATGCATTCAAGGATGTCTACGAGAGACTTACTCCAGTACGATCTGGTGGGAACGAGTGTGTTTGCGTGCATGTACTGCCTATAATTATGAACTCCAATTATCTGTCTATAACTGAGTTAGGCCCAAGACCTATTTCCCTAGATAATTAGCAAGGTACATGGTCATGGAAACTGGACTTATTGGTGTTGGTTTATATTTGTCTGGCGATGTGTACATTGTATATCCCTCTTTGTACTCCTTGGTGACATGATTGGACTTGATAAGAACTAGGAATTTTTGACTGGTACTAAAGGATCGGGAATAGCGTTTGACATCCATATTTTTGACGTAAATTATTTTTTTCGTGTATGTGTGCAGGTAATGGAACAGTGTGTGGGTAGACTGTATATGGCCATGTTCAATGCCATTATTCGTGAATCAGCTGGTGACAACCCGACGGATCATGTCTCTAATGCCATTAGTGATTCTCGTGTTCTACCTGTTCCAGCTGGGAACTCAAGCTTTGGTCTGGGTGCACAACTTAAAAATGTTGTAAGTTATAATACAATACTGGTTGTAAGTTATTTTATTTCTCCAGTTCAAATAACTCTGTTCGATATATACTTAGCCGATCCAACTTATTCGATTACTTACTTTCAGGACTTGGTAGCAGTTGTGATATCCACTCTGTAGATGAGGTAGATATCTCTCATGTATTGCGTGCATTACCACATTAATTTAGAGCGTTATATTTTGTCTGGTTGTTTCTCATTGCATAACAGACTTTTGAGGATGAAAGACTAACGATAACATTATGGGTCACCTGTGATAGTTCCCACAATGAGTATGTTAAACTCATTTTAGTTTTATCTCAAACTCTATTGTCCGCTAGTTTAGATGATAGACCATTTCCCGACCTTCTATGGTTTAAAAATGAACTATGCTCTCATTTATGAAAATATTTGTAAAATTACTTTGCAGGAATGGGAGAAAGAGGAGTACAAACTCATTTCCAGATATCGTTCGTTGTAATGTGTCACTGTCTTCATATGATGCCAAGAAACAAAGCTGGTCCTGGTGGTGATGATGCATATGCCAAATAGAATTGAAGTATCAACATTTTGGTTCCGTCAATAAACTACGAGGCTTATATATCAACTTTGGTTGGATAATAATTCTGTCTTGTGCAATGGTATGTGAAGGTGCAAAAATCTGCCGAAATTATCGTCGGAATATTTTTTTTTTACCTGTAAATTGGTTTGCAACATGTATAAGTGTTGCTCAAATTAGAGTAATACGTTGCCAAAATTATTGTAAGCGTTGCACAACAAACGTTGGTAAACTGATTGACCAACGTTTTTATGCGTTGGAAAAATTAATTTTCCCAACGGATTTTCGCGTTGCACCCAAATTTGCTACGCTGTATTTCCAACGGATATATGCATTGATGGAATTCATTGCAACGCGTATATCCGTCCCAAATCGGATGTTTTGGTGTAGTGTATTTTCGATTACTGTGTCTCTACATCAATATATTCGGAAGTCAAAAAATTATTTAAGCTACCGATTATATCCATTTTGTTCACAGGGATATGACCAAAAATATTCGGAAGTTAACCTATAATTCTATCTCCCGAATACTGTCAATGTTCTTGAGAAATGAAGAACACGACTACATTCTGGAGTTTAAATTCATGAATATCTCCCGAATCTGGGAAAAAACAGAAAAATCCTAGAAGAAAAAAAATGAAAAAAAATTCATTCAAATACTGCACCCACTACATTCGGATGCATGTTTCTTATTTTGTCTACCTAATGCATTCGGAGGATAAAAATAATATATTATTTCCTGATTATATAAGGGTAATTTTGTCATTAAGAAATATGCGAGATAAGGGGTAACTCACTTTAGGTTTGGGTGATCCTATTTTATTTTATTGTTGACCCCTAAATTCTTTTGAGTGGCCCCTAAAAAACGCTAGCCTTAGTTGGCTATATCCTTGAACTCATAAAGAAAAAAACAATAAAAGGAGGAATACCCAATAGAAAAATGAGGAGCCCTCAAAATGGGTAGAAAGTGGAAAACTCGCTATGGCATTGGTCAAATATTGGCACCAGAAGGTTTTCACCGCCTAAGAAGATAGACACAAAATTAGCACGTATTTTGGAAGAACCCCAACAACCACTACGAATTTTAAAATACAGACTTTTGTGATAGTAAGTACGCTCCCTCTGTACCACATATATAAGCGGAGGATCAATTTTCTTAGATTAAGAATTATTTTTTGATTTTACAAATATTCATATTTTTTCCTGTTTTGCCCTTTGTTATGTTTCCTATATTAAAGACATAAACCCAATTGTGATGATAATCAAGCAACATAAATAAGGGATAAAATAGTTAAAAGTCATCTTGAAATTGTCATTCCTCCTATCTAATGGTACAAGGAAAAAACAATATTCCGCATATAAAATAGGTACGGAGGGAGTAGATATAAGCCCCGTTTGGTATTGCTTTTTTTTCAACCAAAAGCACTTTGTAACAAATTTTTACCAAAAATTGTGTTTGGTAAATTTTTTTCAAAGTGCTTTTGGAGAGAAGCACTTTCATTTTAGGCCTGCTTTTAAAAGTTACTTACCACTAGCTTTTAAAAGCAGGAAAAGCAGAAGTTGTGGACCCACATAATTCGATTTAACTGATTCTCTATTTTAACCTTGTTAATTTATTATAAAGACATGTTTTACCCTCAAATATTGTACATTTGACATTATAATTATAATTTAATTTTATTTCTCTATTTTTTTCATTTTTTATTTTTTTTCATAATTCGTTTTATTTTCCATCGTTTAGGTGTTGCTATTCAAAGAGGAGTTGGGGCTCAGCTTGTCGCTAGGCTGCCAACCACAAGCTCTGTGTAATTTTTATTTAATTGTATATAATAATTAAAATTATTATATAAAATAATAAATACAATCATAATTAAAATTATTATATAAAATAATAAAAAAATTGATAAATATTAAAATAAAAAAAGAAAAAAATATTAAATTAAATAAATATTTTTTTTTGAAAAAAAAAATGAAAATAATAATATTTTCGTAGCAAACCATAATCATAAATTTTTTAATTAAATAATCAAGACAATTATTAAGGAAGTTTCTCTGGGTTTTCTAACGAAGGACGACAAAGATTTGAAACCTGCCGACATTCTTGTGCTCAACTGGGAAAATGGCAAGGATGTTTGTATGGACGTCACAGGAGTCTCGCCCTTCACTGGTGATGGAATCCGCTCTTTCGTCCCCGGAAAAGCTATATCTAGCGCGGTCTCACGTAAACACACTAAATACTTGGACAAGTGTGTTTCCCATGGTTATGGTCCGGGTGTCTTAGCTTTTTCTACTCTAGGAGAATTGGGTGAGGATACTTTATGTTTTTTCAAGCGTCTGAAGAACTGCTTAGTTAGTAATGACGCTGGTAGTGGTTATGGTAGTTTTATTTTTCATAGATTAGGCATTGCTGTTCAGAAAGGTGTTGGAGCCCAGCTTGTTGCTAGACTGCCAACTAAAAGCTTTGTTTAATTCTCTCTTAGATAAAAATATATAAATATCACACTTAATTAAAAAATTAAAAAAATATATATTAATTTTTTTTTTTTCAACTAAATTATCATGTATTAATTTAGTAACATAATAATATATATTAATTATATTTTATTAAATATATTAAAATTAGAAATATAATTTATTATAATCAAATTGTATTAAAACTAATTTTTGAAATATGTCTATTTTCGTCATTAAGTACATCACCAGCACTTTTAAATACCAGTTTACCAAACAGAATTTACAATTTGTTAATTGCACAGTGCTTTTTAAATTATAGTTTACCAAACGTCATGCAGATTTATATTCACAGCATAGCACATCAACGCACAGCACAGTACAACAGAAAAGTGCTTTTCTAAAATTCACAACAATACCAAACTAGCCTAAATTTTTACCAAAAATTGTGTTTGGTAAATTTTTTTCAAAGTGCTTTTGGAGAGAAGCACTTTCATTTTAGGCCTGCTTTTAAAAGCTACTCATCACTAGCTTTTAAAAGCAGGAAAAGCAGAAGCTGTGGACCCACATAATTCGATTTAACTGATTCTCTATTTTAACCTTGTTAATCTATTATAAAGGCATGTTTTACCCTCAAATATTGTACATTTGACATTATAATTCTAATTTAATTTTATTTCTCTATTTTTTTCATTTTTTATTTAAAATAATAAATACAATAATAATTAAAATTATTATATAAAATAATAAATACAATAATAATTAAAATTATTATATAAAATAAAAAAAAAATTGATAAATATTAAAATAAAAAATGAAAAAAATATTAGATTTAATAAAAAAAAATTTGAAAAAAATTTAAAATAATAATATTTTCATAGCAAACCATAATCATAAATTTTTTAATTAAATAATAAAGACAATTAAAAAATTAAAAAAAATATATATTAATTATATTTTATTAAATATATTAAAATTAGAAATATAATTTATTATAATCAAATTGTATTAAAACTAATTTTTGAAATATGTCTATTTTCGTCATTAAGTACATCACCAGCACTTTTAAATACCAGTTTACCAAACAGAATTTACAGTTTGTTAATTGCACAGTGCTTTTTAAATTATAGTTTACCAAACGTCATGCGATTTATTTTCACAAAGACAAAGACAAAGAACGCACAAAGACTGTGAGAAAAATGCTTTTCTAAAATTCACGGCAATACCAAACTAGCCTATAAGTTAATAAACTGCGGCGAATGTCCTATCTTTTTTTGCTTGTAATACTTATCCCAAGGAAAACACTTGGTCAGCTAATCTCCATGATGATATTCTGACTTATTCAAGATTTGGAGACTATAACAGCTCTGTAGTTCCTATCCTATGTTGCAAAGGGAAAACTAGCTAGCTAGTTTGCTATCTTCAATGTTTATTGTCTTCCAATGAATAATAAAGAAAAAAGAACACGCAATTGGGGATAGAAAAAGGAATTGGGGGATATTGATTACTTCTCCCAACCCATGGTGTCTGCTAAGGGGTGACTTTTGGGGGCGAAAATACTAAAATACCCTTCCCTCAAAATAAAAATTAAAAAACTTAAAATCAAAAAACAAAATCATATCCCCATTTCCATCTCCACTTCTTATTAATCACTTTCAGGGTTAGAATTTGAAACCCAAATATTCCCCATTCCCTTTCAAATTCTAAACTCTCCCCACTCTCTTTCAAATTCTCTTCTCCTTCTTTGCCGGCTCCTCACTTTGGAAACGATTTTTTTTTTTTTTTTTAATTCGGAAGTGATGAAGATCATGCTGCAAGTGATGAAGACCATGCCGGAATTGATGAAGACCATGCCGGAAACTGGTGCCGGAATGGTTGGTAACTAACATTCAATGCCGTAACTGAGTACCGGCATGCTCAATAGAAATTCATCAATGCCGGTAGTCAAGTGAAAAACAAAATTGAAGTTTCCTGGATACTTTTCATCATGTGCCGGCATAGAAATTTAAGCAACATATTATGCCGGAAACCGGTGCCGGCATGCTCGAGAATTAACTACTTGTGCCGGAAGTGGACTGATTAAAACCAGAAAAAACTCAAAACGGAATATTTTTTTACATCGCCGGAAGTGATGAAGACCATGCCGGAATTGGTGAAGAACCACGCCGGAAAATGGTGCCGGCATGCTCGATAGAAAGCTATCAATGCCGGTAGTCAAGTGAAAAAAAATTGAAGTTTCCTGGATACTTTTCATCATGTTCCGGCATAGAAATTTAAGCAAAAACCATGCCGGAAGTAGTTCCGGCATGCTCGAAAATCACATAACTGTGCCGGAAGTAGACTCATTAAAACCTGAAAAAATAAGTTTCGAAGATCAAAACCTGAAAAAAATCGTAACGAGAGGGCTACGCCCCGGATAGTGGCAAACAATTTATGAAAAATTCCAACAAATGCCGGCATGGTTTTTTGGTTGAATACCATGCCGGCACCAAGCTTTTTCAGCTGCAACAATGGTGGATTCAAAGAAAAAAAAATCAAATTTTCAACCTCTTAGCAACAATTCTCTCTTCACAATCATCCTCCACTTCCACCAAAAAAAAGTTCCCTCTCAATTTTTTTTTCCATCTTTCTACTCTCATCTCATTCACCCAAATACAAATACACACTAATCATTTAACAAAATCTTAAAATTTTTACTAATTATTATTAATCACTAATCCTGATTAGTGATGGGTATATTAGGATTATTATTAATCACTAATCCTGATTATTCATCTTGATTGCCATGCCAACTTCTTCTTCCAGCAGTAAGTCTACTTTGTTCCAAATAGATGCATAGTTCATTAATTAAACAAATTCTGTCAGTTTATCTAATTAATAATTAACTGAATATCAATCAGGAATGCTACTCCAGGAGGTTCAGGAACTAGCACCTTTCTGCGCAGAATATGACCCAGCTTTAAGATGCGCTACCCCCTGGGACCCAGAATTTACATGCCCAGAAGGTCAGCATCCTTGCAGGAGCAACTGTGGCAATTCAAGATGCCTCGCAAATTAACCACTTCTCGTTCATTGTACCGCGGTTCATAGATATGTACCTTTATGATTGTTGTTTGTGTGTGGATGGTATTGTGTTTTCTCCTCTTAATAATTTGACGTAGATTACTATATCATAATCTTATGTACCCATGTTGGTATTTTCTTCCCTAAATTTGAAGTGGCCGGCGTGTTATGTTGTGCTTGAAAAATTGAGCGTCGTTGTGCAGACATATGCATGTGGCAGAGTTCCTTTCAAACCACTTTTGCCGTTCTTACAACCTTGATCGAAATATTGAACAACCGTATTTCTTTGTTTTACACTGATTGCAAACGAATGAAAATAGAGGGTAAAAGAGTCATTTCGGGCATTAGCTTAACTCAAGCTCACCTCATTAGGACACGATTAGTGCTACACTAATTTCAGTCATGAGACTCGGTCTCATGGGACGTTCAGTCGTTCACCATTGACGTACTCCATGAGTCTGAGTCTCATAAGCGCGACTCATAAGTAACCATCCTTGGTCTCTTGCAGACACGACTCTGCTATATAGGGTAAAACTGGAGTTTAAAACCCAACCATGAAAATCTTGGACATGAGACTCGATGAGACTCACCCACATGAGCTTCATGATTAGCTTCTGATCTCCACAAGACTTAATAACAGGGAATGCCAAATAGAGTAGCAGAAGTAAAAAAACTAGGACAATCTCCTAATCAACTGACAGCAACACGTTCTTTCTACAGGCGTATTTAGCTAAAATATCTGCGCACTTAATAGCAAGTCTATTCTCCAATTATCAAAATATTAAATAGTAACTAAGATCTTCAACAATTCATCAAAGCTCCCATCCATGGAACATCAGATCCTTTGCCTTGAATTGACTGAATTGGGCACGGGTAGCCTGTCTCAAGGATTATGCACTTGTAGCCAAGAGAAAAAGCCCAAGAAACAGCCTCCAACATAACTAAGCACTCCAAGTGTTCATGTCCCAATGCACCAATGTAGCTTTCACATTTTGATCCTAAGTAACTACCTGCGAAGTTACGAATATTAGACCCATATCCACCAGTTTTTGTTTCATAACAGAAAAGTGCACCACACTTTATTTTAGCATGATTCATATCAGGAGAGATCCATCTAGGAACTGCAATTTCAAGAGGAGGAGAGAAAGTGTCCCTGATAACACTTTCCGAATCTTTAAAAAAAATACGTGATAGCTTGAACTGTATTCTTTGGAGTAACAAATTTATTATAAAATACCATGGTGCATCTTCCTTCCAAGAGATTTCGCAAGGTAGGCATTTGGAGGATATGGTACAGATAATGGCATGGCAAACAAGGCAGGATCATAATTGGTGCTTAGTGCAGCTACACTAGAAGTCTAGAACACGTGGTTTAATAACTAGTTTTTGAAATTGTGAACCTGGTAGCGCAACACATCTTAAGCATTATCAAATCCAGGTTAGTTGGTAACAACATAGGAGCATATAACGTGCATGATTGTATACATTAAATGAATAATATTGGATCATACACACAGATACATAATAACGCTAGAACTTCCAAAGTGAGTGACAAAAGGTTTACCTATTTTTGAAAATAGGAAGATGTACTGGATTAAGACCGGATAGAAAACACAGTTTTAATTCCATTACATGTTGTATGCGAAAAGGGAAACAGGACAGTTCAGTGCAAAGTATGCGGTAAGGACTAGTAAAAACTTCACCTGTTTTTTCTCTTACGATAATTCGTCAAGTTTCGATTGCTTCCACCGGTTTCTAGTGTTTTTCGTGTTTTCATCTCCAAATGCTTTCAGTGAAACTAAGGTGTTCATATGAGGAACTGCGTAATACATTCCTGTGCCAATATCCCCCAGCATTTTGAAAGAACAAGATTTTGGGTCATAAAGATGGAGCTTCGAATCTGAGTAACATAAAACCATATTACTACTTGTAAGGGCAAGTGAAAAAGTGTATGCATCCGCGATTAAACTGAACTCTTTACTCCAACTAAATGAATCGTCTTCTTCTTTCTTCAATAACCAGACATCAGAATTTTTTCCGCCATTACTAAAGTGTACACCACAATAATGACCTCCCAAAACCCCACCCCAAAAATCCCCATTATAATGTTCATCTAATTCTACAAAAATTTCATTAGCCAAATCAAATGCCCTAATTCTCCCCTTTCTGAAATTCCAATAAAGAAATCCATCAACAAACACAGCATCTTCTCTAGGCATGGAATTCGAAACTTGGATCTTCCCTGCATCTCTCCATCCATCACCACTGCCGAGAGTATAAACCTTAATCCGTGCAAATTTGGAATTTATCCGTAAAGTGTACAGCCTAACAACTTTGTACTCATTAGTGGAAGCAACGTAGCCAAATCCAGACGACATGAAATCAACAAGATGATAATATTTGTATCTATCAAGTTTTGGAAGAGTGATAGATTCTCCAGTGATGGGATTACAGATACAAGCAACATAAGAAGCACTACTAGACTCATCAATGGTACAATGATTAGGTAATCCATCTATACAGATCAAACCGTTGCATGACCCAAGGATACTGTATAACTCAAACGGAGGGATCCAATCCAATTTCATAATTCTATAAGAAGAAACCCCATCATCATATTCTAAATAAGATAACGAAAGATCATTCATCCTGCAAACAAACCTAAACTTACCAGAATCAGAAGTAGAATCAAGATTACGAAGGAGGAGATTTGAGTGCAGTTGATTGAAGGATGGATGGTGAATAACTTTTCTCCAGGTTTTCGCAACTAATTTGCAATCTAATATTGATTCAGTTGGTAACCAAGTGAATATGTCCAACATAATCTCTGGTGGAAGATCACTGAAATTTCCCATGATAACTGTCTGTTTATGAGGACAACAGAATTAAACAGGATATAAGAATTTAGGGTTTTGAGAAGATGGTGATTGAGATTCTGAAAAGAGTTTTTATTAGAAAACCCACGATTTTTGTTATAAAGAGGGAGGAAAAGTCGGTCCACTCACCGAGTCATGATGACCTTGTTGGAAATTTCCCGACGAGCATACCCTTGTCTAAACGTCCCTTCCGGTTTGATAAGTCCACTTGGAACCGGGAGGTACCCCTTCCTTACCATAGCGTATGTCCCAAACCCAATTTGCCTCATTCTATTGGGAGGTGGCCGGTTATAAGTTGTGTGTGCGCATGTCACAGGCTTCCACGCATGCCGGAGGAAGGAGTTTGGTTTTCAATGGTTCTACACATACCGCCTCTACCAACAACCATAAAACAACCTTCTCACAATAAGTGTGGGCCCCACCTGTTGGAGATTAGCAGGGGCCACTTTTGGGCCCCACCAATAAAAATATGTGGGTAGTTGTTTTAGGGTTGTCGCATGGGGCGGTACATAAAGAGTTTCGTTTGGTTTTATACTGTTATAAAGTGACTATATAATCGAGTGTGGCATTCCCTAACCTTCGAGGACAAGCGCATCATCAATATGCAAGCCTACACAAAAGCTAGTAGTTTTAAAGCATTGTTGCGGTTAGGATAACTGTCTATGGGCAAATAGCTTTTCATTAGCTGTGCAATTCAGTTGTACACTGATTGGCAGTGTTCTCGGTATATTAAGTAGGCCAGAAAACATCTGCAGGTGCAAGTCTTCAAGTGTAGAGGCACTAATTACAGTAGACGGTGAGTTTTAAGCTTAGTTAGAAAATAAGTTTGTAGTTCGATTGGTTTGACAAATTTTTTGTAGTCTTCTCCTAAGCTAATGAAAATGAGTTTGTTGGCTTAAAATTATATATATGTTCTTGATTAATTCGTAAAAGTACTTCCCAAATTCTTTGAAGAGCATAAGCATGACATTAACTAATGTTTGTAGTCTGGGCTACAATTGAAGGAAAAGAGAAAATCAAGTTAAGTCATCTGCTGCATAATCCAATGGAGTGCCGCTATTTGCATAAGTGTAAACTTATAAGGATGAAGCGGTGACGCTTAATTCACTGTATTACTGGGGGGTCATACGCGTGTCAAAAATTACAAGGTGCATTTATGGGGAGACAATTAGCATGGTTTCCACCTAAAAGCATAAATTGTTTTCGATAAAC